>JAVANC010000004.1:58778428-59283428 GCA_033319125.1 Parnassius glacialis
GTGAGCGAGACGGACAGAGAGAGAGAGGGAGAGAGCATCATTCATCATCATAATTACAATCCAACAACATTGACCATATTTTGTAGAATGATAGACCTTTCCTATAGATTGCTACAAAGGGGAATATTTGCTATAGTTGCCACGCTTAGTGGGCGTGTTTGCAACTGTACTTTTTTATTATTTAAACGTTGTTATTACGCTGCTGCCCATGTCCCATTTAATTTTTCCGCCATCGCCTCTTTCGATACCCACTACACGATATCTGAGAGTGGATATTCTTTCATTGCCACTATACGGTTAAAAATGGACGAAATCTGTATGTCTAAAAATAAAAATATTTCGAGGGTGAAGTTGGTCCACCAACACGCATGGGATTATCTCGGCGGCCTAATTGGTATGTATAGAATAGAATAGAATAATTTTTATTCAAAGTAGATTATTACATAATACTTATTGTTACGGCCTACAGCTGCCCTTGCAAAGGTCGTCTTGGCTGGGGGCCATAGCAGCTTCTTCGACGGGCAAATGCAGGTCGGGCCTCAATAGGCCACGTGGAACATCATATCACTATAACCTATATAGGAGCTAACTAGAAAGCAAAAGTACTTACCTGTATCAGGAGCCAACCTCGCTCCAAGGCTTGGGCAGGCCGTGAGTGTGTGTAATGGTAGATAGAGAGTCATGTACAGTGATGTGTAAATATTTGGGCCTTGGCAAGCATAGGCGACCAGCAGCGGCCGAGTTCCAGGCTGCTCCAAAATGCTGCATTGCTCCAGACAGCTCCAGCGCCGGACCACTTCTTTCTTCACTGTCACTGATCAGTCTCTTAGCTTCATTGTACATTTAACTAACTTCAATTGGCCTTATTCCACACTCATCGCAGAATCGAACACGTGATACCCGACACGGCAACGGTCAGTAGTTCAAGTTCATATTCAATGTCCCGGGTTCATTTATCACAAAGTCTAAATTCGACACAATAACACGTCGCACAAGATTCAAAATACGCCTCGTTGACACGCAAATTAATTTAACTAGACAACCAAACACAAAAAGGCACGAACACGACTATCCAATTATAAAGATATCCTGCCAATTAACCGGGAGAAGCCCTCAAACAAGGAATGCGCGACTCGAATCCTAGACTGCATCTCCTTGATGCGCGTACACAACTCCGCACTCCCGCACGAGTCAAATATCGCACAATTCACATATCTACGTGACGAAGAAACACACACTACATCTTCATCAGCGCCGTGTCTGGCGGGGGACTGACCTCTCGCCCACGCGTCGAGCGACTGACCGCCGCACACTGACGCGCCACCTGGCGAGCGTTTTTCACCTACATATTATCGGGTGACGCGATATTTAGAACGCCATTGGCGGACGGCCGACATGACTAAATTTGGCGTAAACACTTATTGTAAGTCATTTTTTATTTACCACCGGTTCTGAAAATACCTTTGTCCTGGGAAGAACCAGCAAGAAACCCAGCGGGACGTTTTTTAAAAAAAACATTTCACTTTACAACAATTTTTTTTTGTACAAATTTTAAATATGTTTTAATTTTTTTAACTGGCTTTGCGGCTCTGGGTTCTAGCTCTTTTGAGCCTGAAGTTACAATATATAACTATTCTTCATAGTACACTGCTTCACAATATGTTGATGCGTCTCATTGTGCAGCTCTTGGGTGATTTTGACGGCAACTTGAGCCAGTAGACAGTTGACAGTTGGCGGTGGTATCTCAAGGCACCTAAGCAGACAGACTCCTTATTTAGATAATCACATTACAATCAGAGCACTTGTCTCACTAATTCGCACTCGTTTCTACTAATAGTTCACATACGCAGACACTTAATACACAAAATCGCACCACTTTTACATATCAAAATCCATTTCAAACCATTATTTAAACAATAATACAGGAGCAGCAATCAGCCGCCGGTCAAGTTCCCGCCAAAACTCCAAAGAGTTTTAATAGAACCAGCATGGTGGCGATGACCTCATTCCCAGTTACTTATTAAACCCACTTATTTATTAAAACATAACAACAGGTAAATTAACCTTCGGAAATTATAGGAGGTCTGTGTGATTTACATAGGCGGTGATTTAAAATTTTAAACGACTTTATTACTATTTCAATCGTAATATAGTCATTTAGTAGATAGTAATTTAGTTCCTCCCGTGACCATGGGCAATGGTAAAGCACTCGAAACGTCGGGAATTAAAACAAGTAAATTAAACGCGATAAAATCCGTAAAAATAGTTTTATTCAATAGCTTAATAATGCTTATATTTTCTCAGGCGTCGGACAAACAGCACGTGTTGGGACAGCTTCACGACCTAATCATGAACAGCAGTACAGCTCTGCAACAGCAGTTGAAGAGTGTCCGACGTCGTTTGCCCCCTGGTGTTCACCTCGATAAATTGCCTCTGGATTTGCAGGTGAGTTTGGGTTGACATAAACGCATTTGAGCCGTCTGGTGCTCATGAAAGATTCGTTATTTTATTGTCAAATAATGGTTCACTATGTGGTAAGCAAGATTACTATGTTTCAGTTTTATTTGTTTATTTTGGCATTGACACAAGTTAAACAAATAGAGTTGATACCATCATTAATAATCTTGTATTATACAGGATATTTTTCAAATGGTAGCCCAATTTTAAACTTAAGATCATATATATATATACAGACATAATGATATACCGTTATTGTAGTTTTTGAAGATACGAGTACGAGGGCTGCACTAAAAGTATCGGGAATAGAATATTTCCACTGTTCCTGTCATATTAAAATCTTTTTAATTAAAAACTCCTTGGTTTTAAAATTCGAATACCATTTATTTATTTAAAAAAAGATTCTCGGTCTTGCCACAAGGTTTTATCAAACTTGTTTAGTCGTTGAGAAAATGCAATTGACTCGAGAAAATTCAAGAGCGATGATTTATTATGACTTTCGAAGTGGTACAACACAAAATCAGTGTGTTGACCGGATGATTTCTGCATTTTGTGATGAAGCCCCATCTAAAACCACAATTTATCGCTGGTTTGCTGAATTTCAACGTGGACGTGTCAAGCTCAGTGATGATCCCCGTCAAGGTCGTCCACAAACTGCAGTCACCCAAGAAAACGTTTATGCTGTGCGTAAGCTGATTGAGGAAAATCGACATGTGACATACCGCGAAATTTAGGCAACTTTAGACATTGGCATGAGTCAAATACAAATAATCTTGCATGAACAATCAGGTGTAAAATAAGTTGTTTTCCCGATGGATACCGCATTCGCTCTGTGAAGAGCAAAAAGCTGCTCGCGTTACTTGGTGCGTCAGAACTCTCGAAAGATTCCACGCAGGATCCTCAAATGCTGTATACAACATCGTATCAGGTGACGAATCCTGGATATAGGCGTACGAACCCGAAACAAAAAACCAGTCACGAGTTTGGGTGTTCGAAAATGAGTTAAAGCCAACAAAAATTGTTCGTTCACGGAGTGTTGCCAAAAAAATGGTGGCCACATTTGTCTCCAAAACCGGCTATGTTACGACTATTCCTCTTGAGGGACAAAGAACGGTTAATGCAGAATGGTATGCTAGCATTTGTTTGCCACAGGTCATTTCTGAACTCCGTAAAGAGAACTGCAACCGCCGCATCATCCTCCATCACGACAATGCGAGTTCCCACACCGCACACAGAACAAAAGAGTTTTTAGAGCAAGAAAATATAGAATTATTAGACCATCCACCGTACAGCCCCGACCTAAGCCCTAATGATTTCTATACTTTCCCTAAAATAAAGAATAAATTGCGTGGACAGAGATTTTCATCACCTGAAGAAGCTGTGGACGCCTACAAAACGGCCATTTTAGAGACCCCAACTTCCGAATGGAATGGTTGCTTCAATGATTGATTCCATCGTATGGAAAAATGTGTCAAATTTTACGGAGAATACTTTGAAAAGCAATGAATACATTTTTAAATAGTAATGTTCTGTCACTTCCTTGATTCCCGAAATTTTCAATGCCGCCCTCGTAAATAAGGTTCTTATTTGAATTTATCCCAAATTGAATGTGATTTATGGGCAACAACGTTTTCGCCTACCAGTCGACCCTTACGAATGTGTGCGTGCGCAGTAAAATCAGCTAAAATAATGCATTACCACGCATTTTAAATTTAAACGACATGGAAAATAAAAAATTGTACATCATCGAAATCGGTTCACGTAGAAAAAAGTTATGAGGTAAAACACATAAAAAAGTACATACAGTTGAATTCAGTACCTCCTCCTTTTTGAAGTTGGTGGAGATAAGGACAATGTTTGAAATTTTTTTAATTACCGTTTATCTATATTACTTTTTCTGTACCTTCTCTATAAAAGACAATTCCCATCTGTGCCCCAGAAATGCCCAGATATAGTATATTACAAGATTGCTCTAATAAATAAAAACTAGAATTATGTTGTTAATTTTAAATCATATGAAGCACTGGATTAAAAAAAATAAGACGTTTACTCGAGTACTTAAAGCTTTGTATCTAACCAAATTGTTTTCACATACATATTGACACTATAAAATGGAGACAGACTGGATAATTCCAAATAACTGACATGTTTATCTGATAACATACAGATAAGTATATAAAAGAACACTGATCTGGCTTAGCTTATGTGATGATCATGAAGTTCCTAGTGAAAAACTAATAGTAATGCTGTCTGTAAACTATAAAATGTATAAAAAACCATTAGGAAGTTATCATGTTTAACGTCCAATATCTTTTGAACCGGTGCTTTATATGACATTAAATCTAGATATCATATAAATACTTTTAAAAAGTTATCATATGACATAGAGTTGCAATTTGGGCATTGCATGGCATTGCTGACTTTCAGCTCCATGCTAATATGGACATGGTCCTTTGGTCTGCTATTGCTAGATAACCCTGTATATATATATGCCATCAAAAACATAACTTGTAAAAGAAGCCAAGTCTCGCAACTCAGTTCTTCTACCGTAAAAAGTTGTGAGATCCATGTAATACCAAGTCGGTTAATTTATTAAGTCCATAGATTGATACATAGATTGACTTGGCAATCGCATGAAAACACAATATATCTCACAACAATACATATTATATTAAATTAGATTGTTTAGTGCGATTACCAAGCCAATCTATGTATCAATCTATGGACTTAATACATTAACCGACTTGGTATTACCTGGATCTCACAACTTTTTACGGTAGAAGAACTGAGTTGCGAGACTGCTTTTTTACAAGTTATGTTTTTGATGGCATCTCATTTCTTTTTGTAGATAGTTATATCTAGGTAGCTATTTACACCTATTATTCCATTATACATAATATATAGGTACACTGATTCATTCCCTGCAAATATAACTTTGTAATATTATATGTTTATATGGGATTACAAAGTTATTTATGCAGTTGGTGTATCTCGAAAACTGGACCGAAATTGTAAAATATTTTAATTTTTTCTTGATTTATATATTAAACAATAATTCTGTTCCAAATTTGAAGTTTCTATGTCTGCTAGAAGTGACTCAGAGTTTTGATGATCGGTCAGTCAGTGAGTGACAAAATTAAGAAACTTTGACTAGTTATAATTCATAAACTGTTGGTTCAAAGTTAATAAAATTTGAAACGTATCGAGTTTATACAATTCCTACTTGGTTAGTAAAAATTCAGGCTTCTAATTTTATCCATAACGAAGTTATAGGGTTTCGGAAATGGCCTGAACTGCTTCGAGAAAAGGATGGTACGGCCGTGCCGCTTTTTTGCTCGACTTGGCGGGGGCACTGCAGTGCCCCCAGATATATACGCAACGAACACAGAAATAATGAAAACAACCGTTCCAACTGGCGCGCGCGCCAAATCTTAAACTACTTTGATACGCAGTAAAAAACCGACATCAGATGGAACGGCCCGCTCCACGTTTGAGCGTTCCAACGAACAATTTGTCGCGTGTACCAAATCGGTATCCATTTCGCGCGGCTGGAATGCGCGCTAACGTTCGACCTCTCGGAGCGCATAATGGATACGCGGCACGACACAACTGTCCGCAGCTAGTAGAGCGGTTGCGCAGCGACTGCGCCACGACGCTGTGGCGCTGCTGCAAGGCGGTGGCGCTGGCGGCGCGAGCAGCGAGCGCGTGCGCCGCCACGGCGGGCGAGCGCGGTGAGGGCGCAGCGCTGCCCGCCGACACGCTGGCCGCCGTCTGGGAGGCCGCCACCGACAAGATCTACCAACAGGTCAGCACACCACTACCGTCTCTAACCAACTTAACATCCTCTGTTCCATGTACCATTCACATTTTGTACAATACATTAATTTGCTGTTCCATGTACCCTAAATATTTCCATCCATCATTACATTTAAATAAAACTAGTTTTGACGCATTTTATTGCATATAATATTGACTTATTTTATATTCCCGCGCTTTACAGCGTTTATATAAGCTATAAAATCCGTAAAAACTAGTTTTATTTAAATGTGTAATGTTCGCGTAAATATTAGAAATCATTATGACGCCCAGCCCCTGTTCTATATACCCCCCATATTTCTCATACAACATTATCTAAGTTTCATATGTCCTACATGTTTCTTATACGATCCATCTGCTGTTACAAATAAACCATATTACATCATTTATACAATGTATCCTCTGTTCCACGTACTCCACATAATATTATTAGTACAACACATTTCTTGTTCCAGATACCCCACATATTTTTCATACAACCCATTTTTACAACACATATTCTGTTCCAGATAAAATACATATCTTTCATACAACCCATCTTTTTTATGTACCCAACAATCCCACATATGTCATACAACAAATTCCCTCTTCCAGGTACCACACATATTTCTCATACAAATTTCTTCTTCTGTTCTGTCCAGATAACCCAAATGTTTCTCATAGAACCCATCTTCTGTTTTAGGTACCACACATATTTCTCCGACAACACATTCCCTGTTTCAGTTAATCCCACATATTTCTAATACGTCCTTCCCCGTTGTATAGATTTATGTAGTCAATGAAAAGATCAGGAGACCCTTTATATTGATAACGAAGCATTTCACCTTTGACCTCAATGGTGATAACGCATTTACAATTTGATTCTCAATTGAGGATTGATGTAGGTGTCTATAGGACAGAATATCCACACAGGTGGTAACAAACATAAGTTGTAATGTTTGCTCGTATGATGATGAATGGTGAACATTTTTAGTTATCTTAGATATTCTTGATTTTTGTATCATATATTTTGGAACGAAGTTCTTTATCGGACGGTACGAATTTGGCGGATGGGAGGTTAGGCGACAAAAAGTGTAAGATTTTTCCGTCGCGACACCTTATGACGTAATGTAGACCACGGAGCAAATACAAAGAGGGACGGCCTAAGCAACTGTGCACTGTGATTCTAATTAGGTCCTATAATTCATTTATTTGTATTTGTTAATCAATAATATAGTACGCTTGCTTATTAATAATAATATACTACGAAAGAAACTTCGTTCCAACTTAAGTGTTCCACGACACTTACGAATATTTTTTTTTATAAAATTTTACTGTAACTGAGGGAGAAAAATAGTTTCCTAATAGTCAACTTTTAGTTTCTTGCCGTTTATTCTCACAAGGGGAAGCGATGACGTAAGCTGTAAGCTTTGAAAGTAGCTGCAATGGCTAATTTTGAATAAAAATATTTTGCATTTTGACTTTGATGAGTCCATTATATCAAATGTATCCATTCCAGGACGACCACGGCCCCGTACCGACTATACGGCACGCACTCAACATAGTTTCAGCGGACGTGAACAAGTTGGCCGCGTTCGCGCAAGAGAACGAGTACGACATGATGTCTCTCACCAATGTGCAAGTGGACAAGGTGAGTGGACTTCAGCTTTCTTTCTTTTCTTTCTTTCCTTACAGCCTATCTAAGTCCCCTGTTTAACATAGTCCTTCCCATAGATTGTCTCATAAGGACGAGGAGAGTAAGGATATTTTCCATAGTTGCTACGCTTGGCAAGCAGGTTGGCAATTGTAAGGGACTGCAGTGGACTGTATGTATTTATGTTGGGGATGAATTATACTAGGGACGTCTGTCTCGATCGAATGAATGCGAAGCCCAAAAGGCTCTTCTTATATTTCCGCAGCGGGTGTCTCGGCATGAGCGTGTTCTCACGCGGTATGCTGCACGCTGATTGGTCGGCGACCTCACGTGATGTCCGGGCGGTGTGCGGGGTGCGCGAGGCGTAACGGGGTATGACGGAGCGACGGGGCGGCGGCTCCCGAGCCGTCCGTAACAGCAATAGTTTTTTTATTTTCTATTTGTTATTAGAGATACGGCGGTGCTCATCCCCTGGTGTTTCCCTTTTTCGATACCCACAGAACAATATGGGGTAGTGGATATTCTTACACCGCCACTGCACGGTATTTAATGAAGCCCTCTATGTAACAAAATAAGGTTTAGAAATGAACAATCCCGAAATGATTTCAAAATAAGCATGGCTTATAATTTTTTTTTCATATCGAATTGATTGTAATTCGGCATAGTTATATAGTTATCATAATACAGACGTCTGCAAGTAGAGACGCCAGAAAAAAATTAAGAGGAGAGAGCAAGATCTTTTTAAACCTTGTATTTTTTTTTTTTAGTTAGGACTTCTCTCAAGTTTGGAATAAAATAGCCACAATAGCCAAGTTTGTTAGCATACAAGGAGGTGGACAGCAGCGTCTTCCTAATAACTTAAAAATAAAAAAAAACTGGTTGCCAATCCGCTTGCAAAGCGTGGTAACTGTGGGAAATATCACCCCTATGAGGCAATCTATGGGGTAGGCCTATTTTCTGCAATGGAATTTAATAGGGTTTAATGGTAATAATAACGCATTGTAATGATTTTATCTAAAATGTATGAGATTAATTGTAACTTATATTTCTCAATCTGTTTTTGTAAACCAAACTTTATCACCTTCCAGCCAACACCGCCGGTGGTGCTTAGAGCGCAACTGGTGAAGAAACAGCTGGAGGAGACGAAGACGCTAACCATCAAACTGGAGAACAAAGAGGCTGACATCAAAGAGCTTAGGAAGGCGCTTAAGGTAATTTCTTAATTTAAAAAGATGTTTTTTTCAATTCCGATCGAGGCGTCATCTTGTTGTTAATATTCTATATTATAGGGGCAGATCGACTGGAGATGAACCACTCTCACAGTATATCAAAAAACTATTGGTAAATCCAATTAAGCATGCCATAATCGCATTTATTAATTTTTCAAAAGAAGTTTAAATACACACAAGTTTTTACTAATAACCTTATTATACTTCTAATTTCCGATAATTTTATATCAAACATCAATTTGATTTTGAGTTGAACAAGTTTGGAAAATCTGAAAGTGCACGGCTCATAATGCTCATATGATTATCATATCATCATTCAAGTTACTTCATTAAGTCCAAGACGTATTCAAGTATAAATATTACATCCTACTTACTTTTAGTACGTACTACTATCATTTATTCTGTGCTTTTAAAATATTGTAAGAAAAATCTGTGATTATTAGTATGTATGAAATTTGTTTTTCGAATATTTTGTATTTATTTGTACAGCGATCTTTTTGAGCCGCTGCAAACAACCGATACAGTATCCACTCACTACGGCGGTTGACGCCAAAGGGGAATGCCCATTTCTGGCCATGAAACGCCCAACAATTTCCATTTGTTAAAAAAATACATCTTTTTTATGGTAATTAATCGCGGTATTTATATATCCAAAAAAGATTGCAATATTATTGCACAAAAAAAAGTACCGAAAAGATAAAAGTGAAATTAGGTAAATCCGCAAGTCATTAGTTTGTGGATAAAATAAAAAGTGTTGGCAATCACAAATCTCGTTAAAAAAGTCGATTCTGTTTTTCAATCGATTTTTATGGTATCATTATTATAATGGTAATATTATTTTTCGATAATTATTATGGTTATGATAACTAAACAAGCGAATTGCTAGTTGATTTGCCATGAACTCTTTAGAATATAACAAAAACACAACTGCACAATTTAACTGTTATTCTTATCTGTTCTTAAAAATACATTTAAAATGGAATTTTAATAAATAAAACAAAACATATTGTAAAAGGCTTTAAGTTATTTAAAGGGAATCAAAGATTATTCTTTTTTATGAAATTATAAATCGAATAAAAAAATCGCTATCTTTATTTTTTAATTTTTATGTGTGTTAATTGGCAACATCAAATTTGTCAGGTTGTAATGTCATAATTATCGAAACTAAATAGTCACAAGTCGATTTATCTTGGGTTTGTGTTATTTTGTTTGTTTTCTCGCAGATTTGTTATCTAAGCAACCAATAAGCTTTCTAAATGAACTCTGATATTTCTTCTCACCCTATTAACCACGGCCTGAAAATGGATCCCGCTCCCGCTTCTTCCGATAACCTCTGCGCGAACTTGGACTCGATATCCACTGTTAACGATGGCCCCAGCTTTCACACCGGCCAGAGTTCTTCCCAGCTCTCAGTAACTCATTCAAGAAGATATTTACGCTGTGTCAATTGTGGTTTAAATTTCATGAAAATACGAAGTTATATGTTGTTAAAAAAGTGTTCTTGTGAAAAGAAAAAACCTTATATCTTAAAAATCCGGACTTTTTTTAAATCAATTCCTTAACCATTTCATTCTTTCAATTACATATTATCATTTCGATATGCTATTATATGTGGGCACCCATGGCCGAAGTGTCTATGAACTATGGGCATTCCCCTTTACCGAGTGAGGCAGTCTCTATTTACTAAAATGAATTCACACAAGGCTGCTAAATCACCGAAAATTTCGACATTTAGCAGCCGAAAAAAATTTATTAAAACTAAACAAAACAAAATTAAACTGCCATTTATATTCAATGGCTTCCCACATGATAGATAAAGAGTTTTAAAAATATATTGAGTTGAGCAATTGATATTTTCAAAAGTTATCGGGTTTACGAAGCCATACGGACTTGATAAATCCACACCATAAGCCACTAAAACCCCTTTTTAATGTAAAAATAGCAATTAATCGATTTAAAAAAAAATTAATTAGTTCAACAATCATTTATCTTTCTGACAATGTGCTTTTTATATCATGTATATGTATAAAAGGTTATTGATTCATTTTTGTGGTATTAGTCATTGACTTGACTTATTTAGTTAAGTGTATACACAGTCAGGTCATAAGTATTGTCACACAGTAAAAACTTTTCTTTTAGAATGCTGGCCACAAAAAAGTTTATTGAATTCGAATTGCGAATTGTTCATGAAAATAAAACTGTATACTTTTTAGAATTTTACTCATTTTTAAATATGGAGTGGACGCTTAAAGGAGACCGTGTTGCAGTTATTGCGTTGCATCGTTGCGGTTACGCGCCAATTCAAATTTTTGACATACTGAAAAATTTTAATATAACCAAAAGATTCGTTTATCGTAACATGAAACGATACAATGAAGACTCTAGTGTAGATGACAGGTCAAGAAGTGGTCGCCCTCGGTCTGTTAGGACTCCAGCAGTGATAAAAGCGGTGAAGGTCGCGCCTTCACCGCTTTTATCTCTGCTGGAGTCTCAAAGAAATCCCAAACGTAAGTAGAAACTGTTGGCCCTTCAGATGGGGTTAAGGAGAACCACGGTGAAAAGGGTGTTAAATGAAGACTTAGGGCCTCGGGCATTTCGAAGAAAAACAGGACTTCATTTGAATGCTCGTCTAATGGACCTGAGACTGAAGAGATGCCGCGCTTTGTTGAAGCGGTACGCGGGAAAAAAATATCGGGAAATTCTTTTTTCGGATGAAAAAACTTTTACCGTAGAAGAGAGCTACAACAAACAAAATGATAAGGTGTACGCACACAGTAGTGAAGAAGCGAGCAACCGTATTCCGCGTGTCCCACGAGGTCATTTTCCATCTTCGCTCATGGTGTTCTTGGGAGTTTCTTATTGGGTCTTAGCAGAGGTATATTTTTGTGAGAAAGGTGTAAAAACGAATACAGTTATGTATCAAAATACAGTCCTGACGAACCTTGTGGAACCTGTTTCTCATACCATGTTCAATAACAGGCACTGGGTATTCCAACAAGATTCGGCGCCAGCTCATAGAGCGAAGAGCACACAATACTGGCTGGCGGCGCGTGAAATCGACTTCATCCGGCACGAAGACTGGCCCTCCTCCAGTCCAGATTTGAATCCGTTAGATTACAAGATATGGCAACACTTGGAGGAAAAGGCGTGCTCAAAGCCTCATCCCAATTCGGAGTCACTCAAGACATCCTTGATTAAGGCAGTCGCCGATATTGACATGGACCTCGTTCGTGCTGCGATAGACGACTGGCCGCGCAGATTGAAGGCCTGTATTCAAAATCACGGAGGTCATTTTGAATAAACTTTAGTGTCATAAGAATCTGTTTTGTTAAGTTCATTTTGGTATACAAATGGTTACATAATGAATAAACTTGTTTCAATTATTTTATATTAAACATGTGACAGAATTTATGACCTGACTGGGTATTACTGCATAGTTTTCATATCAATTGTTTTAGCTGAGGTTGTAGTCATGGCTGCAGTCATGGGCACATCATAATCTCAAAAGAGATGAAATACAAGTGTAACGTGATATGGTCCTCAGCTTTTAAATAATATATTTTCAATTTAGGATTTAGATTGTGCCCAGGGGCGACGGATTAATCCATACACTAGTCATGTTCGCGATATTTTATAGCCAGGTCACAGCATGTATGGGCCGTGACCGATGTACTTTCAATACAAATTTCTAATATCAGTCTTATGCTTTACATGTCATTTCACATCAATTTTGATTACAAACAATAACTAAATGCACATACCTGTGAAATTATGTTTTGCTACTTTTCTTGTAGCGACGTTTGCAAAATACACAGTTTACCCATGTTTGGATACTCGAACTTACACAAATGACCTTAAAACTCAATAAAATGTCAACAAATTGAAATAAAATGCATAAACACTTTACGGTTGTTCAACTTACCACGACAGCTGTTTGCAATATACGTGGAAATTACTGCTTGGGGCACTCGCGGGTGGCGTCTTAAATTGGCACACAAAATTTTCTGCTATTTGTATGGTAAAGCCAGTCCAGTGTGGTAATATATACAGGTCCGTGGGCTGTAATGAATAAATGAATACATACACTTGTGACATTGTTCTCTCGTTCATTGGAGCCGGTTGGTGAACTTGCTTACTCCAAAACCTCATCAGGGATGAGAAGTCTGTCCCGGTATTAGCTTATATGGGCGGTTACTTTACTTGTTTTCAATTTTCAGGCGAAACAAGAGGAACTATCAGAGATGCAGATCCGCAGGGAGCTGGGAGAGCGGAAACTGTTGACGGCCGCGACCGAAGCGGGACAACGTGCCGAAACGCTCCAGAGGAGACTAGACGACGCGCTTAACCAACTTAAAAAGTAAAGCCTATTATAGAGAGATGATAGTTACGACCTGAAAGTTTTGGCGGGTGCTTTTTAGTGGTGTCTCTTCCTATTTTGTACGTGGTAGAGTCACGCTGCAGCTATATTAAGGTTGTAGCACGTATAGGTCGGCTCAACCGGGGAAGGACCACACTCTCACAGAATACCAGCGTAAAATAGCAGCTCAATGCTGCTTAGTTACGTATGGTTAGTGTAGAGAACAGGAAACTCTTTTTACTGCAAACGAGGCATTCCATCTTAGTCCTCAAAAGTGACAACGCATCTGCATTTTGATTATTAATCGAGGGCAATATATGGACCACAGAATCCATTTACCATCGGTGTACTGTGTGCTCGTTTATCACCCTTATAGTATAAAAAATATTAGTTTTTAGGCGGAAAAAATATTGTGCCCTTTTGAACGGACGAAGCAATATTACATGCCCAAGGCAACTAGAACCTTCATTCTCTAAATTAGTAATAACAAATTCCACTCTTAGGGATATTTTTTCAAAATTTAAATGGTAGCAATGTAATTTTTAAAGAGTTTCTGAGAAATCGGTGGACATAAATAAATAGCGCATATACGTCGAATACAGTACCTCCTCCGTTTTTTGAAATCAATTAGTAAAAACTTTAACAAAAGAATAACCATAGTAGCTTAGGTGCTAAGCGCTCGCCGTAAATTTCACAGTACGCGAGCAAAACGGGTTCGATCCTCGCCGGCACCATTGAAATTGTTAATTGCAATTTTAAGTGTTAATTTAACACGTGTTCAGCGGTAAAGGTTTTTCTTCACCGCTTTCGTGCGGAAGAAGTGAGGGGAAGTCAATTTCTTAGGAAAATGTAAAGGGTAATTTTTCTTTCTGTATTATTAGTTATATTTTATATTAATTAGATTAGAAATAAAAAAAAAACAAATCACAGATATTCATAAAAGTAGAAAAAAAAAAAGAGTTAACAAGTGCAAAAAATTAAAGATCCACTCAGGCCTTGTTTTGTGTATTAATATAATACTCTTGAAACTGATAAGTGATTATTTTAAACGAATTTCCCAATTAACTGACATTGTTGTTACAAAAAACTACCTCAGTGTCAACTAGTGACATCTGGTGAGTGGAAGATTATTAGCCCTTACTGTTCAATATAAGAAATGATAGGAGGCCTGTTCCCAGCTGTGGTCAATATTCAGGCTGTAACTGTACTACTTTCATTATTTATTCATTCATCATTACTGCCTATTAAAAGTCCACTGAAGAACACAGGCCCTTAGATTGCCTCATAGGGAAGATTTTGCCACATTTTAAGGCTGATCGGCACCCCGCAGCTATTTTAACCGACTTCAAAAAGGAGGAGGTACTCAATTCGGCTCTATGTTTTTTTATTTGTGTTACCTCATAACTTTTCTTTTTTTATTTGAATGCTAGTGCTTCTCATGTAATCCCATATAATTGATCAAGTTCTGATTAGTAGTTTTTGAGTTATCCTTAATAATTTATATTGAAGTTGGTTGTACACAATTTTTAATTTTATCACTTGTCTATTCATGTTACGTAAACGATTTTTTTGTCCGCTTATGTATGTTTTTGTTTAAAAGTCATCCGTTTTAATGACTGCGGTCTTTTATATCCTTTTAGTCCCTTTGTCAGTCATTAAACAAACTTACTCATGATTCATAAAGCGCTACAAAAGCCCTGTTCATTTATTATTATTTTCAGTTTTTACCAGGATGATGGTGCTGCTAATCTCCTCTTTCAGTTTCCCTCTGTCTCCTCTTCCGACCCCTGCCGCCACTACACAACGTTACTGTATTACTTTGCTTTTATAAAATAATCTCCTTTCCCTTCTGCTAGGAAAGAGAAGGAATACGAAGAGACCCTGGACCATCTGCAGCAGGACATTGAGTCGCTGGAGAGCGAGCGCGGCTCTCTGAGGAACAAGTTGAAATTGTACACGAAACGTGGCGGCACGCACCATGGTACGTACACTGTCTGTCAGTCAGTTTGTGTGTCTTTGTATTGTATTCTGTAGGAGAATGCCTTTGAACACAATATAAAACTGAGTAGCTAGCCCCGAACGAAAATCTCATATTAGACTCCTCTTAACTAAAGCCAATATTTGTGTGATCTGCCGTGTCTATGATCAAAGTCTATCTTTTTGCTTTTTGGTTCTTAATCGAAGATCGAATGGTATCTATGGGCAACAGCGTCCGTTAAGTGGGCTGCGTGTTCGTCTGACACATTCACTTTAAATAAAAATTATCTTTCATGAAAATACGGAACAGTTTTTCTGTATATTTTTGTAATTATAAGTACTGAAAGAGAGCACGTTAAGCCATACCCATCGGAGAGTGAGGGAATAGAGGATGCACCTGTGCTTGCAGATGACTAAATCTTCGTTGAGACTGGCCGCTGTCACCGAAATTCGGTCTATGAGGACATTATTAATTATTAAAAGAGATACGCGTTTAATTATTTTGATGGGGAGTTCAAAGGTAGTCTCGTAAATATATTTTTTTTTTAATCTTGGTTTGTTTCATATTTGGTTTGTTGTTTACGTTTACGCCTTTACGTTTTGCCTTAATCGATTATTTTCCTTAGAATATCTAGTAATTTTTGATAGTTTTCGTTTGTATTAAGGATGTGTTTAGTGAATTGGTTTTGTTGATTTGGCTTTTGTTATTTTCCTTTATTTTTTTTACTCATATGTTTTCTTTTTGGTAAGTCGAAAATAGCAATGTGGTGAGTATAAGGTTTTTGCTGTCGCTACTTATTGAAGTTAGTGTTAGCTATTACTTGAGAAATATTGGCTACTTTGTAAAAGCGTGAAGCTTTTCTTATACGACAACAACAAGGGAATATGTCGAGGAAAAAGTTTCTTCGTACTTTGTTTGTTTATAATTAAACAAAAATTTCTTTGATTGTGCTGTTTGTATCAGGCTGGTTTTAATATCAATACATATAGGACATTAAGAAAAAGAAAAATAAGAAGTAGAAAACACTCCCGCCTTTTATCGATTGTTTTTTCTATCCCCCAAAATGAGTGAATCGAAGAAATTTGATACATTCTGAAGTTTTATTACAAAAAGGGGAAAATGCGATTCAAGTTTTTGTTTTTGTTTTATGTACCGTATATAATTTGATATGCATTTAGTGAAAAGTTGCTATTTTGACATTACAAACAGACTCTCCAACTTTATTTATTTGTATAAATATAGATTTGTATAGATTAAAATGATATTAAACTTTAATTTGTATAGATTAAATTATATTAAACCTTGAAAAAGAAATTTCTTGAATTTTTATATAAAAGACGAAGAAACTTTTCTCCGACCTCATATTTCGTTGTTCGTATGTCTGCTCGTGAGTCATCATCGTACAATTAGGTATTTGGCACTCTTTTTTAATTATTTTTATACTTACATAAACGTTTATTAGTAACGACAGCAAAAACAATTTAAAAAAATAAAATTAATAATAAAATGTTGTATGGGCGTAGCGGCCGTGACGCCTCCGGCTTCTCTGCGAGACTTTACACGTAAGAAAATATAATCAAATGCCTTACATAGCATGCCCCTTACCTTGCAGTTACTAAATATTAATCCTTTTACTATAACTGTAAAGTTTAATTTTCATCGAATATTTTTATTTCATGCCATATAATGCTTCTAATTACTATTGAGGCAGCCTTTAATTTGAGGCACAAATTGCAGAATTTTAAACCTTTTTTGATTGTATATGAATGTTACGATTTAATTAGTATCAATGCCTGAAATATTTTCATTATAAAAAGTAATTAAATTTTTATTTATTTTTATAAAATATGCAAACATTTTATTAATATGCCGACTGTACTTCGTTAGCGGTGGTGACTACATCGCCAGCCCCGAGAGAGACGCCGCGTAAGCTATCATTTAATCGATGTTGCATTTGTTTCATTACAGCATGGGTGTAATTTTGTGTTAGTTTTAATTTGTGTGTTCGATATTGTTAAGCTCAGAAAGCGTATGGTTTTAATTTAATGATTATCTTCATTCACCTTTTCATTTAAGATATTAAGATTTCGTTTGAGAAACGTTATTTTTTAATTGACTACTGTTTGAAAATGAGGATCATCCAACATTTGTTTTCGTCTTTTTTATAGTCAATTAAAATATTTTATTACATAAGTGACAAAAGTTGGACTTACACAGAGTACGTACGGTAGTAACTGAAAAAAATAAAATAAATGTAAACATTTATAGTTCATGATGGTTTAAGACTATCTATACATAGAAACTTTACACTCTATTAAAAACTGAAATGACGCCTATATTAAAAATCTGATCGTTAGTAATGTAGCTACTATGTAATTTTGGCGGGAACTTCGCCGCCGGCGGATTACAATTCCTGTTATATCGTTTAGTTAATGGTTTGAAGTGGAACTTAATACGTAAAAGCAGAGTGAAAACGATGTAAAAAAAGGTTCGATGGTGATCATAGTTTTAATCCCTCTTATGGGCCTTGAGGTATATCGTCATCACCTGTCCGCTAGGTAAAGCTGCCGTCAAAATCTCGTAATTTATATATCAGCATATTGTGAAGAGTACTGAACAAAGTCAGATACAAGTCAGACTAGGATGTATGGTCTAAGACATTTGCCTGGTTTGGATGGCGAATCTTAACAGCAAACAAACGAAGTGACACATGTCATTCTAATTTCAATTGTGAGGAGGAAAGAGATAGCATTAACACGTCTGCTAACACGGCTTTCACACGAAGGCGGACGGACAATTTTTTTTGTAATAATAATTTTTAAAGAATGTGCATGTTCGTAAATAAATTATTTTCGTTGTGTTTAACCTATTACTTTATTCAAAGAATCATAACTGAATGGTATTAGGTGTGTGAAAAGTTTGATGTGATGTAAAAAATAAATTATTTGTTAGTTACGAATAAGTAAGCGGAAGTGGCAATGTGCTGGCCATATAGCTCGAATAATCGACAACCGATAGGGAAGAAAGTTCTCGAGTGGCAGCCTCGTACCGCTAAGTGAAGTGTAGGGTGGCCCTCCATTAGATGGAGACATGCAGTAAGTCGGTGGAGCTCAGAGCTGCGATTTTTGGCATTGCTTGTGGAAGGCTTATGTTCAACAGTGAACTTAATCTGTCCCCCAAAGATGGTAACATTTTTGAACCAAACGTAGATTTTGATTTAAGCTAATCCATATTGACCGCGTACGGTGTAAATTATAATGGCTTTCTAAACACTGCTCTGTAGATACTGACTGCTCTGTAGACTGTTCCTTGGTGGCTGATACCTAAGAGGATTTTAACTTTCCGACACAGAAAAGGATTGTAATGTCTATAATAATATACTGTAAGAAACTATTTCACTTCCATACCAAAGTGTGCAGACTAACAGCATCTCAATCCATCTCAATGTAACACAAGGCAGCCTCTCAGCAACATGACCTTCCTAGCCGACACTAGTAGTATCTCCCAATGGGCATAGTAACAACAGTGGGACTCTTAGAATTACAGACTGATTCCTCTAAGTCGCCTGTGCGATACGTTATACTGCTAAAACAAGTGGGAGATTACCATTATCCCTTCAGTTGTTCGTATTGCATTTTATTTTTTTTTAACCTCATTCCCAACAGTAGATATATAATTTAAATAATCAAAGACATATCTTACGAATTATTTCGTTTCTATGATGATTTTAATTTCTATGAATCGATTTCCATCCAACATCCATCACAGCCTATAAAAGTCCTGCTGAACATAGCCCTCTCCGATAGATTGCCTCATCGGGAGGATCCTGCAATAGTTGCCACGCTTGGCAGGCGGGTTAGCGACCACAGATTTTTATTATTTTCAGTTGTTGTTATCATCAGAAAGATGCGGCTGCCCATCTTCTGTTTTTATTTCCCTCTGTCGCCTCTTAGGATACCCACAGAACGATATGGGGTAATAGATATTCTTACATCACCACAACACAGTTTACTCAGTTTATCGAGAGTTTAATGTACGATACAGATCAAAAATAAAGATGGACTGCGTACATTTCAAGTGACGCCGAAATTATGGTCAACTTCTTAACACGCACTCCCATACACATCTTTTTTTTAATAGCCCTTAATAGTCACCTGCTGGATGCATACATATGCACCTAAAACCGTGCAAATGATTTTAGATGCATTTGTGTGCGTGAGTGCGTGCTCTTACAATAAGTAAATAATTTGATATATACATACATAGTGCTCGGTCGATCTTTCTTTCTTGGTCTTAGTATATCGCATGAAGATCACAAAGTTTGACAATTCCAAAATTGTCTCCGTCGTGTTAAAAGATGTTGCGTTTCATCGCCATCAGGAGCCTTGGACTCTCGGCGCTTACAGGAAACTTAAATACTCCAGTATTAAAATATTAGAGTGTTCTTTTTCCTCGGTTGAACTGGACATTTACGTGCTTGTTTACAAGTTAAGAATTATATTAGCTAAACATGCAAGTCTATTCTCGTTGGTACATTGCGGAATTTAAAAAAAATCGATTTAATAATTCACATGAATATTTTCACACATCTAGTACTTATATGTTATAAAATATTCCTCAAATAGCAATTAAACTTGGTGATAGAAGGAGAAGTTCAAATTTAATGGTATACTTAAGACCGTGTAACTCAAATCATCTTCCTCTCTTATTTAATTAAATGAGCGTCTAGTCTTCCCTTGTGCGGCAACACATACCTCTTCAGAGTTCACACGAAACTAAGCTTTGCACGTCAATAGTTATGATCAAACTCATTCTTCCTAACAAGTTATTACTATAAGAGCAAACTTGACAAGCTGTCCTGCTTCGTGTCTTCTTCTATCGCCAGTCTCTTTCTCTACTTTATAGTCATGCTTTATCACACAGTTCATGCATAAACATGGCTGCTTCTAAGAATTTTAATTTAATTATTTATGAATATTTCAATTGACAGTACGCATAAAATGTGCGTGTTTTTTTAAATGGAAATTACTGTTTAAGTGTAGTGTTGTAAAGCCTTGTTTTCTATGTTGTTGAAAAATAGCATACTTTCAATTTATATTAGTTTATTTGTTATTTTAATGTTATTAATGTACAGTGTCCTAATACAGAAATATACATATTACTATCTATATTTGTGTATATTTGTGTTTGTTTATGGTAACATTGTTTGACGTTATACGTCTTTCAGAGGAGACTCCAGTGAAGGTAGCAGAAGGTGTTGCCGCTGGAGAAGTCAACGAGGCCTTGCAGCATCAGATCAAAGTGCTGAGTTGGTGAGCAATGTTTTAAACAGACTTCAAAAAGGAATAGGTTTTCAATTCGAGTGCATGTTTTTTTTATGTAAGTTAGGCCGTATCTTCGCAGATTGTGAACGGATTTTAATGATTAAAAAAAATCCCCAAGGGCTAAAATAGGGGAAACATTTTCATATTGGACTATTGTTAAAGAAATTTCATATGATATCTTCGCAAATTGAGAACAGAATTTAATGATTCTTTTTTTATTAAATAGGTTTTTCTTCAAGGGTGGTTTTATCAATTTGAAGTCTGTTTTTACTTTTAGTTAAAAGTTATCGGTCTAAATCTAAAGAGTAACAATGTTTTCCATTGTATCCTTTTTTTCTTTTCATTAGCATATAAAAGTACATTATTTACGAAATTTACGGGATGGAATGGGGTGATGAATTCTTTTACTCCATCGAAACACGTCATTCTACTTGTTTTTACCAAAGACTTTTATGTAACTACTCTTAGAGCAACACGGGCCACCGGCGTTTAGTAGCCATAGCGTTTTTCCCCGGTACAAAACTGTCTGTCGCTTTTTGCGTGGGAAAATCTGAGCACACTAATACAAAAATCTGTCACTACGAAACTCACATATAACAATCAAAACAATAAACTTTGTTAGTTACACATGATTTTTGGTGGGAACTTGACCGGTGGCGGATTGCTGCTCCTGTATTATTGTTTAAATAATGGTTTGAAGTAGATTTTGATATGTAAAAGTGGAGCAATTATGTAAAAGTGTCTGCGCATGTGAACTATTAGTGGAAACTGTGAAACAAGTGCTCAGATGGTGATATGATTCTCAAGATAAGGTGTCTGTCTGCTTAAGCGCCTTGAGATACCATCGCCAACTGTCTGCTGCCTGCTGGCTCAAGTTGCCGTCAAAATCTCCCAAGGGCTGCACAATGTGACGCATTAACATATTGTGAAGCAGTGTATTATGAAAGATAATTATACATTGTAACTTGAGGCTCAGAAGGGCTAGAACCCAGAGCCGTGTGAAGACAGTTATTTAAAAAAAACATTTCACATAGATATTATGGAGTGTACCATCTTATAAGGGGCGAAAGTTGAAAAAGTGTCCTACAATTTACTGAAAATAGAGGTTTCAAAACCTAACACAATAGCGCTGGCGTCTGAAAAACTACGATATGAAGATAGCTGTTGTGAACGGAGTGAAGTCAGCTGAATTCAAATATTTAAAAAATTTCATGACGAGTAGTTAGTAAAATGCCAGTATACAAAACCTCAACTATTTACGTAGTACAAAACCAAGCGAATTGGTCGGTCCTTGTTTATTTCTCCATCTTATTCTAATTAATATTGGCGCTTTTTTTTAATTTATCCTTTGCTACTGCAGCGCCACCCTTATTGGACACGTTTTAGGGATACTTTTCATATATAGAGATGGTCCTCCTTCTCTCTACACTCCATAATAGATATTAATAACAGAATTGCTCGGTGACAGATAGGTCGGATACAGACTCGGAATCGTCGCCCTGTGTAAACAAATACGAAACAACACGACTGTTGTTGAAATTTTTAAGTTTAAAAAGAAGTAAATAGCAATGATGTGAATAAAAATTATTGATATATGAAAGTAGTGCGATTTTTTGTTTGTAAATTTTTAACATTAAACAATTCAGCATTTTCGTAGTACATCGATTCAGCCGCGCAACTAGATTTAGTTTATTGAGCAGTGCCGCTGCAAATACTTTCATTAGGACCTCCTGGACTTATACTTTGACAGAGGGGAACGCTTGCGTATGACTCCCGTGTGATCCGCCGGTGGCCCGCGTTTTTCTATGTGTAGTAGTAAACGGGCTCTGCGGTCTTTAAACATTACGCAAGGTCAATTCTTCGTAACCCCTTTAGTTGACTGCGACCGGGCGAGAAGACTACTTCTCTGTTTTACACTACTGATAATCTAACACTGATTTTATTTAATACGACTAAGAGAACGCTGTCATTATTTATGTGCGCACTTTGTCACTGTGATTTAAACTGTATTTCATATAAGTATGTAACTATATTTAGTATTTGCCTAAAAACAATAAATGTCGTAAATGAAAATACAACTACTATCTTACGTGTCATATTTATCATTCTAGCTACGCGTCCGCGCCGTGCCCACGTCGATCGCGCTTGATCCACAGTCGTGACACAGTTTTTGTTCTGAATTATAAGTAGTATACTTAGAAGTCTTTGGCTGTAATGGATAGATGATGGGAAAATAAAATAAAAAGCGGTCGCTTCCCGTGTGCAGGACAGTGGAGCGCGAGCGCGCGGCCCGCGTGGCGGCTGCGCGGCGAGCGGACCGCGGCGCTGTGCGAGCGCTGCGCCCGCTGCAGCACCCCGCCGCGCCCGAGGCGGCCGCGCGCCGCCGCGCCGCGCTGCAGCTCGAGCGCGACCTCGCCAAGCTGCACGCGGTACGTGCACGCACACGTACACATGCACACGTACACACTGCACACGTACACATGAACACGTATACATGCACACACGCGCACACGCACACAACACACGCGCACACGCACACAACACACGCACACAACACACGCGCACACGCACACAACACACGCGCACACGCACACAACACACGCGCACACTGCGCTGCAGATACTACACACGCACTTGTATACGTGCACCTACCTACTTGTATACGTACACACTACTCACATATGCACATAATGATAATTTCGTTCAGACCGAATTTCGGTCACGGTGGCCAGTCTCAAAGCAAACTAAAGACAGGATTATAGTGCACTAGTGTATGCGCAAGCACAGGTGCACTCTCTATTTCTTCACTTGCATAGTCCGATGGTACGGCAACCCGACGCAACTCGGGGGTGAAACACCACACAACTTAGTGACTCCTGCTTTTTCTCAAGAAATTATCAGTTATTGATTTTGATCCTCTTTAGTTACTGATTGACCCGGAATTCGAACACGATACCTCATGATAAAAATCGCGTTTACAACCACTAAACCAACAAAGTAGTTAATAATGTACTCTCTGTACGAAGATAGACCACCAATCAATTAAATGAAAATAAAACACGCATTGCACATAACGCATTCCATATTACACACAAATTATATACTACTTCCGTGTTTCATGTCAGCTACAAGCTAACGTAAAAAAAAATAACGCGGGCCTTTATTGATTCATCAAAATTATAGGAAGAACCATCTACATTAGCGCTACTTTCTTGCAGGAGTGGACGTTATTTGTGGCGCGTTCGGGTCTTGTGAAGTTCCCCGATGACCCAAGCAAATACGGCAAAGCGCTGCAGCAACATAAGGAGAAGCAACGGGAGATAAGACGGCAGCTCGAAGTGAGTTCAACCCGTGCACAGACATTGTTATTTTTTTCCTATTTATTATGACAAAGGCTACAAGGCTTTTTATCAAAAGAAATATACTATACAGTGTAATTTTTAATTCACTGAAGACCTTTTGGGAATATATTATTTACATCATAACAATAACATCTGTAAGAAAAAAAATATATATTTATTCATTTTATATTTTCATACAAAAATAAAAATATTTTAATTGGACCTTCTAAACGGCAATAGCCCTAGTTAGCAAAAGAAAGCGCATGGCGGGGTAGGGGTGGAGGGGTGTGGGAGGCGGCGCTTGCTCATTTGAACTTGACCTAATTACCTGTGTCGTCAGTCGCCTTTGGCTTTGGTGCGCCCGCGACGTTTCTCCTTCCGTTGTGAGATTAATATCGCGAACGTTACGTTATACGTTAGTATCGGTAAGCCATCGGGCTTAACGATACTCAAATGTTAAGTATACCGAAATAGTGCGAATTTTAGCAATTTGCAATGATAACGCTAGTGAAGCCTGCCCTGAATATTTAAGGCGATTTCGCAACTCACGTGCACCGAGCTACGCTACGATGCTATGTACTGCACAGCGATTGCGAGATTACGGGCAATTCCAGCCTGTATCAATCGATCGTGGTCGTCCACCGCGGCGCACAGTACGTGAGCAGGAAGACATACTGCAGCTTGAACAAAATCCAGCAGCGAGCACTTATGACGCAGCCCGACAGTTCAATGTGTCACAGTACTACGCATGGAGTGTCATACACAATGAAGGGAAGTACCCATTCCACCTACATCGTGTTCATGAACTCAGCGAAGCTGACAAACCAGCGCAAGTTACATTTTGTAACTTGTTACTAACTGCTGAACGAGCTAACATTTTATGGACTGATGATTTTATGAACTGATGAAGCAACATTTGGCAGAATAGGATTATTTAATTCGCACAATGAACACTTGTGGTGCTATGAAAATCCACATGAACCAAGACCGCATAGCTTTCAACACCGGTTTAGTGTCAATGTGTAGGCAGGCCCGGTCTTCATAGAAAGATTAAACGGTGAAAGCTATCATACTTTTCTCACCGACACGCTGCCAGAGTTATTAAAGGACATACCACTTGCATCTCTACGCAATATGTATTACCAACATGACGGGGCGAATTTTTATTTGTGGGGGCATGTAAAGGGCATTAGTGTATACTGGTCGCGCATTCGAAACCCGTGACATGTTGAAAGAAAAAAATAATTTGGGCATTCGATCAAATCAAAATGAATCATCAAGTATTATCTCGTGTCGGTGAACAGTTAAGTTTTAGGTGTCACCTATGCATAGAATGTGGAGGTGATTATTTTGAACGATATGTGCGCGATACTCACCGCCATCCGCGGACAAGTACCTAGGTAAGTCTAATTTTTAAATTTGTATTTTATAGTCTTTATTGAACCATTATAATTTAATATCTTTATTCAATTACTGTTAATTTGTATTAATCATTATAAATATTTTATTGTAATATTTGTAATTATTTTAACCTGCATCCATTTTTAAATACAACTTACATTAAATTAAAAAAAATAGTTAATAATACTCATTTAATTTGCACGTGCTGCAAACATCGATCACCAAATCGATGGCTGCAAACCGAAAAGCGCAGGCGGCGCTTTTGATGACAATGACACCTGTGTCGACGTCATAATATACCTTTGGCTTGGCCTTAGGCCGCTGCATGTGCGACGTTGAGGCGTTGCTAGCAAACAGTATTCGTAAAAGAAAGTACCTAAATGTCTCTTAAAGAATGTCTATTAATTCGTAAAGAAATTAATAAAAGAATCAAATAGTTCATCAAATGGTTTTATGCAAAATAAAGAAGTATATGAAAAGTTAATGTAGTCATTTAAAGTAGCGCCCTGGTGCAATAGGCACAGTGATGAATGGTTTAGTAGGCACTCGCAACGCAATCAGCTGAGCGTGGGCGTCGACCGGCCCGGCGGTCATACTTACTTATTATAAATTTTAATATTTGTGATTTTTTTTGAATGTCATTTGCTTATTTAATTATGTTTAATAATTTCAACACAATGTGTGATACTGATATCAAGTGTAAAATAAATAAGGCATTTTCTTTGACGATTTATTCTAACATTGTTTATGTACTACAAAATACAGACTTAAAAGGAGTCAGACATGACAACAAAAACTTAAAAGTAGTTTTTTCGTAAATGAATTATATTCTGTAAAGAGTGATCTCGCTAAAATTGTTTGTAATGATGTAACCAATATATTCCCAAAAGGTCTTTAGTAAATTAAAAATGACCCTGTATAATAAATAATTTTTGTGTCCGTGTTTATGTGACTGAACTTCTAAACGGCTGAACCGATTTTAATGAAATTTTGTATGTGTGAGTAAGTTTGAAACTGAATGAACCGCTACCGACCAAAGAGTATAGTAATGTCCGATAACCGCGACCATTATCGAGGTGGTCTCACAGATCATAGAGTACTGAAACACGAAATGATCCATTTGAATTATTGACCCTAATGACCCGTTTCGTAAAGTGAATCAATACTTGAATGATTTACTATAAATGAATGAATAACAATACATCGTAGCAGAGCGACGATATGACGTTTATTTCAATTACAGAATTATTTACATTACGAGCTATTAAAATGTGTAGTGTTTACCGTAAAACTGACTATATTTTGTATTGTCATTGTCATCGGCAGTAGGGATGTGGATTCTTACAGAAAAAGATCGATTTTTAAATCGATTCTAATCGTAAGCTGATGTATACATAGATTAAATTAGGTTAGGTTCAACTTATGTCAAAGAACCGTTTGATTGACCCCGACTCCACCTGGTACGAGTCTGTCCTATCCCTAGAGTGTTTTATAGAGCCGGAGGCGCGTAGGGGGGAGCAGCCTCTACGCCTTTGTGTAACAAATCGCAGGCATCCGTTCATAGGCTGCTCTTCCCGCAGCGCCGGAGAAGTTGCAGTCTCAAAATAGATACAGAAATCCCTCTAATTAGTCCCCCTATTTTTTTCTGATTAAGGGGGAATCCCTTCCCCTTCCGTAGGGGGGGAACACTCTTCTTGGTTTTTTACACTTAATATTAATCTGTAAAATGGGGAAAATTTCCTCAGAATTAAAAATGAAAAAAAAAAACTAGAAAAGGGGGGCTCCGAAACTTTCCTTTTAATGGGGTAGTACACCTTCCCCCCACGCCCCACCCATCCCCTCTCAATTTGACGAACGTCAATGGAAATTCGCAATAAAATAATTCTGTAATCTAAACATAATTGACGATGACAGCTGAGTAGCTGAGATGCGACTTTTGGACTTTGGACTTTTTGCTTATTATTTTATATCAATCTAAAGGTCTTTGACCAGTGATTTTAAAGATAACATGTCCTGAGTGGGCTTAGCCCACGTAACTGGCCTTTTACTTGTTTAAGTATAATTCGAGAATTCGATATAATCTATGGTAGGGATTGACATAAATATTGCAAAAATAATTGATTTTCAATATTTTTTTCTCAAAAAGTACGCGTCTTCCAATGTTGAAACTTTGTCTGTGCTTATAATAATGTAACCTTCCTGTAAAAAAAATGTCAACCCCCAACTCGACGGATGTCAATGCAAAGTCGTACCAAAGAAGTTTGTACATTTCACAGGAGCGTTTGGCGGCGCTTCAGGCGGAGGCACGTAACCTTCTGATGCTGCACCGGCCCTGGAGATGCGTGGAGGCCGATTTTGCCGAGTTTCCTGCTCCGGAATTGGCGGCTGTAAGTTCAAATATGAAAAATATGTAGAGCATGGCTCTACCACGTAACATAAAATAAAACTATTGTCGGGAATGAGGGTAAAAAAAATGAAATACGAACAAATGAAGGTAGAATGTAAATCTCCCACTTGTTTTAGCAGTATAAAGTATCGTTCAGGCCATTAAGAAGATCAGTCGGTAATTCTAAGAGTCGCACTGTCGTTACTTTGCCCGTTGGGGTATTCTACTAGTGTAGGCAAGGAGGATCCATTGCTGAGAGGCTGTCCTGTGTTACATTGAGATGGGTAGTGATGTTGTTGGTTTGCATACTTTGGTGTTATCATGTAATTGGGTCCTGATAGCAAGCAAGGTTTGTTACCGAGTAGTGTTCTTTTATTTAAATACTTTTGGAATAATTTCTAATATCAGAAGTGGAATAGTTGCTTACACTATAATATGTAAATACTTAATATAGTTTATGTTTAATTATAATATAATTTATAGCCAAATTAAAACAAACAACCCTACAAATGCATCGTCAACTCTAAGTTTGAAACTCTAATATTATTAAGCACTTATTTCATGAAAGACTAGCTGTTAGCTGATTGGCAGATAGCTGGTGATACAAGGAGTAACTTTGGCTACTTTTATTTTAGAAAAGCAGTTAGGGTTCCGCGCAAATAAATCAAAACCCATGAAATACAATCGTAATAAATTCCACGCGGACGCAGTCGCAGGGAACAGCTAGTTTTAAATAAAGTTATTACTTTTGTGGGCAGGCTATAAACCCGAAGACTGTGAAAGTGGGGACAATCCGTTACCCAGCTTCCGAACCGGCGCAGACCAACGAGGACACGGTCTACGTCACTCCGTCGCAGCTCGCCAAGTGAGTATCTGGTTACTGCGAGTGAGAGAAAGAGAGGACTGTGATGACTGTGTAGTATTTTTTTATAGAATAAGGGTGACAAACGAGCACACAGTTCACCTGATTGTAAGTGGATCAAAATGCAGATGCGTTGTTACACCTGAAGACTACGATGGAATTCCTCGTTTCTAGTAAAAAGGAGCTGTGGTTCTTTACACTCACCATACGAAATACAGTAGTAGCATTAAGCTGTTATTTCACGCTGGTATTCTGTGAGTGGCCATGGGTGAATCATTAATATATAACGAGGTAAATAATGCTCTAGCCGAAATGAGTATGGATAATACAATTTGCTTTTAAACTGCAATAATACCGTGTAATTCTGGTGTAAGAATATTTACCACTTGGTATCGTCCCGTGGGTTTCGTAAGAGGGGACAGAGGGAAACAAAGTAGAAGATGGACCAATAACGGCTAGAAAGAACACTTCGGTTGGAAATCCACATGCCATGAGATGCAACTATGCCAAATATAACCTTATGAGGCAATCTTTAGAGGCGCCTATGTTCTGTACTTTGACCACTGTATTAAAAGAAAAATCTGAAAAACGGTTGACCATGCAGGCCATCCCTGGAGTTTTTAATTTATGTTTTGTTGTTTTTTATTTTACGAAAATCTGAAACGGCTCGACCGATTGACTTGAAAATCTAATCAGCTCGAAATGTCAGTGAACACTTTCGATCGCTAATCGCGATCGGTTGATTATTGATGTTGAAATCTGTAACTTCCTACTATTGAAAATTATTATTAATTTTCAAAGCGGGAAAGTTAAAATTGAATTACGAAATATATTTTAAATTTGTAACATTTAAAAAAAGAGTTACATTAATTTTTCAAAGATATGTCCTCCGTTAACACAAATTTTCTAATTTCTATATGTCTAAAAATAATGTCACTCACAAATAGATTTCTCCTGTATGATAAGAAGATTTTCATTTATAATTTCAATTTATTGCACACGGCACATTATTCGTAGGCCATACAAACACTTGTTTCGTACGGTATTCGAATCCGTGACCAAACGTTCGAAAGTCCGTTACGGTACCGAATCGTTGTATAAATATAACCTACATTGCCCACCATAAGTCCACTGGTGAACATAGGCCTCCCCATAGATTGCCTCATTTGCCATAGTTGCAGCGCTTAGCAGGCGGTTCGATAACCGTAAATTTTGTTATTATTAAGTTGTTATCAGGAAAATGCTGTTGACCGTCTCGTGTTTCAGTTTCCCTTTGTTGCCTCTTACGAAACCTACGGAATGATATGAGGTAGTGTGTTCTCTTACACCACAGCTACACTGCAACCTACATTGTTACAAATTTATTTTATTTCCACAGACTACGCGAGTTGGTAACAGAACTGCAGTCCGAAGACGTCAAGTTGGAGCTCGCTCCTCTTGATGACACCGTTTGTGCGGCTTAAACATATGTCCCAATCAATTATAGCTAATCTAGACAGTGGTTGTATTGAGAAATGCACCTTAACCCAATATAAATACGGTTTAATTTCGCTGTAAGATGAAACTATCTTGTATATCGGCCACAAACCAAACCAATGCGCGGCTAAAAATCACCTACGACTTAATCGAGGTCGTATAGTAAAATGTACCTTAAAGTTATATAAATAAGCTTTAAACTTGTTGCTAGATTTATGCATGCTTTTACGGCTTAATATACACCTTGTGAAGTTGTATGTTGCCTTCAATTCCTTTAGGCGATTCTTGACAATGCTCGTGTTGTAAAATATACACTAAATATATGCAGATATGGTCTTAATTCATGAAATCAAATAATATAATTAAATCTATGTAATAGGGTAAATTACACAATGGATTCGTTTAATATAATTTTAAAGTCCATTTTACTATGATGTCACTTAAAATACTATAGAACATCGTTAATTTAAGCAAGAGTAAACCGTACGTAAGGTATTTTAAGGTTCATTTTATAATAACTGTACTTATAAAATTATGTCATGATCTTAAAATCTAGGAGCCCCTGAGTATTTTTTTAACTTCTAATTATGTTCGATAATTTGTTGTGTTTTAGTTAAGTTCGACAGTAAGTCCCGAAAGCCTAAGCCCAGCAGTGGGATTCGTAATTCCCACTTTATCGTAGCTGATGGGGATAGTGGGGAAGGGTCGTTATAGTTGCCTCGGAATGTCATAGCCAATGAACATGACAATTCGGACAGAACCGAATGTTAGGAATTGTTCTCTGAGCTCCGACTACCGAACTCGAGCGAACACACACTCGAGATCGTTCTCGTTTTCGGAAGTACCGAATTCGTTGGAACGTGATGAAATGTTCGGTTAATCGATGGATTTCTGTTAGAGTGCAGCAGAAGGATAAAATGGTGTATCAAGTACCGAAGCGTGACTGGAGTTTATTCCTTACTTCTTAGTGTCAATTTTACGTAAAACTGTTACCTCGAGAGTCAAGTCAACCAATTCGCTCTTTATAATGACCTATAAAATGTAGTAGATGGTGCTTACTTTACAGGCGTTCAGTATGAGATGCGCGAATGTGTTGTGCAGAGGGTCAATATGGCACTTCACTTTTTGGTAACACTCGATTTCGCTCCCCAACTAATATGTGTACAGCGAGCTATACATGGAAATCGATTCTTAAGGAGTAAACTCCAATAACATACGGTAATTTGAGATAAATAAGGTTCTCTTTTTATTTACGAGAATACTACAAATTCAAAAATAAAGATATAAACCGGCCAAGTGCGAGTCGCACTCGCGCACCGAGGGTTCCGAACAAATCCGTAGGTATATAAGTTTAAAATTATTAAAAATATTTTTTCCTTTATCTGTGCTATAATACGTTGCTTCGTACCAAATTTTAAGATATGAGTTGACGGGAAGTACCCTGTAGATTTTGATTCCCTTGAGAATGTCGAACATTTGCGGCATAAACGGCTGTATCTTTTGATTGCGTCGGCTTAGAAATTTGATTTTTTCACAGCTCTAAGGGACAGTAGACTTGAGTATTTGATATGAATTTTAGCTTGATACCTCCACGCGTTCCTGAGAAAAAGGCTCTTGACAGACAGACAGACAGACAGACGGACAACAAAGTGATCCTAGAAGGTTTCCGTTTTTTCCTTTTGAGGTTTTTTTTTATAGGATAATGGTGACAAACGAGCACACAGTCCACCTGATGGTAAGTGGTTGCTGCGGCCCATAGACATCTACATCTATCCTCTATTACAAATCAAAATGTAGATGCGTTGTCACCCGTGAGGACTAAGATGGAATGCCTCATTTCCAGTAAAAAGGGCCTCCGGCCACCTGCACTCACCAAGCGAAGCGCAGAGGTAAACCTCTACTTCACGCTGGTTTTCTGTGAGGTCGTGGTACCACCCCGGTTCGAGCCGGCCCATCCGTGCGACAGCAAAAGCTGCCGCGTGGCTCTACCACTGTTTAATCTAGGAACGGAACTCTAGTATAAAAACATACGTGAGTGTCGGGAACACTCGGTTGGAACGAAGTTCCTATCGTAGTATATTATTATTGATCAACAAATAGAAATAAATGAATTACTAGCGTCTATTAAAATGAAGAAAATAATATTTCTATCATGGCAAGATAAGAAAAAGTGCGAGTGAGATGGATATTATTCCATCTTGCTTCCTTATAGCCGCAGAGATGGTCTACACTACATCAGAAGGGGTCGTGACGGAAAAATCCTACACTTTTCTCGCCTAGCCCCCATCCGCCAAATTCGAACCGTCCGATAAGAGACTTCGTTCCAAACCAGGTTAATAATTTAACGCAATAACATCCGTAAATACAAGTGCAACCAAATGTGAATCTACAGTTTGTTCGGACTTGATTTACTTACATATATTTAGTTAATATTGTAAATCTATGGTCTCTACTAAAGAAACGTTACCCCGACACTACAATACATCAAGGAAAAACGTCTGGAACGTATTTGTAGACTTGTTATGTGCGGGGTTCGAACCCGCGATCCTCATTGCATTATCTCATTACTAAGCCACTGTGCCACGGAGCCGTTAAATTTAGCTACTTTATGCATAAATTTCATCAAAACTCCTGTAGATTTCCGTATTCGTCAATAAAAACTCAATTATCTACAGTAGTTCCCATACAACTTTATAATTTTGCCGTAATATAAATTGGCAAAAGAATTATGAATTATATCGTGTTTAATTTTCTGACGCTTTGAGTGCTTTGCAGGAGTCTTGATCATGGGGTGACTAAGGTGTTTAACGTAATGCCAGTTAATCTAGGCTACCTTCAGTTTATAATTATTAATCTATGCTCCTATTTATAGGAGTACTATAAATAGAAGCATATTCGTTTGAACGGCAATCAGTGAGTTAAGTAGATTTCGATTTCTAATAGTGCTGTGAATGTCTATCCTCGAATTCTATCGATATAACCTTTATCGATATATTGTTTATCGATATTTTTACATAATAAAAGTTAGTTCTCTATTCTGGATTATTTATGAGCAATACTTTTTTTAATCTGGGGATTGAGTAAAAATGCCGATTAGGATAAGAAATCACATTTTACAAGCAGAAATTTGTAATTATATCTCTACAGTTATTAGGTACAAAAATATGTGTAAAGAAAATATAAAATTAAAACGCACTATTTTCTAATGATTAATTAAGTAAAAACTAAATGACGACTCGGTAGCGCAGAGGCTAAGCGTTTGGCTGCGGCATAGCAGGACCGAGGCTTCTTTCCCGCACTGAACAAGTGTTGCTATGCTGTAAAATAAATATTCTGCGTCTGGATGCTTGTTTTCAACGTTAGTACTTTTTTAAAGGGTATAAAATTAGGTTTATTAACACTTATTTGATTAAATTGCTTATAACTGTAACAAATACTATGTACAATTCGCTAGACTTCTTCACAGAGGTACCTACGTACATACTATTCGCAGAGATCGTTTACTTATTGTCGCTTTCAAAATGAGTGCTCATTATAGCTAATGTTTGTAGATGAATCTATAAAAAATTATTTATAACCAGTTAATTACAAATAACTTTGAGTTTAGTTATTTAATCGAATTCTTACCAATATGTGACTTTAGAGCGATATTATTTTTTGCTACATGTAAATGAAATCTAATTAACATACACATAATAGTGGAAGTTTAAATTAACTCCACTGATGAAATAACAGTTCGTTTTAGTTTGATTTCTAAATCCTCGGATTTGCAATGTTTTCCAACAAATATGTTTTAACATGTGAATCTTTTCAATTGTTGAATGTGCCAACTGTTTCGCCCATTTCTTGCATCTGAAAAATAATATAAATAAAATCACATTTGTATTGAACAAATAGAATGCTATCAGTCACAATTGATGATGTAGTTTCTAAGTATAGTTGGTTTCGGATTGCCATCCCATCGAATTATCAGATTTAGGAAATTGTGTGTTTGTATTTGTGCACACAATCGTATACTATTAAAACTTGTCCCATGTAGATGGCTAGTCCAAAAATGTAGTTGCGTTAAACATCATATTAAAATTAAAGTTGAACTCATCACATACCTTTCATCATTTAAGGGAAATATTGCAACGAATAGCATTTTCTTGTTATAATTTTTTCCGCTTCTTGCACCATTTAATTGGCAAGTTTTATAATGCATACCTATTTATTTCTTTATATTAATATGGCAGGTTTGAAAGATGACCTTATCACAAAAATTGATAGGGGCGTGCTTCGATGGTTTGGACACGATGAGCGAATGAGTGAAGACCGAATGGTGAAGAAAATATATAGCGCGAAAGTTAATATTAAAAGGTGTCGAGGTAGACCGAGACTAACTTTCGAAGACCATGTGAGCAAATTGCTCGAAGAGGGGAGGGTCAAGAGTACTCGGATACCTAGACGTGCATGTATGAAGAATATAATGAATCTGAAAAAAGCGAAAGAGATATGTAAGGATCGTGACACTTGGCGATCTGTTCTCTCTAGCTACCCCGTTAGGGATTGTGCGTGAAGATAAGTAAGTAAGTATTTATTTCTTTAACAATTGTATAAATGAACAACAGCTTCTATAACAAAATTTAAAGCAATCTTAATAAATATAATATTTACAAATGTAATTGTTTGATTTGACATTTGAACCTATTTCATTTGACAATGTCATTAACAGACATGTTACGAAAAGCGTAAAGAAGAGATAACCGTCATTAAAATTTGACCCCTGTGGTACATATAATTTTTACTATGGAAGTTGCGCCAGCCTGGTCACAAGGGGAAGCGCGGGAACATCATGCGCCTAATTGTTTTGGTCAAGTTGTAGGTAGTGTAGTGCCGGGGCGAGATGCTAGTTACAACGTTTTGATTTATCTAAAATGTTTTAACTATATTGTACCTTCCAATTAGTAAATATGTATTTATTTTAAAAAAATTAAGAGATAGAGCAAAATAGAAAGAGAGATTGAGAGAGAGGGAGCGAATAAGAGGTGAAATGTAAGTGTAAAAAGGTTTTAAAATGTCTTTATTAGAAAGTCGGTATTCACTACAATTATAATTTAATCATTTACATTTATTATAAAAAAATAAGAGGCAGGAAGAGACAGAAAGCGAAAGATAAAGAAAGGGAAGGAGTGAGAGAAATGGAGGAGAAAATCGAAGCTCACTACAATGTTAGTACATTAAAATATTTTCATTATTAATACTTTAATCCCTTTTGTATAACTTATAAAAAGACAATTCTAATGTAAGTTTATTCTGTAATATAATTTATAAAAGTATATCTCGCTAGTGTTGATAATAAATTATTGTAAATACAGATGTTGTTTTATTTGTTTACTACTAATAGTATTTGTAAAACGTTGGTGGTTGGTATTTTTTATAGAACAAAAGTGATAAAAGAACAGTCTAGTTGATAGTAAGTAGATGCTGTGACTGATAGACTGAAAAATCAAAATGCAGACGTGTTGTTGTGGTGGAATGCCTCGTTACCAGTAAAAAAGGTACATACGTAATTGCAACACGAATACGTCGGCTCGACCGGGGTGGGACCACGTTCTCACAGAATACCAGCGTGAAATAACAGCTAAATGCTGCTGTGTTTCGTATGGTGAGTGTAGATGCGATAAAATACGCAAAGAGATGCAACATCTCTACGCAGTGAAATTGAGTCAAGCCGACCGGAAAGAACTCTGTTGTCGACGAATCGAACCGCTCTGTGCTGGATGCGGTCAAGTGGAAGGAGCTGGTACTGGGGGGCCCCTGCTCAGAGATGGGAATAGTATTCCATGTGAGGCCAAATCTGCGCCTTGTAAAGTTGCAAGCGGTGTGTCGGCATAAAATACTATCCCGCTCTGCTGAGTACGCCAAGCTTTTTAGAGGCCAATTCAGCCTTCTCTTCAATGTGACCACGAAACTGCACATCACTCGATATATCGACACCGAGTATCCCGATACTGGTCAAGGGCAGTGCCTGAAATTTTTGAACACGACTAGATTTAGTTGCCCCCAGTCCGACTTTGTTCAACAAAGTCTCGACTTTAGACACAAGTTTGTTCCGGTACTCGGCGACGTTTACCCGAGAAATATTGGCACGGCCGGTGTATAAAACATCACCAGTACTGTCGTCTGCATAGCAATGAATGTTACCAGTTTGCAATATATCATTGATATGCAAAAGATACAGCGTTGTTGATAGCACGCAGCCTTATGGAACACCAGCGTTAATAGGCTTGTAGTCGGAGCATGCACCGTCTACTACGACCTTGATGCACCGATCTGCCAGAAAACTGGAGGTGATGGTGGAATTGCATAATTTCTCGGGAAGCCCATAGGAAGGAAGCTCCGAAAGAAGCGCTTTGTGCCAAACCCGATTAAAAACCTTTGCAATGTCCAAACTAACGGCCAACTAAAGTCCAAGCGGAAGGCCCCCTGGACTCCACTGCCTCCATCCATCTATGAGTTAGGTAACCTAGAACATCACCAGCTGAATGACCATGACGGAATCCATACTGGCGGTCACTAATCAGCTGGTGATCCTCAAGGTACCGCATGGACCGGTGAATCATCCACCCTGTGCAGAGATGGCAGAGATGGCTGACAGAAGTTCCCTTGGACAGCCTTGGCGAGAGACCAAAATAAACGTGTTTTTCGCCAATTCTGCCGATGTGCTTTGACTTTGCCTTGGCAATGACACTTTTGAAAGATCTGGAGGCGGAATTATAACTCTTTTTAAGAGCTCTGGTGTTTACATCCCAGGATGCTGATGCGTTAGCCCAGGCCCGTAGCACTCCTGCTTATAGCGTGATGCAATTTCACAGGAGTGACCAAACCATGGCTGAGTTCTGCCTCCGATAGGCACCACAGATGATGGAATAAATAATTCCTTCCATTCCCTGAAGTGCCACATCAGCGACAGAATCAGCAACAACGTGAATTGAATTTTAAGGCGATTGTTTATCTCCTAAGCTACAGTTAACCCTCTTTTTTTAAACTGTAGTGACTAACGAACGTACAGTCCACCTGATGGTAAGTTGCTGCTGCAGTCCCTGGTCACCTGCTGGAAACTTCAAACAAAGATAGCTATAGATGCGTCGTCACCTATAAGGGCTGCGATGGAATGCCTCACAGCCACTGCTATTTGTTTCATTATGTGGCTAAGCGACTGTTTTTTTTAAAGATGTTATACAACATGTAACAAAAACCCTGTGGTTCCCGTTAAGTGCGTTATCAGGATGAGTATTCAAACGTATAGAAATAAGTTTTTATTAAAACTCGACCAATTTTTTTTTAAATTTTATGTTGTATTATTACCTCTTACTGATACTAGCCGATGCTAAAGCAAAGTAAAGCCGGGGAGTAAGACCACATACAATTTTCATACAATTATTTTTTTAAATAAAATAAAATAAAAAATTGGTCGAGTTTTTAAAAAAAAAAGTTATTTCTATACGTTTGAATACTGATCCTGATACCGTACTTAATGGGAACCACTGGGTTTTTAATACATATTGTATAATTTTTGAATATTCCCAATCTGAATACTATGAACAGTATAGAAATCCATACAGGGCTAGCGTACATACTACCCTACTACAGAATAATTCGCAATTGGAAGATTAATTACATTTTAACCGACTTCAAAAAAGGAGGAGGTTCTCAACTCGAATGTATTTTTTAATGTGTAATACCTCAGAATTTTTTTCTAGATGATTTTGATGATTCTTTTTTTATTTGAAAGCTGGTGCTTCTCATGTGGTCCCATTTGCAATTTGTTGCAAGTTACCCTTAATAATGCGTATTAAATTGACTTCGACTATCAATGTAGTGATGTTATCATTTTATTTATATTGAAATCGGATGTAAAAAAAAATTAATTTTACCACTTGTATATTATTTTACACTATCTACCCGGTCCACATTGTAGCGTCAATGACCCACCACACTTACTATGAAATATCGCATAATACGGAGAGCTCAAACTATCCCATGGAACTTTTCATATATTTCGGAGTGATAATGATAGCACATTTTAAGTTAGACAAATGCTTTTATAATAGTGAATACTGCGATTATAATCTGCCTCTTCGTACATTCATTCTTCTTCTACAATTAATTATTTTCTGCTACATTTGTACACTTGTGGAACTCCCTCCCTCAACATATTCGCCGTGCTCTTTTCCTTCAAAAATCTACTCTAAGCGTACTTGAGACTCTTATAACTCCCATTATACTTCTTCTTGTGTTTTGTTATTATTTTATTTTTTAATTTAATTGTATACATAATGTATGTACAACTCCCTCCTAGCAATTCGTGGTTATTTGCGTAATAAGGTTGCCTAGGAGAAATCGCCTCCAGAGCGATAAAACCGCCTATTGTACCTTTTTTATTTATTTGATTTTGTTCGGCCCGGTGGCGTCGAACCCCGCACGAAACAAATATTTGTATGGCAGACAAAACTCAACAAATTGTCTGTGTGAAACTAAAGATGATCTTTGACACTTGTTAATGGAAAGTTATAACCTCTGGATCTGAGACGTGGTCCTTCACTACTGGCCGTATGAGGATGCTCAAGTTCACTCAGCGAGCTTTGGAGAGGGCTATGCTCGGGTTTTCGCTTCTTGATAATTTTAGAAATGAGGATATCCGCAATATAACCAGAGTGACCGACATAGCCCATCGGATTAGTAAGCTGAAGTGGCAATGCGCCTGCAGTCGAAGAACCGACAACCAATGGAGAAAAAAAGGTTCTCGAGTGGCAGCCTCGTACCGCTAGGCAAAGTGTAGGGCGACCCCTCACTAGATGGAGTGACGGCCTGGTAAGACATGCAGGAGGTCGATGGATGCAGGTGTCTCAGAACCGAGCTTTGTGGCATTCCTTGGGGAAGGCCTATGTTCACCAGTGTACTTGTGAAGGGCTGTAATGATGATGAAAAAATGGAAAGTGTCCGGAACGGAATAAAAATACTCACTAAACTGCTAGTTATAATTAAATGTGCTGAATATTAGTGTCTTCCAAACTATTCTGGTATCTTTTTTTTATAGAATTATAGTGACAAACGAGCACACAGCCTACCTGATGGTACTTACCAGTGGATGCTGTGGCCCATAGACATCTACATCTATCCTCGTTTGCGAATCAAAATGCAGATTCGTTGTCACCCGTGAAGACTAAGATGGAATGCCTCTTTTCCAGTAAAAGGGGTCTCCGGTTCTCTACACTCACCATACGAAACACAACAGCATTAAGCTGTTACTTTACGCTGGTATTCTGTGAGAGCGAGATCCTTCCCCGGTCGAGCCGACCCATTCGTGCTACAACTATACAATTAATAAAGCTGCAGCATGGCTCTACCACGTAGGAAAATTTTGCCTTATGAAGAAGTCAAAAGGCTTATGAGCTGGCATCATATAGGAAAGAGGGGGTATAAATATCTATGTGTATAAAATAGAGAAGGGAATAATAGGACGGGTTTAACCATCATGTTCACAAGTACTTAAATAAAAAATATTAAAAAAATATATGGCCTACAAAAACATTATTCTGCATGTGTCTATGTAAAATTTATGTATGCAAAAACTCTTCCATGATACAGGAGAACATTTAGCGTGAAAGTACATAACTTTTTTTATCAAAAAAATTACTGAAGCTAATGATCTGTCCATAATTATAACTAGGCAGTTAACACAACAGTTAAAATAAATCTTATGTGACCCTTTACTTTAAGCGGATTGAAAACTATTAACTTTCTGTCTAAACTAGTCCGTGTAGTTAATGGGGTCGAAAGGGCTTAATATATATCAAAGACGTATTCCCTTAATAGGGGTCACATTGGACAAGGGTCAAGCTTGTTAAATCTCTTATCGTAGATACTGATTGCAAACTATTACTAAATCGTTTGGAAACTTGTTATGTAATTGGCCGTGTGGCTAATAAGACCGATTACTTGTCGAGTCGCATTCCCGGATCTGAATTCCAGCAAACATCAATTCATCAAATACTTTAATTGTTAGCACTGTCTGGGTGTATTATTATCTTAAAAAGAGACACCAGCCATTAGTTCTAAGTGTTTACGTAAATAGATATATTTTCTGCCGACTTCCAAAAGGGAGCCGTTACTCAATTCGACTGTATTTTTTGTTATGTGTGTTACCTCATAACTTTGTACTGTGTGAACCGATTTCGATGATTCTTTTTTTATATGAAAGCTGATAGTTCTCGTGTGGTCCCATATAAATTTGATCAAGGTAAGACCAATAGTTTTTGAGTTATTCTTAAATAACTTATATTGAAGTCAGCTGTACAAAATTTTTAATTTTACATTATTATTTCTATATTTGCCTGACTGGTATGACGTCCAGGCACACAGGCACGCGTAGCTATATCCCTGCGACCTTTCCCATCTTCCCATGGACCACCAACTTTAAGATAGAGTATATAATCTGCAGTTATATGTGCAAGTAGAACCCTTAAACATCTCTAATGCTATCTCATTATTGAATGATGACTTGAAATACATCTCCGAATGGTCCACTGTGTATGGTATAAACGTGAATCCATCAAGTGCCAAACAACAATCTTAGGTAGCCCACGATTATTATCGAAACTAGATATTCCCACCCTACCATCAATTATGTTTAAAAATAATGTCATACCATTCTCTCCTCGTGTAAAGAATCTTGGTCTGTACGTTGACGGTTGCTTAACATGGAACAAACATATACAGGAGGTGAGTCGCAAAACTACTGGAACTTTGCGATCATATATCGATTAAAAAATTTTCTTCCCACCAATACTAAGATTTTACTTGTCCAGTCACTTATCCTACCGATTATTGATTATGTCGATGTGTGTTGCTCAGACCTGTCTCAACATCATCTTAATACTTTGGATCGTCTACTTAACAACTGTATCAGATACATTTATGGTCTCCGTAAATCGGCTAATCTTAAGTTGCTCACTCCTTTACACCGTACTGGTAATTTATCTCAATCTTTCGCCCTCACGGCCATCAGACTCTGGAACGACATCCCTATTGACATTAAAAAAGCTTCCAACAAGTTCGTTTTTAAAAATCAAGTCCGTAAGTAAGCATGTGAAAAAATTGTTGCAAGTTTGAACTAATATAGCTTTTATTTTCATACAAATATGTATATTTCATTTGTTCTGACATATATAATATTTATATGTATTGTGTATATATATAGTGTATGCATGTATATGTGTATGTATGTATTTATATATGTATATATTGTATGTAGTTAAGTATTTATGTCTATGCATGTGTGTGTATATGTATATTTATATGTATATACATTTTTTTTGCGCTCTCTATTTTAATTACTGCTGCACCGCCTCTTGTTCGTACATCTCTGTTTAGCTTAATGGTTGACTGGGAGAGAATGCCCTATGGCATTAAGTCCGCCATATGTACAACTTTGTGCATGAAAGATTAAATAAAATAAATAAATAAAAAATATAATAGTATGGTTGATTTTTAAGTTAGTTCTATAAATAAAACACATACAAATATATTGTGGAAAGGTGTTTCATTGTGCGCTCCTTATCTAACGCCTTCAAAAAGACGGTACTCAATTCGACTGTATGTTTTTTTTATTTGTGTTTGTTTATATCTTTTTTCTGGGTAAACTGATTTCGATGATTCTGTTTTTATTTGAAAGCTGGTGCTTCTCATGTGGTCCCATATAAATTTGATCAAGGTCTGACCAATAGTTTTTGAGTTATTCTTAATAATTTATATTAAAGTCGGTTGTACAAAATCTTTAATTTTAAATTATTACTAGAATACAATGCATTCCATCTTAGTCTTCAGGTGTGTTTGGTTCTTAATCGAGGATAAATGTAGATGTCTATGGGCCACAGCATTCACTTCTATAAAAAAAACGCAGATGGACCATGTATTGGACATTACTACGTGGTAGAGCCATGCTGCAGCTATATTAGTAGTATAGTTGTAGCACAAATGGATCGGCTCGACCGGGGAAGGACCACGCTCTCACAGAATACCAGCATCAAATAGCAGCTTAACACTGCTGTGTTTCGTATGGTGAGTGTAGAGAACCGGAGACCCTTTTTACTGGAAAAGAGGCATTCCAACTTAGTCCTCACGGGTGACAACGCATCTGCATTTTGATTTATTGAGGATAGATGTAGATGTCTATGGGTCACAGCAACCGCTTACCATCAGGTGGACTGTGTGCTCGTTTGTCACCAAATCCTATAAAAATATATATTTATTAGAAATCCATCATGTTAAAATTAATCAAGATCAGGGCTAATCTAAATTAAAAGTTTTAAAAACAAAATGCTAATAAATTGTGCGAGCAAGGCAGTCACCCTACGCGTTGCGGAATAATTTCCATGAGCGAGCCTTTGATGTCGGACATTAATAATAAAAATATTCAATAACATCCGCGCAAAGCATACTCGTAACTGCATGGTGTTGCTAGTTCGTGGAGTTTTTCCTTATATTTTAAAATCATAAGAACGTCTATTCAAATATAATATAAAAATTAATTAATGTGGTACGAAATGTAAAGAATTATATATATTTTATTAATATTGAAATTAAGTAAATTGAAAGAGAGCCTTTTAGAGGCAGCGTCAGAAAATCTATTTGTTCCGTGGATGTCGTTAGAGGCGAATATTAAATATGCATAAAGATCATACGATTTCTAATAAATGGCGATAGGAATGGCGCAATATATCAGTTTTGGTTCCTTAGATATTACCTCGGTTACTTGGATAACTGTTTTAATTCTAGAGCTAATACAGAACTCTGACCAGTGATGGGATGAGTTCTTTTATTAGATCAAAACCAATCGACGAAGGGCCTCGCGTCCGAAGACGTTAATTTTGATGATTTGGATAACTTTTGCCGTTCGCATGGTACAGCACCAGCGACTCGTCTTTCACATGTCTGTCAACTTTAGATGGTAGTTTCTGTGACTACCATGGTTGTCACGGGTAACAGGGAATCAGGGTTCGATTCCGGAGAGGGAGCCTGAGAAACGGCTACCACATCCAAGGAAGGCATCATTTATACGCAAGGCGTAAACTACTTACACCGATGACGGGAAGCACCGTCGATAGTGCCTAACGTCTGGAACTGCGATCGTCAGTCAATCCGCCTGCCAAGCCTAACAATGAAGGCAAGTTCTGCCTACAGCAGAAGAGGCCCTTGTCCAGCAGTGAATTTTTTAGGGGTTGATGAACAAGAAGAAAATTTTTCAATAATGTGCCAACTTGCATGTGTAACTTAAAATATTTCCCAATATCATGTCAGGTGAACTCCGCACTTAAGGTAAGAAGCGACTAGTACATAGGCGAACCCGCCAAGGTAGACTAAGTTGTCGCACGCAACCCGGAGCCCGCAATTTACATGTTGCGTTGTCATTTAGCTTATTCTGTTTCTTGTTCATGTCGTAACCTTACACATATCGCGGTAGAAGAAATACGAGCTAAGATAGAAAGAACCGTAGGTAAATATATCGTTAGACACACAGCGCTGTGCTATTCCAGCGATCCGTAAGCTATCAAGACTTGGAATCGGTCAACGATGGAAAACGTGAAGGTAATAACTGCCGTAGATGCTCAGTTTAAAACTCTTTTGCTAATTTTTGAGAGGTAATTATAAAAGATCACTATAACATCTGCAAAATTTTCTTGTCATCATCTCTGTATATAAACGATCGTCACTTAATTCTGTTAAAAACATAAAAAAACTGAGGTTATTTTTTAAACTGTCTAGTAACAAACTCGAAAATACTATATTTACTCGTAAATACGCAAATAGGGTTATTAGCAGGAACTTTGGTAATCGTTTCAATGTTCCTTTTCTACCGACTTCAAAAAGGAGACGGCACTCAATTCGACTGTATATTTTTTTTTCTTTTTTGTGTGTTACCTTATAACTTTTTTTATTGGGTGAACCGATTTCGATGATTCTTTTTATAAGCTAGTGCTTGTCATGCGGTCCCATAAATGTGATCAAGGTTTGACTGAAGTTTGTTGATAATTTATATTGAAGTCGGTTGTACAAAATTTTCAATTTTAAATTATGTTAATCACAAACTTCGGAGATGTTACATATTCATTTTTTAATTAAAAATTAACATAACTGATTGCTGTAATCTTCCGATAACACCGAAACTATTTATTATGTATGCACAGCGAATTTATTCAATATACATAGTTAATAGAAAGCCATATCAGTATATTTTCCCTAAAAATATGTGTATTCATTATACAAGCAACACCAAAACCGGTTGGGCGGTGCCAAAAGCAAAAGCGCGGGTAATTATTACATTCCGCGGCTAACAGTGTATTCACCGGCAAAAATATGATTTGTTATGAGCCACGACATGGATCTACTAAGTAAATATTTAATGATAAAGTGCTTCAAACGACGATCCAATTTTTTTACAGGTCAAATCGGTTCGTCTCTACTGTCATTAGTCACGATCACAAAGTACATTTTAACTGACTTAAAAAAAGAAGGAAGAGAGGAGGAGGACTTAAAAACAAGGGAAGAAAGGTTATCAATTCGAGAATAGTATTTTTTTTTGCTTTTTTTGTATGTATGTATGAACGCAATATATCTTCGCCAATTGTGACCCTATTTTAATGATACCTTTTAGGTTGGGAGCTTTATATTTTAATAAAAATAGGGGATAAAGTTTTTAATGTAACTATTTAGACGACATACTAATTGTAACCTTGAGCTCGTGTTATTCCTTAGTCTCCCGTAATAATATTATTTATCTGATAAAAGATTCTGAAGTCGGTGCTCTGTAATTCTCCCAAACACTTTGTGTTAGCACCGACTTCTGAAGCTTTCATGTGGAAATTATTTATAATTTTTATTTCTTTGAGGTTGGTTTTTACTTTTTATTAAGAGTTTAACTTCATACGCCCTCACACATCAAAACGTAGGACGAAACACCACCGTTTCCTTTTTTTTTGCGTTTAAGCATAAATAATACAAATTCCGATCTATACCGTTACAGCACAGAATAAGTAATAGTAGTTACAGCCTATTAAAGTCCACTGCTGAACATAGGCCTGCCCCATAGATTGCCACATGAGGGGTATTTGCCATAGTTGCCACGCTTGGCACGCGGGTTGGCAACCGCGGTTCTTTTATCTGCCGACTTCCAAAAAGGAGACGGTACTCAATTCGAGTGTATGTTTTTTTTATGTGTGTTACGTCATAAATTTGTACTGGGCGAACCGATTTCGATGATTCTTTTTTATATGAAAGCTGACAGTTCTCGTGTGGTCCCATGTGAATTTGATCAAGGTCAGACCAATGGTTATTGAGTTATTCTTAAATAACCTATATTGAAGTCGCTTATATTGAAGTCGGCTGTACAAAATTTTTAATTTTTAATTATTCGTTATTAAGACGCTGCTGCGCATCCCCTGATTTGTTTCCCTCTGTCGCCTCTTACGACACCCACGGGACGGTATGGGATAGTTGATATCTATACACCGCCACTACATGGTTATAACCATAATACTGTTTAACAAAATTTAACAGAGATCAACCATTGAAGTAATATGTACTACATGAGTACCTACACTATACTGTTACTTCAACGAGATCAACGGACTCAACTATGCTTTGAAGTATACACAGTCTTGATAAGAAACGCTTTGCTTAAATAATGATATTGCCAGTTGCCATCTTTTTTATTTCGTCTGAGGTTGCCATATCTATTTCTTTTTATAGTTCTCCGTTGTCATACACTCTCCCACCAAATTTTCGGTTCATGCTTCCGCCATTTGTTAGATTTGATTAATTAAAGATTATGTTATTCGCAGTAAAGCATACCGCGCCAAAAGGTAATAGGTTTGGATTTTGGTACTGCGTAATTAATGACACTACATTGTGTTGAAGAGGGAACCGTTCAATTATTTTCAATTTATAAAACTTATATAACTATTTATAATTTATTCTACGAAACCTTAACTCATCTGTATTAGTGGGAACAAGTCCGCGAGCAAATTGAAGTTGTAGTTATAGGTTAATAATGATTTAAAGGATATTATAATTAAGCAATTGATTACCTCGTTGGTTTAGGGACTTCATGGTCAGTAATCGTATTTATGACCAGTAAACTGCCTGGCCCCTGTAGTTTGAGAGCTGGCGACGAATTTTGGGAAGGTCCTTTTGGGAAGTTGAAATTGTGAAAAATATAATTTCGTCAATTGGCGAATCCAGATATTTACATGGTCATCTGCATACATACAAGCTAAATCCCAGAACAAGAATTTAATCTTAAAATCTTTAAAAAAGATCTTTCTTAATAACCAATCACAGCGCGAGGAGCTTAGGCCCTATGATGCTTCGATAAGCTATTTTTCTCGCACTTATGGCTACGCATAAGACTTTTTTGTCGTATTCAATTGTAAACTTTATTCACGTCTGGAAATTGTTTAAAACCACTAATTTCGTCTGGCGATGTGCAGGTATTATTAAAAATCTATACAAATAAATAAAATTCAAGTGTCTGTTTGTAATGTCAAAATTATAGTTCTTTAATAAATGCATATGAAAATAAATACGGTACGGTACGGTACTTATAACTAAAATACAATTTTTGAAATTTTTGTCTGTCTGTCTGTCTATCTGTTTGTTCCGGCTAATTTCCGAAACAGCTGAACCGATTTTGACGGGACTTTCACTGGTAGATAGCTGATTTCATAAAGAGTAACGTAGACTACTTTTATTTTAGAAAAATAATTAGGGTTCCGCGCAAAAACACAAAAACCCTAACACGCGGGCGAAGTCGCGGGGAACAGCTAGTTACTCAATAAATACGTGATTAAAATTTGTGATTGCTAAAAGTATATTTTTTGTAAACAAATATTTTTGGAGTGGTCTGGTAATACTTTATAAGTTATAACTGACAAAAACGTGTGGGTATATTTTTATGGAATTTTATGAAAACTAAATTAAAAGTAAAAAAGAAATCAAAGTGCCAAAAAAGAACATTTTCTTGAGAATTTCTTTTTGCAAATGTTATATGCTGCACAGTAAGGAAATAACCGCAAACGCTCTGCCAGACTCGCAGGACTGGATTCGCCAATTGACGAAGTTATATTCTTTCACAATTTCAACTTGCCCAAAGGACCTTCCCAAAGTTCGTCGCCAGCTCTCCGACTACTGCGCCAACCACAATCGTACACGTTTTCTGGCACCGCCGCTTACGAACGACGTCAAATTATTTCGTGGAGGAGTAGTAATTAGAACATTATGAAAATGATTTATATTTGGAATATTTGTTATATTAGTTGTCCCGGCTTCGCCTGGATGGAATCTATTAATGTGACATTATTTAGGTTCAAGATAATGAAAGACTATTTATTTTAAAAAAAATTCGTTTCTTCTTTTCTTCTAGATCGCTCCTGACAATGTTCTCTATCTGTTCGTAAAGTGTCATCACAGTCAATTCATCCATTCAATGAACTAGATCAGACAGACAGACAACAATTCTAAAAATTATTATTTATGTCCGTATAACATGCAAACAACCTCTGAACTTAATAGAAGCCAGTTATTTGGAAATTAAATTAATTAGTTTAATTAAACCCCGTGCGTGCTGAATTACCCATCCTCCAATCTTCCATCAGACTATGAGAGTGAGGGAATAGAGGCTTGTGCATACACTTACCCCCCAAACAAGCTTTCAGCCAACCTAAACCATCTCCTGGTGGCTCAGGCCGAATATTCTCCCCGCCCTTAATTTGCGCTAGTTAGGCTCCCCTCTCAGCGGTTTCCCGCCGCTTACGCCCCCTTTTTCATAAAGAGGGTCGCTTCCGATTCGGCAGAAAGGCCAATACCAGTCTCACAGTAGGTGTTTAGTGGGTAGGCACTTAGGTTTCGCAGTGAGTCCCACATCACCACGGCAGTCAGCTGGCGTGGTATGCCTAGAGCATTCACCACCTCCCTTCCTCGCTTCCCGGAGGGTTGGGACTTTCGATTGGCTATGATGGTAATGATGATGATGGTTGTGTTAAATATCTACTTGTTAAATAAATGATAATGAGAATAGTTTAAAATTAAACATTTTGTACAGCCGACTTCAATATAAATTATTAAGAATAACACAAAAACTATTGGTCGGACCTTGATTAAATTTATATGGAACCACATGGAAAGTACCAGCTTTCAAACAAAAAAAGAATGGTCGAAATCGGTTAACCCAGTAAGAAGTTATGAGGTAAAACAGATAAAAAAAGAACATACAGTCCAATTGAGTACCGACTCCTTTTTGAAGTTGGTAGAAAATGAAAGTCCATTGGAACAAACACCCGATCGTAAATAGATCTTCAAGATATATTGTCTGTTTTGGCGCCTTAAAATATTCTATGGTCATCCACTCACCTGGTATAAGCTGTCGTCAATATTTCCTAGAAACTGCGCAATGTGACGTAACAACACATTGTTAAGAATTGAATCACCTGGTAGAGCCACGCTGCAGATATATCATGGTTGTAGCATCAATGGGTTGGCTCGATTAGGCTAGGACCACGCTCTCACAGAGTACCAGCATAAAATAGTGGTTTAATGCTGCTATGCTTCGTATGGTGAGTGTACAGAACCGGAGACCTTTTTTAAACAACACATTCCAATTAAGTACCCCGGGGTGACAACGCATCTGAATTTTGAATCTTAATCGAGAATAAATTTAGATATCTAAGAGCCTCCACATCCACTTACTATCTGGTGGACTGTGTGCTTGTTTGTCATCTTTATTACTTAAACAAATTGCGTTGATATTTTTTCCACGGCAAAGTCGGGAAGGGACGCCGTAGACGAAGATTTATCGACCAAATCGGCGATACATTGAAAATGGGCCAGATTAGGAGTACTCTTAACCGACGAGTGTGTATGCGTAAATATATGGATGTAAATGAGGCGAGAGAAGTGTGTCAGGATCGCGCCAAATGGAAGTCCGTAGTCTCTGCCTACCCCTCTGGGTGACAGGCGTGAGTGTTTGTATTATATTGTATTGTATTGTATTGTATTTTTCCACCGACTTCAAACAGGAGGAGGCACTCGATTCGACTGTATCTTTTTTTTATGTGTGTTACCTCATAACTTTTTTCTGGTTAAACCGATTTCGACGATTCTTCTTTTATTTGAAAGCTGGTGCTTCTCATGTGGCCCATAAAAAATTGATCAAGGTTCTGACCTTAATTATGGTTTTGACCTTAATAGTTTTTGAGTTATTTTTAATAATTTATATTGAAGTCGGTTGTACAAAATTTAAAAATTTAAAATTATTTTATTTTAGAACTAGAGCGAAGAACGAACCTAGAATCTACCTGATGGTAATTGGCTTCTGCAGTCTACGAACACCTGCAACGAACTTCATGCGTTGTCACCTCTGAGTACTAAGATGGAATGCTTCACAGCCTGTAATTAAACTTCTCTCTATAACCTTCAGACGGAAGTACAGCATTGCTATTTGGTGGCCGAAATAGACAAGACGGTGGTATACCTAGACAAGACGGACTAGTAGGCAGAAAAGCAGCCCTACAATCCAGGAAATATAATAAAAGAACTGGAGACCTATTTTACTGGAAAAGAGGCATTCCATCTTAGTCCTCACAGCTGACAACGCAACTGCATTTTAATTCGCAAACGAAGATAGATGTAGATATCTAAGGGCAACGGCAACCACTTACCATCAGGTGGACTGTGTGCTCGCTTGTCACCCTATCCTATAAAAAAGAAAGGCAATTTTAAAGTGAAATTTATTTATGGACATAGTGGAGAAAACGGCATTAAAAACCAAAAAGTCACGATTTCATGTAAGGTTTCACCGCCAGGGCTGCATGATGCAAATCAAAGTTTAAAGGGAGTATACTGTCTTTAAACTACGCTATTATTTAACAATGTACGACATAAGTAATGTAAAATATAAGATAAAAGATGAACGATACGTCGTAAAGAAGTTTCCCTTTGTACATGTGTACACAATTACACCTTTTTATATAGGATAGGGTGACAAACGAGCACACAGAGCACCTGTTGGTAAGTGGATGCTGTGACCCATAGACGTCTACATCTGTCCTCAATAAAGAATCAAAATGCAAATGCGAAATGCAAATGCGCGATTCAAAATGAAAAGGGTCTCCGGTTCTCTACACTCAGCATACGAAACACAGCAGTGTTAGCTGCTATTTTACGCTGGTATTCCGTGAGAGCGTGGTCACTCTTTTGTTTAATTACCACTGTTTCGAAAAAACCTCTGTCCTGGGAAGAACCAGCAAGAAACCCAGCGGTACTTGTTTTTCCAAATAACAGCCTACAATCATGTATGTTACACAATTAACCACACAAAACAAATTAGAAATAGCTTGGTGGCGATCACCTCCTTCCCAGAGGTTAAATTCATCCATAAATTCCTTAATATTATAATAACCCTTTTTATACAAACTTTGTTTAAACTTTGTTTTTGAACTTTGAGCAGGTTAAATTTTGTATATTTTCTGGGATTTTGTTGTAAAAGCGTTTGTACATCGCCCCAAGAATGAATTACTAACTCGGTGGAGTCATGTAACTGGTACAACTAGCTTGTGTCTGTTCCTAGTGTTTACAGAATGAATATCACTTATTTTTGTAAAACTACCTTTATTTTTGTGTACGTACGTTACATTTTCATAAATGTATTGAGAGGCCAAAATTAATATATTAATTTCTTAATATAATAATTTCGGAGGACTCCGGGCTGCTATTGACCATTTTTTGACAGAAAAACTTATATAACTGATCTTGGCCCGACCCGGGATTCGAATGCGGGACCTCATGATCAACAGTCACGCTTACAACCTACTAGACTAACGAAGCAGTCATAGCATAATTATCTATTGTTCCTTTCTAGTATATTATTATTATTATTATTACTTTCTAGTATACTTTATTACGTGGTAGAGCCATGCAGCAGCTATATTAATAGTATAGTTGTAGCACGAATGGGTCAGCTCGACCGGGGGAGGACCACGCTCTCAAAGAATACCAGCGTAAAATAGCAGCTTAATTCTGCTGTATTTCGTATGATGAGTGTAGAGAACCGGAGACCCATTTTACTTGAAAAGAGGCATTCCATCTTAGTCCTCACAGGTGACAACGCATCTGCATTTTGATTCGCAAACGAGGATAGATGTAGATGTCCATGGGCCACAGCAACCACTTACCATCAGGTGGACTGTGTGCTCATTTGTCACCCTTATTCTATATAAAAAAAATTATTAACGTTCATTTTAGCACTATTTAAGAGTTAACTTTTGTTTTAATGTAAACGAACAATGATCAAACAGATTAAAATACAAGCACAATAAAATCAAATAAACGTTATTGCTTGACATATTTAAAAAAAATGTCGCACACTTGCATTAGGGTTGGCGAGTTTAATTGTTTTTTTCGGCGCGTGTTCCCACTTCAACGGCATGTTTTCCGTTATCTGGGGTGAGTGGGACGGCGAGCGCCGACAATGGATGACAAATTGGCCGTTGACAAAGGAATAAGGTTTATTGGGCTACGTTATAAGGGTACTCGACGAGTTTGGTGAACATAGCGAGGGATAGAGTTTCATTAGATATATAAATATTTAAAGTTATTATTTTTACGAGATAGAGCCAAACGATATAAAAGCATGCTATTTTCGTGCCATTTGAATCATAACATTGGCTGCCTCGTTGATTTAGATTACGTAAACGCAACTGTAAATCAGAATAATCGGGTTCCGATTCCAGGTTCGGCTTAAAAATTAAGTTTTTTGTCAAGAATTTCTCAGTAGCAGCCCAGAGTCAGGAAAATGGCAGTGTTTTACTCCCGTGCCTCCGAAAGCGTATAAAGCTATTGGACCTGCGCCTGATCTCTTTCTGGTCGTATCAGTTTGCCATCCCATCGGGCTATGATAATGAGATAATAGTGCACCTGTGCTTGCGAACACACTGGTGCGGCCTCTGCCTTATGGCACGTATATAGGCTGTATCTTTACTGTTACCTACTTTACTATTATTCTATATAAAGAAATTTAATAATATTTAATGCCAAGGTTCCAATATAATAACGTCCTACAAACAAATCACAGCTGATCAATAAGTCTTTTCTGATTTATGTGAGTATTATTAAACAGGGTATACTATACAGAGTACTCCACTGCTGAACATAAGCATTGACGTGGGCTGTTTGCATCCACCGCCTTCCTGAACATCTTACCAGGTCATCACTCATCTAGCGAGGGGGGAGGGGGTGCTGTAACTTGGTTATCCAATGTGAAATAAGAGAAGCCCACAGAATATAGTAAAAGTAAATAGGATATTATTTCAATGGGGTTGGAAAAGGTTTTACTACGACTAACTCGAAACTTCACTTAGAATAAATGAGAGGAGTCAGTGAAAGATCGGGACTGGCGACACGTAACCATGTTAAATGGGTTTTTCTTATTTATCGTCACCATCACATTGTAAATGTTCACTGCTGATTATAGCCCTTTCCAGATGCAAGGATAATTGACTTAAATATTCACTCCTGACATCTCGCACCTTTAATGCTGCTACCAATTATCGGCCTGAGTATTTTACTTTTGGAGCAAACGAGATGTTATACCATACATCAGATCTTTTCGACAGTTTCCATAGTCGCCTCTTCAGCTTCATACACACACCAGAAGAGATGGCGCAATAGATTTTCTTATGCCACCACACCACATATATCATGTAAAACAATTAAATGTACGAACGTAAATATGTACACGCAGATATCTTATTAAAAACTTTCTACTTACTACTACTACTACAGTCTACATCCCAAGGCCACTGCTGATTGCCTGCGTGATTCATCAGGCCGTCACTCCATCTATGGGGATCACTCAAAGCTGCTCTTCAACTCTCTAGAGGGCTCATAACGTTGAAATGTCTTTAAGTTTAATCTTCCAAAAATTACACCAACCCCATAAAACTCATTACATCAACTTTTAGATGGGAAATCAGAAACAATCTATACAAATAAATAAAATTGAAGTGTCTGTTTGTAATGTCAAAATAACAGCTTTTTACTAAATGCATATGAAATTATATACGGTTCTCACAACAAAAAAGCAATCTCTAAAAATTTTGTCTGTCTGTTTGTTCCGGCTAACCTCAGAAATGGCTGGACCAGTTTTAACGCGACTTTCACTGGCAGATAGCTGAAGATATAAGGAGTAGCTTAGGCTATTTTTATTTTAGAAAAAGAATTAGGTTTTCGCGCAAATGGTTAAAGCCCATGAGATCCAATTGTAATAAATTCCACGCGGGCGAAGTCGCGAAGAGCAGCTAGTATAATATAAAAATAAACCTTTCAATTTGACTCTACAGCTTTCTTCGTTCGGACTATGATTCAGTATGTATGTGCCACATAATGAGATAGTATGCTTTGTGCGCGACTCTGTAATATTGCCGGTACGTCATTACACCATTATTATCCGCAGGGGTAGGTAAAGGGGGGAGGGGAGGGGAGACGGAGTTTGCAGGTGAATTTGGGATATGAAATTATCGAACACCATTTAATATAGACCCTCTAACACGGTATATTGGCATTTGAACGCCGTAATGGAATGAATAGTTGTGGGTAATGTTTGATCTCTTTATGGAAGAACCATATGACACAGTTGGTAGCGTAATTGTCCAACGTTTTATGTTTTGGATTCGATTCCTATTTGGAAACAATATGCGCTTTAAACAGAATTTATTAATAACTAGATGCTCTCGACTATGTCCGCGTGGAATTTATTATGATTAGATTAGGTTTTAATTTTTTTTTGCGCGGTACTTTAATTTTTTTTCTAAAATAAAAGTAGCCCAAGTTACTTCTTATAACTTCAGCTAGCTGTCAGTTAAAGTCCCGTTAAAATCGGTCCAACCGTTTTTGAAATTAGCCGGAACAAACAGATAGACGGAAAAATTGTTTTTTTTTTTGTTATACGTACCGTATATATTTTCATATGCATTTAGTAAAAAGCTGTTATTTTGACATTACAAATAGACACTTCAATTTTATTTGTTTGTATAATATATTTATCGCTATACCTGACTCTTTCTTTGACATTTAGTGAAAAAGAGAGAGCAACTTTAAGCATTTGTTTATAGCATTTGACGTAGGTTTTTTGGTTAAACCTTTGTTTAATAAAGAAATGCACTTGCACGATTGTTAATTTAATAAAACCTGTAATAACATAATATTAAAACAACAATAAAGGTCGTTCGCTGTTAGTTGTCAGTTACGTCGATTAGACCACTTAATATATGAGCGGCAATATTACAGCTTGGAATTTTAATCACCGCGGGACGAATCTATGGCGGGTCTCTGACTCTCTAGGGTTGCCAACAATTTGTTTTGTGTTTTACGTTATATTTTTCCTTCATTACCTTGCGAAATATTACCCGTGCAGATTCCTTGTCGAAAGTCTGCTTAATTTTCTTGTCAGTAGTTCTGTTTTTTACTCCTATTCCTTTTCCGTATATGCTGTAAGGTTGTGAAACTCTCTACTGCATAACGTTAGAGATACCAAAACTTTATTAATATTTAAGAAACGGGGACTTATTATCTTGTTAATGTGTTAATTATATGTATTACTGTATTATTGGTATATTTATATGTATTATTTACTGTTACTGTTACCGTTACAGCCTATTAAAGTCCACTGCTTAACATAGGACTCCCCATAAATTGCTTCATAGGGGGTATATTTGCCATAGTTGCCACGTTGGCAAGCGAGTTGGCAATCGCAGTTTTTATTTTTAGTCGTTATTAGGCAGACGCTGCTGTTCGTTTCCCGATTTATTTCCATTTTTTTATAGGATAGGGTGACAAACGAGCACACAGTTCACCTGATGGTAAGTGGTTGCTGTGACCCATAGACATCCACATTTATCCTCAATAAAGTATCAAAATGCAGATGCATTGTCACCCATGAAGACTAAGATGGAATGCCTCTTTTGCAGTAAAAATGGTCTCCGGTTCTCTACTTTCATCAGTCAGAAACATCAGTGTTAAGCTGCTATTTTACGCTGGTATTCTGTGAGAGCGTTTTGCTACCTCGTTCGAGCCGACCCCTTCGTGCTACAACTATACTACTAATATAGCTGTAGCATGGCTCTACCACAATAAATCCCTCAATTCCTCCTCAAATCCCTCTGTCGCCTCTTACGATACCCACAGGACCATAGGTTGTGTAGTTGTTTCTGTTTTCTTGTACACACATCCATTAAATGCATCCATTACAGCCGATAAAAGTCCACTGCTGAACATAGGCCTCCCTCATAGATTACCTCATGGGGAGATTTTGCCATAGTCATTATGCTTGTCGAGCGGGTTGGCAGCTGCAGTTTTTTATTATTTTGAGTCGTTATCAGGAAGATGCTGCTGCCCATCTCCTGCTTCATTTTCCCTCTGCCGCCTCTATCGACACCGTCGGGACGATATGGGATAGCTTGGATATTCTTATAACGCCACTACACGGTATATATATTTGTATATATAAATAAATAAAAAGGTGCCGTGGAGTCTGGATACGGGCTGCCGCTGGTGAGATTATTTGTCTTAATCACCACGCCTAGAATATGGATTGGCGACCGTAGTACAAGACGTTTGAGACCTTAGACGTTTAATTAAAAAAAATGGGGTAGTGGATATTTCTGCATGGCCATTACACGATAAGTCAAGTGTCATTTTCAAATAATATAGCCCTGGCACCTCGAAGAAAACCACTGTAAAACGCCAAAATAAATCAGCTCTGTTTTCAAATTATTATTCATTAATGATATAACTGGAGCCTACCTTATTAGATAGAATTCATCTATTGATTATTCATCGACTATTTCGTCATTGTCGCATTGAAAAAAAAAACATTTTATAGAAAAAGATTTAGCGACAGCCCTGGTAAATAAGTCGAGCGTGTTTAAAGCATCAAAAAGCGCATCATCCGATTGCGGCGCCCTTGCTCCTTCAATTTTATACACTTTTTGCGCTCCGCCCCACCCCCTTGATATTGCCTAAGGGGGGTTATTTAATATTGTTTCCCTCTTTAAATGTCATCGCGAAAGCAATGCTGTATTTTGTTGACGACGATAATTTGTTTTTACAACTTTGTGAAGCTTAAAGCAAATTAGGTGTTGTTACCTATAATTAAATTCAAGGGATGATGAGAGTGACGTAGTGATCAGCGTAGATTTTTGCGTGACTAGTTTCTGGGTTCGAATCCGAGAGCCAATATTTGTGCAAAATTATAAAATTGAAAAGGGGATCTAAAGCATGAAGGTGACGAATGAAAGTCATAGATTTTATCTCTAATTTTTATATACCTACTAAAGACTAAAAATCAAATAAAAAAGTTATTTTATAGTACACATAGTTACTCATGTCTTGCGACTTTCTGTATGTGACATATTTTTTTAAATACTAAATAACTATATTTATAACATTCGTTGAAATGTTATACGCGGACTGCGTCTTTCAACTTTTACCACCCTTAAAACAAGCATTTTAAACTAACTTGAAGTGTCAAATTTCACTGCTGTAGCCCTACGACTCGACTAAGAGATACGGTAGAAAGATACCATACATGGTTGCAGCTATATTATGGTTGCAATCAAAGGCGTAGCTACCGCCGTATCAGCCGTATCAAATGATACGGGGCCCCCGGGCTACAGGGGCCCCGAACGTGTGTAAGCAACAATTCTAAGGACCTCTATGAGACCGAATGTTGATTTCAATTATTTGGCTAGCTTAGTTACTAGGAGTATTAATTGTAAGTAACAACTTATAATCCATATATTATTATTTTAAATCAATGGGAGAGTTTTTTTCATTTTGTGAAAAATTTCAGGGCCCCTCTAAGGCACGCTACTCCACTGTTTGCAATACGAACGGGTCGGCTCAACCAGGGAAGGACTCTCACAGAACACCAGCGTTAAATAGCATTTTAATACTGCTGTGTTTCGTATGATTAGAAATCAGGCATTCCGTCTTAGTCCTCAAGGGTGACAACGCATCTGTATGTTTCCTTCTCCGCACTAGGATTTCCTCTTGTATCGTGGGAGCAGCTTACAATACATAAATTTCACAAGGACGAACATTCAGAGCCGGAACAATTATTTGTAGGTAGGCCAATTAGTTGTTCCGTGCGGCATTCGATTTCGAACTTGCGGCTCTTAGCGCTGCGCCTCACTGCTGCCACTGCGACACGGAGCCGTCATTTTGATGAAATCAATCTAATTGAAGATAGATAGGTGTCTATGAGCTATATCATCCACTTATCATCAGGAAGAGAACGAACTGTGTGCTCGTTTGTCAGCCTTATTCTATAAAAAAAAGCTCTAGAAAGATCTTATAAAATACTTAGACGGATGCCGGAGAGCAAACACCTGCAAAACGTGACGGTTGTAATTTAGTAATTGATTTTAAACTAACTTCCCGATGAGCTGGAAACTTGACTTTTTAAATAGAGCTCAAATTTGGATGACGTGCAAGAATATGATTAATATAAAAAGTGGTAAATTTTAAATTAAAAACATGCTTGAGTGTCGTGGAACACTCGGCTGGGACGAAGTTCCTTTTTGTAGTATATTATTATTGATAAACGTATTATATTATTGATTGACAAATACAAATAAATGGATTACTAGCGTCTATTAAAATCAAGCGTCATTTAAAATAAAATAATATTTCTTTCATGGCAAGATGAGAAAAGTGCGAAAGAGATGGATATTATTCCATCTCGCTTCCTTATAGCCGCCCAGGCCGTCTATACTACGTCAGAAAGGGTCGTGACAGGAAAATCTTACACTTTTTCTCGCCTAGCCCCAGGGATCCACCAAATTCGTACTGTCCGATAAAGAACTTCGTTCCAATAAAATCACTTGATTGTAAGTTATCCTTACAAAGAGAGAGGCTCATTTTCAGCGTTCATCATGGCAAACATTTTCTTCCCACAAAATCTTAGATTGCGATCACGCTTGTCGTTCATATTACCCATAAATGATTTTGCAGATGTGTGTTACCCAGACCTGTCCCATGATCTTCCGCACAACTGGAACGCCTTCTCAATAACTATATAAAATTTATTTTCGGTCTTCGTAGGTATGACCATATTTCGCAATACGGAATTTCGAATGGGTCACACACATACGGAATCCCGTTTTGCCCGCAAAATTTCGAACGGAAAACTACCGTACGTGTATGACGGGTCATATATTTTATATGAACTTGCTGTGTTCGGAATCTCGAATCGGAATATCGAAACGGAATCCCGAAACGGAATTCCGTATGTATGCGGCGGGCCTTAATGGGTTAAAATCCGGCAGAGGCGCAATTCCAGAATATTGCTTATTATCTTTTCCATTGGATTTTTCTTGTGGTTTAAGACATTTATTTTCTCAAAAGATTTACAAATCATTTACAGAGAAAATACTTATTAATTAAAAACATTAAGTCGATTGACGTAGTGAGTTAGTATTATAATAGGTCACTAAAAATTACTGATTGAGTGTAATATAATTAAGTACCAGAAACAGGGTAGTTGCAAGTCTTCGTACCAAAGCTTCTTTCTTTTTCTTCGCATTCTTATCTTAAGAGTAAATTCCACTATCTGCCCTAATCTCATCTTTCTTCTACGTTCTTTTTCTAACAACAAAATCTGTTTTCCTGCTCACTTCAACTTCAAGTTCTATGGTAACTCCTTCATAGTTCACTACTCCTACACGTCTTTGGAATTGCTTGCACAAATTCCCGATGACATAAAATAATCCAATGAGTATGCTTTAAAAACTGGTTCGTGATCATCTATTAAAGACAACGCTTGCTAAATGAATCATCCAAGTATATCTTAAGTATTTTTATCATAAAATAAGGGTGACAAGCGACTACACATTCAACCTGATGGTAAGTGGATGCTGTGGCCCATAGACATCATCTACATTTATCCTCAATTAAGAATCAAAATACAGATGCGTTATGACGCATGAGTACTAAGGTGGGATTCCTCGTTTTCAATAAGAACGCCCAAGCGACACATGCGTTACGAACATCAATATACCAGGCAGCATAGAACTTAGTTCTTTTAGAAGCGTATAAGAGTGTTGAAAAAAGGTTGTATTCTTGTAAGAGTGGTTTATGAGTTATTAATTATTATACAGCTCAAGCTGTATATATGCTGTCTGTATTGTGGGATCTAGGTTCTTCTTTCTCCTTTCATGACGACATGGGCCGTGTGTCGTTCTCCCTGTGCAGAGATGGAACAGATGGCTGTCAGGAGTTCCCTTGGACAGCCTTGGCAAAATACCTTAATAAAATTAGAGGTAGAGAAGAGAGCTTGAACAGTTTAAAATCTTTGAATTACGTCCAGTAATCAACGATAAACGAAAGGTACCAAATAATTCAAGTCTTATTTTTACAATCTATTCGTTTGTTTTGTACTAAAATAAAGAAGGAGCAACAAGTAAAATACTTGCGGCACCTACTCTATTAATTATTGAAAATATTATACCAAATTTTATTCTGTACATACTCGTAAGTGATGCTTGCATAGGCAAGCTCAGCGCCCCCTCGAACCTCGCGCCCTAGGCTCCATCCTAGTTAGCCTGTGGGTAAATCAGGCCCTATTTGGTGGTAGCTCAGATGGTTAGCGCTCGCTGTAAGCTTGACAGTACTCGAGCAACCCGGGTTCGATCCCCGCCGGCAATAATGAAATTGTTAATTGCAATTTTAAGTGCTGATTTACCACGTGCTCGGCGGGAAACATCGTAAGGAAACCTGCATGTCTAAGAAATAAGAAAAAATTCTTCGAAGACATGTGAAGTTCGCCAACACATTTCCTTGCCCTAAAACCCTCTCAGAAATGAGAGGACTTTACTTTACTTGGTGCAGTTAGAAAATCCTGTTAAATGTAAATAAAAGTTATCCAACACTGTTCCCAAGATAAGGTTTCTCATCTTTTATACGAGTACGTATCTCTGAAGAGAATCGTATGTTACGTTGAAAAAACTACTATACAGCGTAAGTAATAAAAATATTATATTCACAGTATTCTTCCTCTGATGTTAGATTATTATTATTTTTATTAATAGGCGTTTAGCAAATTGTCGCCATTTTAGGACCAATAAAAAAAATTTAAAATATAATTTTAGGAATATTAGACATTAGTTTTAGCATATACCATTATTTTCAGTTTAGCTAACGATCACTGCGCCCCACTGTGCATTCATACCCCTTTTTTAGTCTAACCTATACAACCGATATTTAGTTATCGTATTTAATATTTTGTCCTTACCTATATTATTTGATTATTTTGTTAGCGCGGCAATTTTTGATAGAAAACATGTACAAGTTTATCGTAAATTTAATTTTGCACTTTCAATTCACCAATTATCACCATCAAATCCCAGTAGCAGTATTCCAGTATAATGTTAATATGTTAAATATATTTTTTACTCGGACATGAAATGTCGCCATCATTCAATAAATACAATCTAATTATCGAAATTTTTTTTTTGTTTCAAAACCCAATATAGAACGCTTATAAGACAATATCTGTAGTGTAATAGTTTGCTTGCACACCAAATAACAGTTGTAATACAACTATGCCATCAAAAACATAACTTGTAAAAAAACCAAGTCTCGCAACTCAGTTCTTCTACCGTAAAAAGTTGTGAGATCCATGTAATACCAAGTCGGTTAATTTATTCAGTCGTAGGGACTTGGCCATCGCATGAAAACACAATGTATCTCACAAGTAATACATATTACCTATATTAAATTAGATTGTTTAGTGCGATTGCCAAGTCAATTTATGTATTTAAAACATAAAAGATTTTTAATACTGATATGGTCACTATACTAAGATGTTGCTACGTTAGCTAATTACGTAATAACTTGAGACAGAAGCAGTGCCAGCCTGAGGCAAGTTTTAGGATGGAGCGAGACCCTACTATGGCGCCCCCTTGCTTAGCCCTAATATATACCAATTGTACGTACACATGCAAGCATGAAACTGGGAAGATCTCGACAATATCTTAAGTAAAATGAATACCGTCGTGGCAGTCGTCTGTTTGACAATCGTAAGTACTCAGCAAGTTGGTTGGATCCTGATTCAGCACCTAAATAATGCCCTAAGCGAAAACTTACCCCTAGAAAAGTGTTGGTCAATGTTTGTTGGTCTAGCTACGGTGTGATTCATCATAGCTTCTTATCAAACAGGATGAGCATTACTGCAGATGAGTACTGTGAAAAACTGAACAAAATGATGGAGAAGCTCACATGTCTCCAACCAGCTTTGGTTAATCGCTCGTCCCCGCTGCTTCTGTACGGCAACGCGCGACTTCATACTGCACAATAGATGGACTTTTTCCAGAATTTAAATAACTATTTGGCGGGAATAAAATTCAATACCCGAGAGGCAATACAAAATTTGAAGAATTTGTTGCCTCCCACGTCCAGCTGATTTTTTCAAGAAGGGCATCAATAAACTGCTAATGCATTAGCAAAGATGCATCGATTGCGTGGGTGATTACTTTCATTAATAGAAATAAAAAATATAGAAAAATATTTACGTTAACTTATTTCATAAAAAACGGCAATTTCATAGGTAAAGACCTAATATTAGGTAACGTATCTTGCCAATTATTTAATACTAAGAGCTGAAGGACTGCTTTCGGGTGACCTTTATCGATATGTTAAAATTTTTTCAAACACATACTTTCTCTTGAAAGTTCCAATCGCGATTAAGATCATTCGTTCATTATTCCTCCAACTTTGAGCATACTTTATTAAAATTTTCATCGGTCTTATTCAAATCAAAGAGGAAACTCTCTATTCTATGCTATAAATGCCAAGTCTCATTAATTGTAAAAAGTCGTGTAAAGCATGTCTCTATTTAAGTTTATGGCGGTGTCTAACATTGGATAGAAAACATTTGTTCTGAATAAACATTTCTTGATCCGGAATATATTTATATGTTTTTCTTTATATATTTAGAGTCAAAAGTATCCGAATTTGGGATCTTTCAAACCTTTAAAAATTCATAACTCCGAAAATGTTAACTTTATCGTAAAAAGTCATGGGACTTTTTTATTTCTATTTTATCAAAGAATACAAAAAGAAATTTGTCCAGTTTAAAAATAACAATTCCTTGTAATTGAAAAAAATCGGTTTAAACAATATGGCACCGAGTCATAGATAATATACTATATAGGGTACACCGAGTTGTCCCATGGCAGCATGCTTTTATATCATCAGCAGGACAACTTGAAGAGAAGCGCATGAAAAAATTGAGGTGGAATAGTTTTGGTAACTCATACGCCGATTTCTCCTGGGCTATAAGAACATTTTCTTCTTTCTTCGTTCGCGGATACTTTCAAACCCAGAGTTTATTTCAGCTTTTTTAGCTGTATCTTAGCTGCAATGAGAGCCTTTGTTAATCCTTCGTCTCTAGGTATATTTTTTTGTGCATCAGTTTTGTAGCATCTGATAAATCTATGCGCTCTGCTGGCATGCATGTGCTGACAAGATTAACGTGGAATAAAACGTCGTACCAAATGACTAAAGACAGCAAAAACTCGAAATACTTATAATTGGCTGCAAGTGATTTAGCTTCCAAACTTACCACGGGATCAGTTGTGTTGACTCTTCTTCCAAGGCACTTTTTACTTCGGCGTACTGATACACACACCTTCTTTAAAGTTAAGCTCTTTACATGTTTAGAAATAACTTCCCATCTTTTTGTTGAGTTTGTAAAAAATACAAATAAGCGTTGAAGAATGTCGCGCTCGTCTCAACAAATAAGGCCATACGCACATATATCCACTAGCGACATGTTCGAAACCAAAATATTGCAAAGCGAGAAAATTTTCATCAATAAACTCAGGCACATGAGCAAAGAAACGGAATAGAGAGTAAGCTTCTAAGGAGCGTTCAAAATTGTTACCTAAATAAGCTAAAAGATTGTATTTTTGTATTATGTACGTAGCTATGCTATTTTAAAAGTTTGACTAAGGCGCCTTCTGGGACTTGGCGCCTGGAGCGGCCGCTCCGTTCGCCCTATGGTAGGGCCGGCCCTGGACAGAAGGACCCTTAAGTAGGCACTGAATAAATTAACCGACTTGGTATTACATGGATCTCACAACTTTTTACGGTAGAAGAACTGAGTTGCGAGACTTGGTTCTTTTTACAAGTTATGTTTTTGATGGCATCTCATTTCTTTTTGTAGATAGTCCTACTTTTTTTCCTATCCGGTACCATCTACTTCTTGAATACGAACTACGAATTTTCGGGCAACTTAGTCTACTTAATACTTTGGGGGATTTTGGTACAACTTCATAAGACATGTCCCAGTCATGCTTTCTCATTCCGTTGACCATTTTACAAGTTACCTTTGAACATAATTATATCTAGGTACCTATCTACATCTATTATTCCATTATATTATACATATACATATACACAGATTCATTCACTGCAAATGTAACTTTGTAATCCTATATATTTATATAAGATTACAAAGTTATTTATGCAGTTGGTGTATCTAGAAAACTGGACCAAAATTACAAAATATTTTAGTTTTCCCTTGATTTATACACTAAACACTACTTGTATTCTAAATTAAATTAAAAAAAACTACTGGTTCAAATTGAATGAGATTTGAAATATACCGTGTTTATACAATGCATGCTTGGTTACTGAATTCAGGCTTCTAGTTTTATCCACAACGAAGTTATAGGGTTTCTAAAATGGCCTGAACTGCTTCGAGAAAAGAATGGTACGGCCGTGGCGCTTTTACGCTCGACTTGGCGGGGGTACTGCCGTGCCCCCAGATTATACAGCCTCTTTATGCTTGTATAGCTACTGTACCTACAGCATACTAACTCATAAAATTGTACACTTTGTACCAATTTTTTACTTATAAGATCTGTATAAGTGCTTATACAGTCTTTATACAACTAGAAAATACAGCCCCTAGTATAAAAACTTAATTCATTACAGCTCGTATACAGCTTACGTGCTGCTTGGGCGGTCTCCGGCTCTCTACACTCACCATAAGAATCACAGCAGCATTAAGCTACTATTTTACGCTGGTATTCTGTGTGACCGTAGTTCAGCCCCGGTCGAGCCGAGCCATTCGTGCCACATCCACAATATAGCTGCAGCGTGGCTTTACCCCATAAAAATATACGATTTTTGTATTGCTAAAGAGATGTTTATATTCATAGTTATGTGTATGTACTAATTATATTATAGTAGGTATATTATATTACGATCCATTCACGACTAACGTCGGTTTTATTTAATAACCCCTCCTGCAACCCACAGGAATAACGGCATTTATATTTATCCATTTACTTGTTTTAATTTAATACAATATTGTAATTTTGTATGATACTTTTTTCAATCAAATAAAATTATTACGTTATATTATATTATATTATATTAATAGTTAGAACCTCCTGGTTGGTGGTGTTTATCCTCGTGCCTCGGGAAGCACGTAAACGTAGCGTCGTTGGTTCTAAGCCTGATCTCCCTCTCCGGTCGAGTCGGCCTGCCATCCCATCGGACTATGCAAGTGAGGGAATAGTGCACTCGAGCACTGTAATCATATCCTACATACGAGTAGATGGTTAGCCTCCGTTAAGAGGCTCTGCCATAACCCAAATCCGGTCTGCAGAACAATATATTATTCAAATAGAAATAAATAAAATATAACACAAGTTCATAAAATGTTTATTCCTCAGATATGCGGATTTCCTCACGGTGTTTTACTTCATCGCCATCAAAATGGTAAATAATTTTCAGATTTAATCGGTGCTTTTGGGGATCGAACCTCGAACATTTACGGCAAGCGTTTATCCGCTGAGCGTCTACGGCTCTTAATAAAATGGTTGTGCGAAATATAAAGAATCTGTTAAATATTATCTAATAACTCAATACCGTTGCGGGCGCATTGAACCAAATTATATTATTAAATTGTTTCAAGAGCACGTCGCGCGGGTGACGGTAGCAAGGGGGAGGGGGAGTACAGGGGCGGACTACCAGCTAATGGAATTATGTCGAAATCTATAGCGGTTAATCTATGATATGATTTCACAGAGTCCTATTTCAGAGGTGATTGCCTAGTTGGGCACGTTATAGTTTGGTAATATTTACTTTTTTTTATAAGATAACAAACGAGCACGCCGTCCACCTGATGTAAAGTGGTTGCTGTGGCCTATACACATCTACATCTATCCTCGTTTGCAGTGCAAAATGCAGATGCGTTGTCAGCCATGAGGAAACCTCTTTTCCATTAAAAAGGGTCTCCCATTCTCTACACTCACCATACGAAACAGAGCAGCATTAATCTGCTATTTGACGCGGTTATTCTGTGAGAGCGTGGTCCTACCCCGCTCGAGTCGACCCATTCGTGCTACAATTATACAATTAATACCACGTACGGAATTTATTACTCTACATATCTACCCCTACAGGTGAGCCCAATGCGAAAGTGTCCTCTTTTTCATTCTGAACCAAAATATACAATAATAATATTAAAATTTACGTGGTAAACGATATAAATCATACAAAAACTCAGCGTAAAAAAAGCTAACAATATTAAAAAAAACTCTTTACACTCTTAAAATAACACCAATCTTAATCAATTTTTTTTAATAATATACAAAATATAATATGATTTTTGCTAATAGAGCGAAGCCAGATGGAATATATTTTTATCCGTAAAACTCGGGATCCTTTTGGTGAAATAGAAAAATACACAAAATAATTTATGGCAGATACTTTGGAGAATGGAATTTCCTCGGAACAAAGAGCTTGTAACAGATTTATTTACTGAGCTAAGTGTTTTGCTTACAATCGCAATGTTCTTCTTTTTTTATAGAATAAGGGTGACAAACGAGCACACAGCCCACCTGATGGTAAGCGGGTGCTGTGGCCTATAGACATATGTACTCGATTAATGATCAAAATACAGAATGCGTTGTCACTCAGTCAAAAGTCAGTCAGAAAAAAGTGTCAGTAAAAAGGATCTCCGGTTCTCTACACTTACGTCATACGAAATACATCATTAAGCTTTATGCACTGCTATTTTACGCTGGTACTCTGCGGGAGCATGGTCCTACCCCGGTCGACCCGACCTATTCGTGCTACAAACATAATAGTTGCAGGGTGGCTTTACCACATTCAATTCGTTAACAGATGCTCTTTATTTTGAGGAGACTTTATTGCAAAGGAGAAGAGATTAGAATCAATAGTTTTTCACTGACTTTAGATGACCTCAAAAGTGGACACGTAAGGCAAAGTGAATCGGACAATGCTTATACCGCATCCACTTAACCTGGTCATCATGAGTCACTTCATTTTATGAAATTATAGAATGCTTACCTACTTACAGAATCTGATACCTCAAAAAGAAGTTAAAAGCAATGATGTTCCTTCCACGTCCTCCTAAACTGGATGGTTAATCATTTACCATAGGCCTTCGGCATTCAGATCTATTTCTTAGCTCTACAATACTGGAAAAATTTGCTAAACCAAGAAGTCAAGACTGCTATGAATTTACTAGATGACGTTTCGAAAAAATGCTAAAGCTAATAAAGAGACCGTTGCTCAATTTTAAAACGCTTGCAAAAGAAAAACAAGAAACTTGCGTAATTCTGCCATATCAATTGCCTTTTATGACGGTATTTTTAGAACGAAGTTCCTTATCGCACGGTACGAATTTGACGGATGGCTGCTAGGCGAGAAAAAGTGTAAGATTTTTCCGTCACGACCCCCTTTCTATAGTGCGAGCGAGATGAATAGTATCCATCTCCCACGCAGTTTTTTTATCTTGCCATAAAAGAAATATAATTTTATTTTAAATGACGCTTTCTTTTTAATAGACGCTAGTAATCCATTTATTTGTATTTGTTAATCAATAATACAATACGTTTATCCATAATAATATACTACGAAAGGAACTTCATTCCAACCGAGTGTTCCACGACACTCACGCATGTTTTTTTAATAGAAGGGGGGCAAACGAGTATGCAAATCAACTGTAACACCAGGGGAATTGCAGTTGCGTTGCCGGCCTTTAAAAAGGAGTAAGCTCATTTCTTGAAAGTCCTGGAAATTAATAGAATCAGGCGTTAATTTGCGGAAGTCCATTATATTAAATGTGACAAAAAATAACTTTGCGTACATCCGCTAGAAAAATTATATTAAATTTGACAAAAAATAACTTTGCATACATCCGCTAGAAAAATTATATTAAATTTGACAAAAAATAACTTTGCGTACATCCGCTAGATAAAACTTATCGCAAAGTTATTTTTTATCTAATTTAATATAATTTTTCTAGCGGATGTACGCAAAGTCCTGGAAAAGTTTAATTTTTTTATAGGAGAGGGGTAAACGAGCATGTGGCTCACCTGATGGTAAGTGACTACCGCCGCCCATGAACAACTGCAACACCAGGGAGGGAATTGCAGATGCGTTGCCGGCCTTTTAAAAAGGAGTACGCTCTTTTCTTGAAGGTCCCTAAGTCGTATAGGTCCGGAAAAATCGCTGATGGTAATCGATTCCACAAGGAAGTCGTGCGAAGAAGAAAACATCTTCTATATCGTACAGTGGTGGACCGCCAATCATCAAGATGGTGAGGATGGTATCGGGAGTTCTGCCGCGATGTGCGTTCGTGAAATTTGGCGGCTGGGATTAATCCGAACAATTCCTCAGAGCACTCCCCATGGTAGATGCGAAAGAAAATGCAAAGGGATGCAACATCTCTTCGCGGTGCCAATGAATCGAGCCGATCGGAAAGGGCTCGGTCGTCGACGATTCGAGCCACTCTGCGCTGGATGCGGTCAAGTGGAAGGAGCTGACACTGGGGAGCCCCTGCCCAGAGATGGGAACAGTATTCCATGTGAGGCCGAACCTGCGCCTTGTAAAGTTGCAGGCGGTGTGCCGGCATGAAATACTGTCCCGCTCTGCTGAGCACGCCAAGCTTTTTAGAGGCCAATTTGACCTTCTCTTACAAGTGACCACGAAACTGCACGTCACTCGATATGTCGACTCAAGAAGGGGGTAAGAAGGGGAGTGCCTTGAAACTGAGAAGATACGACAAAGGGGTTCTTTTTAGCGGTAAACGCGCAAACTTGTGTCTTCTGAGGATTAAACTGGACTAGATTTAGTCGCCCCCAATCCGAGACTTTGTCCAGCAAAGACTCGACTTCAGACACATGTTTGTTCCGGTACTCGGCGACGTTTTCCCGAGAAATATTGGCACGGCCGGTGTATAGAGCATCACCAGTGCTATCATCCGCATAGCAATGAGTGTTACCATTTAGCAACATATCATTGATATGCAGAAGAAACAGCGTTGGTGATAGCACACAACCTTGTGGAACACCAGCGTTAATAGGCTTGTAGTCAGAACATGCACCGTCTACAACGACCTTGATGCTCCGATCTGCAAGGAAGCTGGTGATTTAATCGCACAATTTCTCGGGAAGCCCATAGGACGGGAGCTTCGAAAGAAGCGCTTTGTGCCAAACCCGATCGAAGGCCTTCGCAATGTCCAGACTAACGGCCAACGCCTCCCCCTTGGACTCTACTGCCTCCGCCCATCTATGGGTCAGGTAGACCAGAAGATCACCAGCTGATCGACCCCGACGGAAACCGTATTGGCGGTCACTAATCAGCTGGTGATCCTCAAGGTACCGCATGAGCTGGCAGTTAATAATGGATTCCATTATTTTGGAGAACAAGGAGGTGATCGCGATAGGCCTATAGTTGGACGGGTCTGAGCGGTCGCCTTTTTTAGGGATCGGGTGGACAAAAGCTGTCTTCCATGAATTCGAGACTACGCCTTGGGAGTAGGAGTACCGGAAAAAACGCGTTATGACCGGTGCTAACTCCGGAACACACGTCCTCAGCACAATTGGGGGGATTCCGTCAGGCCCACTTGACTTCTGGATGTCCAGGGAGAGGAGTGCTTTGCGAACCGAGCGCTGTGAGAGCAGCACATCTGGCATGGAGCACTCACACCGCGGGATGGTCGGCGGTGTTTTCCCCCCGTCATCAAGAGTCGAGTTGGACGCAAAAAGGGAGCCTAAAAGGTCGGCTTTGTCTTTTGCGTCTTGGGCCAGTGAGTCGTCCTCCCTGTGCAGAGATGGTAGTGATGGCTTACAGAAATTCCCTTGGACAGCCTTGGCGAGAGACCAGAATGCACGGGTTCCCGAAGGAAGGCGAACTAGTTTCTCGCCAATTCTGCCTATGTGCTCTGACTTTGCCTCGGCAGTAACTTTTTGAAGGACCTGGAGGCGAAGTTATACTTCTTTTTAAGTGTGCTGATGTTTACATCATGAGTTGCCGAAGCCGCAGCCCAGGCTTGATAACACTCCTGCTTACTGCGTAATGCAGTCTTACAGGAGCGACCAAACCAAGGCTGAGAACTGCCTCTGATGGGTACCACAGATGATGGAATAAATAGTTCTATTCCCTGTAGCACCACATCAGTGACAGAGTCAGCAACAGCGCTGGGATAATCCGGCAAGAAGCAAACCCGTCCCCATGGGTCATCAAAATTACATCAATTTTTACCACGATTACCACGTTTTTATTAAGTCACTTTCTTGTTTATCTGTCGTTCCTTGTGAAATTTAGTAATTGATTATTAACTAACTTCTCGATGAGTTGGAATCTGAGCTAAAATTTTGAATAAATATAACTGAAATTCGGATGATAATGCAATAATGTAATAATAATAATAAACATTTATTTCATTTCCAATTACACATGTTTACATACAGGAACAAATATGATTAAAATTAAATAAAGTAACAATAAGTTTAACAAAAATAACATGTTATGATAAAATTAAAACTATGTATAGCTTATCTTGAGTCTTATTTAAGGTTTCTTAAACTCTAATTCATCAATTATAAACAGTGTTTGCAATTTAGTGTTTCGGGAATCTTTACCTTTCATTTCCTTCGACACAAAGTAAAACGTACAAACGGTTTCCCAAAGCCGACCCTGGCTCAATCAAAGGCTTCCGCCGACCGCAAATCACTGCGGAACCACACCTACTAAATCTGGCCACGCCTTTACCGCACATGCGCAATAATACACCAATAGGAACACTCCTATCAACCCCTCAGAGGGATGAAGAAGCAATCGAGCACCTCGAATTGACCACTTCATACGATGTCATTTTTTTCCTACCGAGCCGATCGTTTGACACAGGCCCCGCCCTGTTGCCGATTTTAAAATTTTACTATTTCATCATAAACCGCAACGCTATCTAGGGCGGAACGCGCGCCAAATTACTCCTGCAAATTAACTAGGTTTTAACTTAATTATCTGTAACTAGCAAGTAAATTAAATACTGATTAAAAATAATAAAATATGATCAGGGTCATCAGTGCTGTCATTGGATAAGAGTTAGTGAAAAGTGAAATGTAAGAAATGATGGAGCAGAGACAAAACGCTATTTATCCGTCGAATTTGACGGATTTGTTTTATCAGCAGAGTTTAAACAGATTGACGGCGTTGGGTGACGGTGAAGAGAAATACAATGCGGACCCTTACACCGACACTGCGGAAAACGCCGACAGATCTTCGTCACCTGTCTCGACGATTGAAGACAGCGACAGTCAGTCGGCTTTCGGCGTCGATTTGACTGGTAAAGGCACGAATTTAGCGGGAAAATCATTCACAATCGCCGCCATCTTGGGGTTGACGAACGCTGAAGAAGATGCGATGAATCTCAGCGTGCAGGAGCGGCTGCAACAGAACCAGAGACACTTGCAGAACTATTTATACGCTGGACATGAAATGCAAAGGCTGAACGATGGATTCTGCAGAAGTATGGTGGGAGTGCAGCCGACGTTAGCGCAAGGTCAGTTCTTTCTTCATGTTTCTAAGTTCAAAAAAGGAGGATGTTCTATATTGGACGCGCTTTCATGTAGATACGGTTGAACTGCTTTTATTAAATAATATATACATACTTAAGTGGTAGCATTTTGATTAAATTTTAGTAGGTACCTTAATTTTCTGATATTTTTATTATAGTTTTTAATTAGGCCCGTCTTAGTTAGAACTTACACGCCCGTCCCCCAACTAATACCGTTCTCTACCGTCGTCGTCGTCGTTGTGAATGTTTGATAAAACTAATGTCTCAATCAATAAAATCGCAGTGTACCTTGTCTTTGGAATACTAAAAGCAAGTGAATCTTTTCACCAGATATCCGTGGTAGAGCCCCGCTGCAGCTAAATTATGGTTGTAGCACGAATGTGTCGTCTCGACCATGGGTCCACACTCTCACGGAATACCAGCGTTAAATAGCAGCTTAATGCTGCTATGTTTCGTGTGGTGAGGGTAGAGAACCGGAAACTATTTTTACTGGTAACGAGGTACTTCATCTTAGTACCTACTCAGGGATGACAACGCAACTGCATTTTATTTCTTAATTGAGATAAATGTAGATGTCTATGAGCCACGGCATTCACTTACCATCAGGTGGACTGTGTGACCGCTTGCCACTCTTATCCTATAAACAAAATCTGGCCAAGTGCGTGTCGGGCCACGCACAATGTAGAGTTAGGATTCCGTAGTTGACCTTCACAATACGTGGGCTTTCTAGATAATGAGCATAATAAGTGAGTTAGCAGTGACCGCTGTAACGGCTAAAAATCAGACTTATAGGGAGTGGTATTCAAAAAAGATGAAAAATATTTTCGATTTTGAAAATAATACAATCTACATCAAATCATTCACATGAAAAATCCATACAAAGATGGTCATAGTTAGACTATCTATCTATATATATCCTAAGATATATATAACCGTAACAAACCTTCCCGTAGGTAAGCCATTACTGCCCAAAATTATCCTGAGTGTCGCCCGCGTAAACCAACAGTACTGGGAATGAAACTGTATGAGGTTATATGATTGTATGAATACTTTGAATGAGGCCTACAATAACTACCAACTAAAAATAAGCGAAAGTAGTAAGTAAGAAAGATCTACCCTGCCTATCCCGCATAAGAAAAAGTAAAGCTATAATAGTAATGCATCTTAGTAGCTTTCTTCCTAAAATGTTTATTTCTTACAGTTTACAATAACATTACAAAGTTATAATGCAGCTGGCTTTAGGTTATTTTCTATGGAGTTGCTACGGGGAGTGCTCTGAGGAATTGTTCGGATTAATTCCAGCCGCTCAATTTCACCATCGCACAACGCGACAAAACTCGCGATACCATCCATACCATCTGGATGATTAGCGGTCATCCACTGTGCGATTTAGAAGAAGTTTTCTTTCTCGTACAACTTCCTTGTGGAATCGATTACCACCAGCGATTTTTCCGGACCGATACGACTTAGGGACCTTCAAGAAAAGAGCATACTCGTTTTTAAAAGATTAGCAATGCATCTGCAATTCCCCTGGTGTTGCAGTTGTTCATGGGCGGCGGTAGTCACTTACCATCAGTTGAGCCACATGGTCATTTGCCCCCTCTCCTATAAAAAAAGTTGTAACGAAATGTTTACTAATCCAAGTGCATTTTATAAGTTAGGTTGGTCGACTATTACTCGTTAACTTATTAAGCCTACTTAGCTGTGATAGTTTTTTTTTAACTTCATTATATACATACTACTATCGTGTATACTTTGATATCTTCAAAAACAGCGGTTTAGTTGGTAGAGGGGGAGACATTTTTCGCAAACGGACACCTGAATCGAAAAAATGTTCTTCCATCCTACATGATGTAATAAACAAGTAAAAAAAATGTAAAATTAAAAATTTTGTACAAACGAATTCAATATAAATTTTTAAGAATAATATTGGTCAACCCTTGATCATATCTATATGAGACCACATGTGAAGCACCAGCTTTCAAATAAAGAAAGAATTATCGAAATCGGTTCACCCAGTAAAAAGTTATGATGTAACACACATAAAAAAACATACAGACGAATTGAGTACCGGCTCCTTTTTGAAATCGGTGGAAAACATCCTCCATTTACCTGTACTAATAACTTAATAATAATAATAAAAACCGCGGTTGCGCCTGCTGAGCATGGTAACTACGGCATCCCTAAGGCAAAAATTTAATTTAATAAAACTTCCTTTTTTTACCGTCTGCATTTAATACAAATACATTATTATGGTTATCTATATTCAAAATAACAGCTATGCTGTGACAAAACTACGGGGTCAGAACTCAGAATATGGATCCAAACAACTCTCCCTTCCCTACTCCGATGTCAACGTCACAACGAAATTTAATTAATTTGTAAATTTGTCTTTTTAAAGGGCTTAATTAAAAAATTTCTATTGGAAAATTAATTTCAAATAATGATTACTTATGTTTATATATGATAACTTTTAAATTATCATAAGTAAACATAAGAATTTACTTAAATTTATATATATAGTAAAATACAATATTTTATTATATATAATCAATATTAAAAATTATATAAATAAAAACTAAAACTAGTAAACTAACTTAATTATCATATAGTCCTACTCCCCGCGGTATCGCGCCAAGAACGCTGGCTGCGTTTCCCCGCTGAATGGCTATATTATTAAAATTTTATTAAAATAAAACTAGTTTTTACGGATTTTATCGCGTATATTAAACTATTTTATATTACCGACGTTTCGAGCATTACCGAATAATTATAACTTTTAACAAAATGTAAAAACCCACTTCAAATTGCTAAAAAATAAGTTATTTATTTGCTACCCTTAGGCGTGAAATATTGTTATCAAATTTATTTGGGCCTACCATTGAAATATAACATACTTCATAAAAAAAGAATAATCAAAGTTGGCTTACAATCTGTGAAGATATCGCTAACATACATACAAAAAAAACATACACTCGAATGAGAACCTCCTCCTTTTTGAAGTCGGTTAAAATGGTTCTTTTGTTCAGTTCTCTACGAAACACAGCAGCATAATTCTCGTCTTTTGTACATGTGGCATGGATTTTTCCCGATCGAGTTGACCTATTCGTGTCGCATATATAATTGCAACATGACTTTGCTGCGTAAAAACCAATTGAACTTTTATATTTTTTTTTAAATAAAGAGGGTTAAACGAGCACATACGGCTCACCTGATGGTAAGCGATCACCATTCCAGGTACGTTGCCGGCCCTTTAGAAAGGAGTAGGCTTTGTAATTTTATAGCGAGATTATCCGAGCGAGGTAAGAAAGACGGTAGGCTACGTACACTCAAGTGACGCAAAAATCTAATCAAAAGCATGCTCAATTTATAGTAAGCACGCACTCACGTTCAATTCATTACTGTTACCGTGGCCTCCCCATAGATATTCATAAGAAACAAATTCTCGAGACGCCGGAGCCCTCTTCTTCGATGGAGCAAAAGCGTTTGTTAAGGTCTGGCGCGAGGACTTGCTTTACAAGCTGTACAAACTTAACATGCATGATAGGCTCACTCACATCATCCGAGCCTTTCTTACAAATCGCACTTTTCGCTATCGGGTGGAGGGAACCCGTTCCACGAAATGTTCCTTAAAGGCCGGGGTACCACAAGGCTTCGTCCTGTCTCCACTCCTCTTCACATTCTTCACGATTTATATCCCAAAAGACCCAGTGGTGAACACTGCACTCTTCGCCAACGATACGGCACTCTATGTATCGGATTACAATAGGCATAGTCCTCCGCTTAGGCGAATAGTTCTTATGGAGAATCGAAGAGAATCACGACTAATGTGTAGCAATATACTTTCAACGGAGTCTAACACCTCCCCACAAGACTTGTGGACCAAAAACAAGACTAGATGTCATTTATTTATACGGCCGCCCCATTCTTTGGAAAGAATCGGCCAAATATCTAGGCGTCACGTTCGACATCCGCATGAGTTTCGCGAAACACAATTGTAGTATGCAACACAGCCAAGGCAGTAATTGGCCGTCTCCACCTTTTTGTTAACAGAAAGAGCGAACTGTCACTAAGAGACAAACTCCACCTATATAAAAACACGGGTTACACTTATTATGTCTTACGCAAGTGTACTCTTCACCCACACGTACAGAACCCACCTATAGGAACTACAGAAAGTCCAAAACTCTCGGAATTAAGGGAATTCAGATTTGCACAATGATCGTCAACTTCCCTCTATCTCCGAATATTTTTAGGAGATGTCTCAGCGCTACTTCGATAGCGTCGACACCATGAAGCATATACAAAGAGGAGACGGAATAAGCAACTGTGCACTGTGATTCTAAGTAGGTCTACTGTCAGCATTCGTCCTGTGTACTTATGTGTTGAAAATCGCAATTCTGTGTATTTTCGTAGTAGGTATTAAGAAGAAAAGGATGAAGTGTTGTGTTTTATCGTGTAAAAACTACTCAGATAGACGCTCTGATGATATGGATAGCATCACATTTCATTTGTAAGTACTTTTATACTTAATTTATTAAAAAGGTTCCAGATAAATCTCTGCGTCGGCTTTCAAATGTAATTAAATATATTCGACACTAGATGGCGATACTTTGTGTCATGTGAACTAATAATATAAAGGTACGTAGCGCTCACTATTGGTAAAATAATTATACGAAGGTGTTGTAATTTGTTTTGCATTCAGTCCTAAAGAATTTTTAATCGTCGAAATATTATTTTTATAGTTTTTATAATCATTTTGTGAACAGGCCGTCATTTATCGTCAAGGTAGCTAAACTACATTGCAACATTGATATGGAACGATTCGAGTAGTTTTACTATTTATCGGTAGATGTAGATTGTAAAGTGGGCGAAGCTTAACATCCCTTCACCCCGCAAATTGTCACGCGTTGTTACATAGTGAAATCTAATTACAACACCTCCTCTTTGTATTTGCTTCATGGTCGACATCCATCCAAATCCGCTAGTGGCAAACGCAGTCACCTACGTCCCAATAGTAAACGCCGATTAAGCCACTCTCCGTAGACCGTGAAACGTATCCATAGAACCACCACGGCCGCTGGATTCTGTCGACCCAAACGTCGCAGGTACATCAAACAATGACACAACATCCGCATTTAATGCCACAAATACCTTTAGGATTACGGATGGGGCACGTCGCACCCGTAGGCGGGCATAACGCATTCCAGCACACACCGTATACACACCGTAAATCCGCGCACCTGGGCGGTTCTCATCGCCCAGTACATAGACCAACACTAGCCAAGCAGTCAGAGGCGGGGGTCCGCTCTCGTACAACGGTTAACTGTGCGTCCAGCAGTGAAATCTTACGGACTGATAAAGAAAGAAAGAGAGAAGAAAGATGTGTTGCGTGAGTGCGAGTCAAGAAGATGAACAGGGTTTCGGCTTCACTTGAAATGCGTGCAGCGCTCCGTCTAACTTTTTTGCTGGTCTGCGATGGATCTATAATTAAATTCTTAATGAAAAGTACAAACCGATTTAAAAACTAAAAATAATGCACAAAATAGCTTCTGAAGGCTCTCGCGGCTTTAATTCTTTGATATCTTACGTTTTAGCACCGACATCGAAGATATCATGTACAAAAAATATAACAAAAAAGCGTGTGTGTGTGTGTGTAGTGTGTACTTATGTACGCACCTAAGAAGTTACACTTCTTTAGCGAAACAAAACAAAAATAACAAAAATAAAACACGTTTCTATTACTATTCATTACATTAGATTACACAGACAGGATTGCTGCGCGTGGGCTTTGCAGACTGCGGACGTGTCGCTCGAGTTCACTCCCGTCACTCCACTCTCTTAGCTCATGCGCAAAATTAAAATTTTTTTCGTTATACACCGCCTTACTTGGTGCTCTGTGATTGGTTGCTGCCTTAGTGTTCTCACTGTGGTGCGCGAAGCACGCTGTCCCGGGAGACAGGAGTCTCACTGTGTTGTTGTGAAGTGAATCTAAGCCTGCGGCCAAGCACCGCAGCTAATGGGTAACGTAATGCTGAACGTTGGGAAAATCCGCCGACACCCATCATTGTTCAAGAAAAAACCAAATGGAATAACCTTTTCAATTGGTTGAACTCTAAAAAAATATACTGGCCAAAGGTGCAAAACGCCGGTCAGGGCATTCGAATCTTCGTAAATACGACTGAGGATTTTCGCAACGTGATAAACCACCTGCGTGCCCATTAAGTCAGCTTTCACACGTACGCCTTCCCTGAGTAACGTAACCTGCACGTGGTTGTTCGAGCTCGAGACTGCCCACATCTTAGTCGACCTAAAGTCACAAAATCTGCCGGTCTGGGAGGTGCATAGAATGCATCACCAGACCGAAAAGACACGATTTTTAGATCTGTGCCTTATCATCTTGGACCTGCCTCAGGAAGGCAAGGAGATTTTAACGTCCGGCGCATTTGCAACCTTACGGGGATTGCAGTTGAAGCCGCCCGAAATAGGGGCATCGTTGGCCAGTGTACCATCGGTGCCAACTGTACGGCCACTCGACCAGAAATTGCTACGCCAGGCGTAGGTGCGTCAAGTGCCTATGTGACCACGGCACCAGTGACCACACGCCCGAGATGGTTAAACCCCCGAGCTATATATACGTGTCACGCTCTCGGCTTCCTGTCCCCAAACCCGCACCACGGTCGCGTAAGGTACTAGCCTTACGTGCCTTCCGCGCCGTAACCCAACGCTCGGATGAAACCGCTGGCACTTGTCGCCTCACGGCCAGTGCCGCTTGCCTAGGCCCCAAAACCGAAGCCTGTCCCATAAGGCTCGTCCTCCTTTACCGCTGACTTCTAGCCAGTCTGCGGCTTCATCAGCAACATTAACGTTGCTGAATTATCCTCCTTGGCCCGCAAACTCCGCGAAGCCACCACACCTCAGGACAAGCTCAACGCTATGATTGAGCACTTAGTACTCATCGACACAATCTGGTACTTTCAGTGCGCCCAATCACCTCTTCTAAATATCAAAATGGCAGCACAAAATTTCGGTAGAACTAAACCACAATCACACCATAACAAAACCACAACCACTGTTGCGTTCTTTAACACGAACGGCCTCAGAGACCAAAAAGACGAGATCTCGCTCTTCCTGCGCAACCATGATGTAGACGTAATGTCAGTGCAAGAAACTTTTTTGAACTCTAGCTATCACGATCCTAAGATCGCAAACTACACCATAGTAAGAAATGAGCCCTAGGCTGGTCAACCTATCATTTGGCGGCACCTTGATCTACTACAAAAGGTCCGTGCACTGCGTAGTGCGTACCGATCGACGCACCTACCCTATATAGTATATTATCTATGGACGCACCCCCGTTAACTAACATAGAAGTGTCCACGTGTAAAGTAGCCTTCTCTGGCCATCCCCCACTCACTATAGTTTCGGCGAATCTACCGCTCAAACGCGTAATCGAATCTGACAGCGCAGATTTACTCAACCTAGGCTCCAGTGTTATAATAGCTGGAGATCTCAACAATAAACATTCCTCCTGGAACTCGATTACAAGCAATCCCAATGGTAATACATTGTTCGATCTCACGGAGTGACTAAGCGTAAACTGTCCTAGGAGAATAATAAAACTTCACCCCTTTTTCACAGCCTCATTGGATTCAGGGCTCGTGGCCTTTGAGGTCTATGAAGAAAGCCCTGAATCCTATGAAAAGCTGTAAAAGCCAAAAGGCTAACAGCATAACCATCATCAGAAACCAGTTAAAGCACGTTTTATAGATTCATATATATTTGAATAACTACCATGAATATAGTTATCAGTTCTTACGAAAACTTGACAGTTGACAGATAATTACGAACTGAAGTTGCCGCTTTTAGGTTTCGGTGTGCGCGCCATGGTACTCTATGGTGCGCGCGTATCGTAACAATTCCACGCTGTCATCGTTAAGTGTCGGTGTGCGCGTGCTCTAAAAATCCACTCTTATAACTTTTCTCAAATGCGCCAAAAGAAGTATAACTTCAAATACAAGTAGTGAAGTTATACTTCTTTTATACGCTGCAGTATAGTCCTGAATGCTCGCTAACTACCTACGTGTCTACATCATAGTAATGAGTACATCTCATCATATATTTTGGACTATTTCAAAATAATATTTGTACCTAATTATGGTATTATTTAAAAAGCAAAAATAAGTAATTTCGCGGAACCCTGGTGACTTTTCTACGGAAACCTTAGGTTCCCCGGAACCCCCTTTAAGAGTCCATATAATGCTGTTTTGGTGATATTGAGCGATCTGGATCTCGGTATCTATAAGACCTAAGAGTTTGCTATTTGGACACATCAAACTTGGACTAATCTTCAAATCCGTTGAAGCAAAAACACGATCCGATAAAAAATTCTCTATTAAAAAAAAAGGAAAAAACCTCTTTTTGCACTTATTTTGAGCTAGATTTCCGCTTTAAAGAACACAAAGCTGATGTGAAGAATCGACACTCCGGGAAGTTTGCAGTCTGTGAACATGTACAGGATCGCCCCCGTCACTACATTAGATTTGATAGACCACAAATCCTCGCTAAAGAACACCGATTCCTTACAAGAATGATTCGCGAGGCTATTGGAATCAAAAAACATCCTGATTTCAATAAAGAAGGTGGCTGGGTGCTACCATCTGCTTGGGATCACCAACCCATAACCCAACCCAAGCATAGGACTGCAAGACTTCAAGATACTGTAAGTTTATACTGCGTAGATCGGAACAAATATTAATAATTTTTAAGCTGGAGGTAGCCGTGGTTAACTATGATATACACCTCAATCCCCCCCCCCCCCCTCCCGTGACCATGGGTGCTGTAAAGTGATCGAAACGTCGGGAATATAAAATAAGTTAATATACGCGATAAAATCCGCAAAATGAGTTTTATTTAAATTTAATTATTATACTTAAAATTATCTTAATTGCGTGTTGCCAGTGATAACCTATGGAACTGAGACGTGCCGTCCTTCTGGTCACTGCGTATGAGGAAGCTCAATGTCACTCAGCGAACTAGGGATATGGCTATGCTCGGGGTTTCTCTGCGTGATAGTCTTAGAAATGAGGATATCCGCAGTAGAACCATAGTGACTGACATAGGCCAACGGATTAGTAAGCTGAAGTGGTAATGGTCTGGCCATATAGTTCGAAGAACCGACAACCGATGGGAAAAAAGGTTCTCGAGTGGCGGCCTCGTACCGGCGGACGAAGTGAAGGGCGTCCCCCCACTACATGCAGTGACGACCTGGTAAGACATGCAGGAAGAGGATGGATGCTGGTGTCTCAGGACCGTGCTTTGTGGCATTCCTTGGGGGAGGCCTATGTTCAGCAGTGGACTTGTGGGGGGCTGTAATGATGATGATGATGATGACTAACTAGAATTTTTTTTATAGGATCGAGTGACAAACGAGCACACAGTCCACCTGATGGTAAGTGGTTGCTGTGGCCCATAGACATCTACATTTATCCTCGTTTGCGAATCAATGCGATGTCACTCGTGAGTACTAAGATGGAATGCCTCTTATCCAGTAAAAAGGGTCTCCGGTTCTCTACACTCACAATACGAAACACAGCAGCATTAAGCTGCTATTTTACGCTGGTATTCTGTGAGAGCGTGGTCCTTCCCCGATCGAGCCGACCCATTCGCGCTACAACTATACTAGTAATATAGCTGCGGCATGGCTCTAACAAGTCTAGCTGGTATTCTGTGAGAGCGTAGTCCTTCCCCGGTCGAGCGTTTTTACACAATAGTTCATTATTTAAATAAGCAATATAATTCTTCTGCCCTTGTGTACGTGACTGAACTCCTCCTAAACGACTGGACCGATTTGATGAAATTTTTAGATTCACAATTGTGCCCGGTAGGTGGCGCTGTCGCTATCTAGTAATCACCCGTACGAAGCCAGGGCGGATCGCTAGTATTTTAAACACCGACACCTAAATCGACACCATGAAGTTGTTACGATGTACGCGCACACCGACACCTAAAAACGACACCATGAAGTTGTTACGATGCGCGCGCACACCGACACCTAAAACGACACCATGAAATTGTTACAATGCACGCGCACACCGACACCTAAAACGACACCATGAATTTGTTACGATGCGCGCGCACACCGACACCTGAAAACGATACTATGAATTTGTTACGATGCGCGCGCACACTGCCACCTAACAGCGACAACTTCAGTGGGTGATAATTGTCTCTCAAGTTTTTTGTTTTCTTACACTAAAGAAGTATACGTGCGTACATAATAAGTACACACACACTTTTTTTTTCTTATTTCTCAGACATGCAGGATGTTTTCCTTCACCGACGAGCACGTGGTAAATCAGTACATAAAATTACATTTATCAACTTCGTTGGTGCGAAACGGAGAGCAAATCCAACACGCGTTGGGTGAGCGCAGCGGACATTTCTTTGTCCTAAATCCCTCTCAGCAATGAGAGGAGACCTGTGCCCAGTAGTAAGATATAATACATGGTTGTAACTTTAACATTTTAGTTACAGACAGTCCAAGATCTGAGCTTAGGCCGCAGATCGGGCAAATGAAGAACTCCAGGCCGCAGTCCATGACGTGTTCTAATAGGTACGTACACTAGAAATTTAAACGACTAGGATTCAGCGTTTCAATTTAGAACAGCACAGTCGTTAAGCGTTCAAACGCGGCGCTGTGAAGCCCAGGTTCGGACCTCACTCGGAAAAAAGTTTTCTATATCCTACAAATAATTGTTCCGACTCTGTGTGTGACCATCTAAAATGTATGTTAAATGCGTCCACTATAAACCAGAAATTCCTGTTATAAAAGAAACACTTTAAAAAAGAACGTGTATTATACCAATCTATTTATTTAACACCACCACCACCAATATAGTGTATTTTTTTTTAAAGTCGTTACCCTACTAGGATTATCTCCTGTATCTAAGAGACAATTTACAAACATAAATTTCCAAGGAGGCACAACTCCCCCTCCCCCCCCCCCCATCAACATGGTAGTGGAATTACATAAAAGACTACCCCAGGAGGGTACCAGCACCCCTGGAGAATCCCTCGCTGAGCATCCACGACCAAACTACCTCACTCCTGAGCATGGGTGCTCAGGCTGCCCTGCTAATTCTGGGGGAGGGGGGGGGGGTAAAATTCCGCTCGCAACTAATGCTGCTCGGGGCAAGCGGGGCAATACAACCAAGGTGACCCCTGTCACGCTATCCGTGAATTTTTGCAACATCAGGGGACTTCATTACAACCATAACGCTGTCCATTACCATCTAGAGACGGCGAAGCCGGCCTTGCTCTTTTTAACCGAGACTCACGTGTCCTCTCCGGCTGATACTTCATATCTCTCCTACCCGGGGTACAAATTGGAATACTCCTTTGTGCCCCGGGCTGAAGTTTGCGTATACGTCAGAGAGGACATCTGTTTTCGACCCCTCGGAAGTCTTGAAAGTACGGACCTGTCCATCCTATGGCTGCGCGTAGACTATAGGTCTCATAGCGGTAATGCCGACACAGACCGACTCATCGACCACGTCCAAATGGCTGCAGACTCCGTGCTACAACAGGTCCCATCCGCAGAGATCGTGATACTCGGTGATTTTAACTTCCACCTTTGGCTTGGTTCTCGTTTAACCAATCATGCAGGTAGATCTGTCTATGACTTTGCTTTGGCATATGGTCTAACACAACTGGTTACTTCGCCTACGCAGATCCCAGATGTGGAAGACCATGTACCTTCCCTGTTGAACCTTCTGCTGACCTCACATCCGGACGGATATCAGGTCTCCGCTGATGCCCCTCTAGGCTCTTTGGACCATTGTCTAATCCGGAGTACGGTGCCACTCACGCTCCGATCGCAGCTGCTATCTGTAGCTTGCCGCCGTGTTTGGCACTATAGGTCAGCTGATTGGGACGGGATGCGGTCTTTTTTTGCATCCTACCCTTGGGGGCGGGTTTGCTTCTCGCCGGAAGATCCCAGCGTTGTTGCCGATTCTGTTGCTGATGTGGTACTTTAGGGTATGGAACTTTTTATTCCATCCTCTGTGGTGCCCATCAGAGTCAGATCCCAGCCATGGTTTGGCAGCTCTTGTAAAATAGCATCACGCTATAAGCAGGAGTGCTACCGGGCCTAGGCTGACGCATCAACGTCTCGGGATGTAAACACCAGCGCACTTAAAAAGAAGTATACTTCCGCCTCCAGGTCCTTCAAAAACGTCATTGCCAAGGCAAGGTCTGAGCACATCGATAGACTTGGCGAGAAACTACTTCGCCATCCTTCGGGAACCCGTGCATTCTGGTCTCTCGCCAAGGCTGTCCAAGGGAACTTTTGTCAGTCATCTTTTCCATCTCTGCACAGAGAGGACGACTCACTGGCCCAGCCGCAAAGAAGAAAGCCGATCAATTGAGCTCTCTCTTTGCGTCCAACTCGACTCTAGTTGACGGGGGGAACACACCGCCGACCATCCCGCGATGTGAGTGCTCCAGGCCGGATGTGCGGTTTACACAGCGCTCGGTTCGCAAAGCACTCTTCTCCCTGGACGTCAGCAAGTCGAGTGGGCCCGATGGAGTCCCTCCCATTGTGCTGAAGACGTGTGCTCTGGCGTTGGCACCGGTTTTAACGAGTCTTTTCCGGTACTCCTACTCCCAAGGCGTAGTCCCGAATTCATGGAAGACAGCTTTGGTCCACCCGATCTCTAAAACAGGGAACGCTCAGAGCCGTGCAACTACAGGCTTATCGCCATCTCCTCCTTGTTCTCCAAAATAATGGAATCCATTATAAACTGCCAGCTCATGAGGTACCTTGTAGATCACCAGCTGATTTGTGACTGCCAGTACGGTTTTCGTCGGGGTCGTTCAGCTGGTGATCTTCTAGTCTACCTGACTCATAGATGGGCGGAGGTAGTAGAGTCCAAGTGGGAGGCATTGGCCGTTAGTTTGGACATAGCGAAGGCCTTCGATCGGGTCTGGCCCAAAGCGCTTCTTTCGAAGCTTCCTTCCTATGGGCTTCCCGAGAAATTGTGCAAATGGATCACCAGTTTCCTTGCTGATCGGAGCATCAAGGTCGTAGTAGACGGTGCATGCTCTGCTTTCAAGCCTATCAACACTCGTGTTCCACAAGGCTGCGTACTATCACTATCATATCACTATCACTGTTTCTCCTGCATATCAATGATATGTTGCTAACTGGTAGCAGCAGACGACAGCACTCGTGATGCCTTATATACTGGCCGTGCCAATATTTCTCGGGAAAACGTCGCCGAGTATCGGGACAAACTTGTGTCAGAAGTCGAGTTTTTGCTTAACAAAGTCTCGGATTGGGGGCGACTAAATCTAGTCCAGTTCAATCCCCAGAAGACACAAGTTTGCGCGTTTGCTAAAAAGAACCCCTTTGTCGTATCTCCTCAGTTTCAAGGCACTCCCCTTGCTGCCTCAGCTACTATAGGAATCCTTGGCGTCGACATATCGAATAGTGTCCAGTTTCGTGGTCACTTGGAAGGGAAGGCCAAATTGGCCTCTAAAAAGCTTGGCGTGCTCAGCAGAGTGAGACAGTATTTCATGCCGGCACATCGCTTGCAACTTTACAAAGCGCAAGTTCGGCCCCACATGGAATACCATTCTCATCTCTGGGTCGGGGCACCCCAGTGCCAGCTCCTTCCACTTGACCGCATCCAGCGCAGAGCGGTTCGAATCGTCGATGACCGAGTTCTTTCTGATCGGCTCGATACACTGGCACTGCGTAGAGATGTTGCATCTCTTTGCGTATTTTATCGCATTTATCACGGGGAGTACTCTGACGAATTATTTGGGATAATTCCAGCCGCTCAATTTCACCATCGCACATCACGACAAAACTCGCGTTACCATCCATACTATCTGGATGATTTTTAAGAAGAAGTTTTCTACCTCGCACAACTTCCTTGTGGAATCAATTACCACCAGCGATTTTTCCGGACCGATACGACTTAAAGACTCAAGAAAAGAGCTTACTCCTTATTAAAAGGCCGGCAACGCATCTGCAATTCCCCTGGTGTTGCGGTTGTTCATGGGCGGCGGTAGTCACTTACCATCAGGTGGGCCGGATGCTCGTTTGCCCCCTCTTCTATAAAAAAAAAATTGAACATGGACCAACCTCCAGAACCGTAACAATTATTTGTAGTCCATACAAATACTTGTTCCGTGCGGGATTCGCACGTCCATTTTGCCACACAAGTGCAATCACAGCAACGAACTGTATAAAACAGCTTTTAGTTGATTATTATAATTATAGTATAACTACATTTTTTAAAGCTATTCTAAGCTGCTTTTGCTTGACACACTGTCTTAGCCTATTCAGTCAAGCATCATTCACACAAGTAATCATTCACAAAAGCCAATTCATGAATCCGATTACAATGTGGGTGTCACATTGTAATTGGATGTAAACACAGTTGCTGTAAACTAATTCACTTCTTTCGTGTCCGCACGACGAACAAATGCGGGGTAAATCGGCAACGAAGAGGTGGAGACTGGCTGACCGAGCGACTGGCTGTCCGATGGTCGAAGGAAAAGTGAAGAATTAAGTTAAGCAATTCCTGTGCACACTCTCCGAAATGCATCCACCGCGGCGCTCAGTACCGCAACACAAAGCTAAGCCTCTGTGCCACAAAGTCGTCAATTAATTGATTGGTCTGTGTATAAGCGGCGTAAGCGAATACATATGACATAGGAAATCTGGAACAGGAGATGTACAGCAGCATCTTCATGATAACAACTCAAGATAATAAAAACTGCGGTTCACAAGTGTTTTATAGGATTGTTTTATAGGATAAGGGTGACAAATGAGCACACAGTCAGGTGGACTGTGTGCTCATTTGGCACACAGTCCACCTGATGGAAAGAAAGTGGTTGTTGTAGCCCACAGATATCTACATTTATCCTCGATTACAAAATGCAAATGCGTTGTCACCCGTGGGAACAAATATGGAATGCCTCTTTTCCAGTAAAAAGGGTCTCCGATTCTCTACACTCACCATACGAATTACAGCAGTGTTAAGCTGCTATTTTACGCTGCTATTCTGTGACAGCGTGGTCCTTCCCCAGCCGAGCTGACCTATTCGTGCTACAACTATACTAAGGAGACTCTTTAATAAGCTGTAATAATGATTAATTATACGTGGTAGAGCCACGCTGAAACTGTATTAAGGTTGTAGCGCAACTATACTACTAATATAGCTGCAGCATGGCTCTACCAAGTCTAGCTGGTATTCTGTGTGAGCGGGGTCCTTTCCCGGTCGAGCCGACCCATTCGCGCTACAACTATTCTACTAATATAGCTGCAGCATGGCTGTACCAAGTCTAGCTGGTATTCTGTGAGAGCGTGGTCCTTCCCAGATCGAGCTGACCCATTCGTGCTACAACTATACTACTAATATAGCCTCACCGTGGCTCTACCAAGTCTAGCTGGTAATCTGTGAGAGCGTGGTCCTTCCCCGGTCGAGCCGACCTTTTCGTGTTACAACTATACTACTAACATAGCTGCAGCATGGCTCTACTAAGTCTAGCTGGTATTCTGTGAGAGCGTGGTCCTTTCTAGGTCGAGCCGACCCATTCGCGCTACAACTATACTACTAATATAGTTGAAGCATGGCTCTACCAAGTCTAGCTGGTAATCTGTGAGAGCGTGGTCCTTCCCCGGTCGAGCCGACCTTTTCGTGTTACAACTATACTACTAATATAGCTGCAGCATGGCTCTACTAAGTCTAGCTGGTATTCTGTGAGAGCGTGGTCCTTTCTAGGTCGAGCCGACCCATTCGCGCTACAACTATACTACTAATATAGTTGAAGCATGGCTCTACCAAGTCTAGCTAGTATTCTGTGAGAGCGTGGTCCTTCCCCGGTCGAGCCGACCCATTCGCGCTACAACTATACTACTAATATAGTTGAAGCATGGCTCTACCAAGTCTAGCTAGTATTCTGTGAGAGCGTGGTCCTTCCCCGGTCGAGCCGACCCATTCGCGCTACAACTATACTACTAATATAGTTGAAGCATGGCTCTACCAAGTCTAGCTAGTATTCTGTGAGAGCGTGGTCCTTCCCCGGTCGAGCCGACCCATTCGCGCTACAACTATACTACTAATATAGCCTCACCGTGGCTCTACCAAGTCTAGCTGGTATTCTTTGAGAGCTTGGTCCTTTCCCGGTCGAGTCGACCTATTCGTGCTACAACTATACTACTAATATAGCTTAGTCCTAAAAATTATGAGTCTTACCTAGTTTAATACTGCCTCCCGCCGTCACTCTGCTCTCAGGTGCTCTTCGAACTGGATAAGTCAGCACATTTTTAGGGTACGTCCGTCGGTCCGTCCGTCCGTCTGTCTGTCAAGGGGCAGTATCTTATGATCCGTAATAGGTAGACAGTTGAAATGCTGACAGAATTTGTATTTCTGTTGCCGCTATATGTTATAACAACAAATAATAATAATAAAAATAAATTAAAAATTAAAGGGGCTCCCCTACTAGAAACGTGTATTACGATGGTACGGAACCTTTCATGCGCGAGTCCGACGCGCACTTGGCCAGCTTTTATTTAGTTTTACACGGATCTCAACTTATTTAGCAAGTATAACAAACTTTTTTAATAAATTTCAACAAAGTAACGACTGATCCTATTAATCCTCTTAGTAAAGACAGGCCTGTGCCCAGTATTGTGACGTACTTAAATATATGTGTTTTTTTTGCATGTAAAATTATTTTTTTTTTAATTCCAGCACTGGCAGAAGTAAGAGGATAAGAACGATATTCACTCCGGAACAGCTGGAGCGGCTGGAGGCGGAGTTCGAACGGCAGCAGTACATGGTGGGGCCGGAGAGGCTGTATTTGGCGCACGCTTTACAGCTCACCGAAGCACAGGTAAATATATAGACAAACTATTTTAGCGTCCTATGTTGGTTTGGGACTAATTGGTCCAATATTTTTTTTATAGAATAAGGGTGACAAACGAGCACACAGTCCACCTAATGGTAAGTGGATGCTTTGGCCCATGAATATCTATATTACATTATATCCTCGATTGAGAAACAAAGTAGTTTTCTGTAAAAAAGCCTGCTATTTTACACTGGTATTGTGTGAGGGCGTGGTCTTTCCCCGATCGGGCCGACCTATTCGTGTTCCAACCATAATATAGCTTCAGCGTGGCTCTACCAAGTCGAGATAATACGTATATAGCGTAGTGGGACTTAAAAAAAAAACGTAAAAAAAACATGCGTGAGTGTCGTGGTCGTGGAACACTCGGTTGGAACGAAGTTCCTTTCGTAGTATATTATTATTGATAAACGTATTATATTATTAATTAACAAATACAAATAAATGAATTACTAGCGTCTATTAAAATGAAGGGTAATTTTAAATAAAATAATATTTCTTTTATGGCAAGATAAGAAAAAGTGCGAGGGAGATGGATATTATTCCATCTGGCTTCCTTATACCCGCCAAGGCCGTTTACACTACGCCAGTAGGGGCATGACGGAAAAATCTTACAATTTTTCTCGCCTAGCTCACATCCGCCAAGTTCATTCCGTCCGATAAGGAACTTCGTTCCAATAATGTGCCAACTGTGTTATTTGCTTAAAACGTTCTAAATGGCGACTAATAGTATATTGGGTTCGTGATTGTGTAGGCGACTAGCCAATTCTTACCTCTTTCACAATTTTTTTATCTATATAAATAAAATGATAGAGGTTTGCAGTTGTTCGCGCATCACTGAAAAACTACTGGATAGATTTCAATTGGCTTTTCTAAGTTTTATTTCTTAAACACTTGGTCTTATCAAAAAAAATTGCAATATCTTCATTTAATAAAAAGTTATTAAAGTTTTAAGAAATAACGATTTTTATACGAGGTTATTTACACGGTTAACTGTACGTCACTTGCTCCCGCGTTACTATAACACAGATAATTTATATATTTTAGCTACAGATGGAGCAATGAATAAATTTTATAAACAAAGTATATTTTTGATGTTTTTTTTTCTTTCGCACATACGGAAACTTTGTTAATAATATATCAAGCAACACGGATGAAGTCGCGGATGTCAGATTCTACGTGTCAGGTACTTATTGAAGCAATACCTAAATATTAAAACCAGGAACTTAGATCAACTATTAATACATTTTGTTCCGTGGGTGTCGTAAGAAGCGACTATTTTATAATAAATGACGGTAAAACCAGCTTGTGTATTGTCTACCCGCCAAGCATGATGATTAAGGCATACCTTCCCTACAATGGGAGAGGCCCAAGTCAAGTTATGGACTTTACTGGCTCATTAAGTAGAAGAGGATTGTCGCTCGTGGGCATGTCAACCAGCACGCCTATGTTATGATTATAGGTAAATCTTTAAATAAATGGGTCATGTAATGCGTTATTGGAAAGTTTTTATATATATTTTTCACGTCGTAGGGCCACGTTGTTTAATATTATAGCTGCACCACGAATAGGTAGAGTCGACCGGGAAAGGATCACGTTCGCACGAAACACCAGCGTGAAATAGCAAATAATGTTGCTATGTTCCGTATGGAGAGTGACATGAACCGGAGACCGTTTTTACTGATAAAGAGGCATTTCCCCTTAGTCATCAGGGGTGACGACGCTTCTTCATTTTCATTCTTAATTAAGGATTGATTTTTCAATGGACACAGAATCTTCTTTTTTTTAAATAACGTTACCCCCACACTAGGATATTCTCCTGTATCTTAGAGGCAGTTCACATACATACATTTCATAAGGAGAAAGATCCAGGTCCGGAACAATTATTTGTAGGCCATTCAAATACTTGATTCACTGCTAAATGCCATCTGCCATTGCGCGACGGAGCCATCATAATAGTATGAATATTTTATCCCAATAGTAACCAATATGAACAAAATATTCATGCTATAAAAAATTCAGGGTATCTAAGTGTAAACAACCTACACGAATGAAAGAACTGAGTTAATTAGTTAAGCACTAACCACGTACCATCAGGACTGTAAGTACGCTTGTCTTTGTCACTTCAATTCAAAAAAAAATCGAACGTACCTAAAAAAGGATCGTTGTTAAACCTTGCCAACATAACAACTTAGGAGTCCATGACGTGGTCATTCATTAATTTGTGACGAACTATAATTAGTTCTAGGCATAGATTAATAATAAGACATCGCGCGCCCTGACTAGATACCGCGCTCCCTGCAAGTAACAGTTCCGTGGGTGCGGCATCTTAATATTGTAGTGTGTATAAGACAATTTGCATGATGCTAGTATGCGTGAAAAATTGTATATGCCAGCAGCTTAACTATTACCCGATTAATGGGAAAATTTATTTTATGCTATGGCTTAGTAGTTAAGTTCATAGTTATGAATGTATTCCAGAAATACTTAAAAATGAATAGTTTATTAATAACAAATGTATCAATATATTTTTGTGTATATTATGTATAGGTTTTTCTTATGAATAAATGACATATAAATGATAAAGCCTCCTTTTTATCTGTTTAATTTTTTTATTTACACGTCTAACTAATATTCACAAATTATTTAAAAAAATAGTTATATATATGGTGTAATCAAAATAGGGCTTTCTATTCGACGCGTCAATATGAACAACTTTTGCTATAGATCTATCTTCCTAATCGCAAGAAAAATCAGGTCTTCCATACATTTTGAGCAAGTTTGTACGAAATTTTGTATGGAATAACTGACTTTGAGATATTTTTATAGGACCAGGGTGACAAACGAGCACTCAATCCACCTGATTGTAAGTGGTTGCTGTGACCCATTGACATATACATCTATCCTCGGTTAAGAATGAAAATGCAGATGCGTTGCAACCCCTGAGGACTAAGATGGAATGCCTCGTTTTGAGTAAAAAGGGTCTCCGATTCTCTACACTAACCATAGGAAACACAGCAGCGTTAAGCTCCTATTTTACACTGATATTCTGTGAGAGCGTGGTCCGTCCCCGGTCGAGCTGACCCATTCGTGCTACAACTATACCAGTAATATAGCGGGAGTATGGGTCTATCACGTATAAATTGAAAATTTTGAAGATGATCCCATAATAAAAAATATTCACGTAGACGGGCAGAATCATTCCCTAAGTTATTAAGTACTATTTTGTTACACCTTTAGTTAGTATATAAGACTGGGGGAAAAGTTTCTTCGTATATTGTATACAAATTCAAGACGGTTTTGTTTTAAAGTTTTATTACATTTAATTATAATATAGGTATATAGGTCCATTCTGTTCGATAATTTGTTACCATCTTGTAGGTAGTGAAATAATAAAAAATAAACGTTGCTGTAGAAATCTTGGGATTTTGATTAAAAAAAATGCGACAAGTAGTTTTATTTGATATATTCAATACCAGAGATTTGAAGGAACATGGATTTAGTCACCCCATTTATAATGGAAAAAAAATTATAAACTTAAATACTAAAACCTCCAGAAAGCTTTATTTTAAAGAACACAAGCAACAAAAGAAAATAAGACTAAAACTTTTAAGCCAGTTTTAAGTACTCAAGCAAATACTGGATTTTTAGGAATGTTAGTGTGTATTGAAAGTCTCAAACAGATAAGTAATCCTGTGATCTGGCGTTACCATGATGAAAGACCACTCCTTTTCTGATTATCAATGCCAGACGATTCTTTTTCTATTTCTTGCTTGTCTCATTATTTATTGGTAGTAGAGATCCGAATCGATGGTTTTACCCGGCGGTAAAAGCTCATGATAAACTTTCAATACCACCATACACACAGCATCATTTTATTTCGTGTTAATCCAGGTTTCGCTTTAGTCTGTAAACAAAACACATATCACATACAGAAAAAAAACTATTTTTTTGGGTCCTTTCTTTTTTATTTTATGTTGTTATAGCAGCAATATAAATACAAATTCTATGAAAATTCCAAGTATCTACATATTACGGTTCATAAGATACAGCCTACTGACAGACAGACGGAACGATAGTGGAGACTTGGGTCCCGTTGATACTCTTTGGGTAGATACGGAACCCTAATAAATGGCAATTATGTCATTTGAGCAATACTATAGAAATAAACATTAAATAATATAGAATTGGGTTATATTATAATAAGTTTAATATATTATATTATAAAATATAGTAACTATAAATTCACATATAATAATCTCAGCCAAGGGGAACTTTATTTTTGCATTCGCGGCAACACTGAATAGCTTCATTGATATTTTGTGACTTATTTATGGCTCGTGTTATTTTATGTTAAAATTTCGAAATGTATGTGATTCCAGTGTCTTTCTTATTTCTTGTAGTATTATTTTTACACAGTTTCTATACGTATACGTAACTGGTATTTTACTTCGGATTATGATCAAAATTTAATAAAACATTCGGTACGTTCACCTCACACGTTGCCTGCAACGCGACTGGCTCGGGTACGCCGATTCCGGCGTAGTATTTGTTGCGCATTTTACATGAGCGCCGGCGGTATCTAGTCAGAGCGCGCGATGACTTATCATTAATCTATGGTTCTAGGTATATACTCAGGTGTTACTCGATTTATTTTCATCAATGACTTGCTCAGCAATCTGTCGTCTGCTAAGTACCTATCTACGTGAATTGACTACAAATCTCCGTATAAACCGACTAACAGTAGCATTCGTTAGGTTTTCCTTTGCCTTCTATTAATCATTTAAAATAAAATTTTCTTTTTTTCAGGTGAAAGTTTGGTTTCAAAATCGACGTATTAAATGGCGAAAACATCACCTAGAAGTAACTCAGCAAAGACTCGCAGTGTTACAAAGACACAGGCCCGAGGATCGTGACGATGACGTGTGAAATTTTCCCGCCTTTCGCAAGTATACAAGATGGCGTAGGACTATATAATATTACCGATATTTTCGTATTTTAGTGCATAATGTGGTATAGTATATGACTATTTGAGTATAATTTAAAGTGCATTGTGTCGAATTCGGGGTACCACACATGATATACATATAGTGTTTAATGTACAAATTTCTTTCTAATAATGAAGTAGGAAATTGTAGCATTTATTACATACAAAATGGTGTATTTAAACTGTTAATAATTATTTTGTACATAATATTATTCCAAGTGCCATGTATCCACTTTTGCATTTATAACTTGTGTTAATTGTATAAATGTCGCAGCTCGACGGTTTTATCAGCTGGCTAACATTCAATTGAATACCTACAAGAGTTTATAGTTCTCTTGTTCAGTGCTGGTCATCTACAGCGGCGCATGTTGGGATTAAAAGAAGATGGATTACATCTTATTTTTATTGTGGATTTTCATTTTTTCCGTTAAGTATAGGGTTGTGTTAATTTAATTAAATCATTAAATACTCGGGTTAAACTGTGGTCGATAGTCTAAAGTTAGAGTTTTGGCGGGAACTTGACCGGCGGCGAATTGCTGCTCCTGTATTGTTAAAATAATGGTTTGAAGGGGATTTTGACATATAAAAGTGATGCGATTTTGTGTATTAAATGTCTGCACATGTGAACTATCAATGGAAACGGTGAAACAAGTGATCCGATAGTGATGTGAATCTCAAGATAAGGTGTCTGTCTACTTAGGCGCCTTGAGATATTATCGCCAACCGTCTGCTGGCTCAAGTTGCCGTCAAAATCTCCCAAAAACTACGCAATGTGACGCATCACCATATTATGAAGCAGTGTACTATAAAGGATTATTATCACTTGATAATAAGATAAATGAAGACAGCTTAAAGGACAAGTATCGAAGCCAGAATCTTAATAAAAGAACATTTAACTAACGGCCTAGCCGTCCATTTATCTAGCTGATTTAACCGTCGATATCCAGTTCATTTAACTAACTGATTGAATCGCGAAAGACGACTTTCGGTGAACTTTGAACACGTATTATTTTGTGATTGTGTCAAGATAGATTAATATATTATATTATTTTTCCATTACATACCGTGTATCTTTATCATTTCAATATTTGTAGACTAATATAAGTATTGACAAATCTAGATAAGACATTAAAATAATCATATTGCCAATGACTTGTTATTTAATCCGCTACATCTAAATAGGACGCAGGTACACAAAAAGGTGGTCGTTGACCTTGTAGTGACCGTTAACTGTGTAGTGGCCGTGTAAGAATATCCACTACCCCATATCTTAAACCAGGAGATGCGCAGCAGGAGCTTCCTCAGAACAACCAACCCGCATGCCAAGTGTAGCAGCTATAGCAAATATCCATTATGGGGCAACTTTTGAAAGGCTATAATGGTAACACAAAAAGGAACACACTTGAGATAATGATTTCTCATATTTACCTACGCGAATGCTACAGTTTTGATATGAGCCTCTCACTTTTTAAAGTGGATTTGCCTAAATCGCAACGCTTGGTAGGCAAATTGAGGAGCGCAGACCGGTCTGAATACATTGACTTTTGGCGTAAACAAAATGGCTACAGCGCCATCTATTGGAATATTGGAGCCACAGTCGCCTATCCCGACGCCCAAGGTAATGAAATACGGTGATAGATCCTCTTTCGTCGCCACTGAGCGGCTAGTTTATAATCGAGACAAACATATAAAGGTTTTGTAGAGATACAGCTCGCTATACGGGACTTAGATAGTCACGTATAGCAAGCTGTGTCTAAAGCCGCGTATCCACCAAAAATGTTGACAACATTTATGTTTCCAACTGTTTACAACTCAACAAAAGTTACCAACTTTTGTTTCCGTTGTTGTAGACATATGTTTCCAACAAGCGTCTCCACTGAGGGAACAAATGTTTGCAACCAGCGTATTTCTTTGATGTTGCCGCCGAAGATGGAAACATGGTTCCAGACATTGTTTCAAGTTTTGTTGCCAACACTAGGTAATTACAGAAACATTTGTTGCCAACACGTGTTGGCAACAACAGTTGGTAACAAAACTTAGGTGGAGACGCGGCTTAAGCATATCGACAGGGCTATTATGACTGTAACACGAATAGGTCGCCACGACCGGGCAAGTATCACGTACAGAATACCAACGTGAAAAAGCAGCATAATCTTGCCGTGTTTTATATGATAGAACCGAACATCCTTTTTACTGATAACGAGGCAATCCATCTTAGTTTTCGGAGTGACAACGCATCTGTATTTTGATTCTTAATCGAGAATGGGTGTAGGTATCTAAGGGCTACAACCCACAGCATCCACTTAACATCATCAACTTATTCGTGGTTGCCACACTGCAGCTATATTATGATTGTAGCACGCATGGGTCAGCTCGACCGGGGTAGGACCGCGCTCTCACAGTATACCAGCGTAAAAAAGCAGCTTAATGCTGCTGTGTTTCGTATGATGTGTATAGAAAACCAGAGACCTTTTTTACTGGAAAAGAGGCATTCTATCTTAGTCCTCAGGACTGACAACGCATGTGCATTTTGATTTTTAATAGAGGATAAATGTATTATAGATGTATATGGGCTACAGCATCCACTTACCATCAAGTGGACTATGTGCTCGTTTATCACTCGTATTCTATTAAAAAAAATTAACTGTGTGCTCGTTTGTCAATCTTACTTGTATAAAAATTGGAGCGGTTGGTAACCCTAAACATACATCATAATACTATTAAACACTTTGTTTACATCTTTTTCTGTGACAGATAACTAAGGGTGACACTGTGACACGAAGCATGTGTGTATGAAATTCACTTGTGGAATTGTTAGTTGCAACACTATTTATAGTAGTAATATTAACATTAATTTAATAAAAAAAGAGTTAAAGCTACAGCCTGTACACGTCCCACTTCTGAGCACAGGCCTCCTCTCATATCTGAGAGGGATTTAAGGCAAGGAAACAAAAACCCTCTCAGAAATGAGAGGAGGCATGTGCTTAGCACTGGGACGTACGAGTATATAAGCTGTTAGTTTATCTGATCACATTTCCAAACGTCTCGTACCTTTAAGCCTACTCGGCATCGTTGGTCTGAATTGAAACTCCACGGACGTATTGAATCGGGATTGAATCTCCCCGGACGTACTAAGAATTTTAATTGGCTTCTTATACTGTTACTGCAACTACATTATCTCACTAATAACGTAACACGTTACAGTCGTAAAGACGTAATTACCTAACTGTGTCCCGATTAGTGTAGTAAAAGTAAAATAGTTGAGAACTGGTTACGGAATAGGGCCACGGAATTAATGTTCTTTTAGTGAGGTGTATAATTTTGCTATCGATAAAAATTTGCAAGAATACAATCGTACGTAAAATTATTAAACTTTGATAAAAAAGTACCGATTTAAAAAAAATATAGTTTTCACATTGTGTGTGACATAGTGTAACGATGAATTATAGCGCTGACTTTAGATGCTGTTATGTGATTTTTTTTATTTTAAAGTTGGTTCATTTTTTAAATTTATTTTACCCTTTTGAATGGGCTAAGTGAAGTGAAAAAATAGTGTGTGGACTTATGAAAGGCTGTAATGATGATGACGATGATAAAGTGGAGTCAAAAGTCACAAGATCAAGGTAACAACCAGGATGTCATCTACTTTTATAGAATAAGGGTGACAAACAGGCACACAGTCCACCTGATGGTAAGTGGATGCTGTAGCTAGGGTTGCCACCTTTTTTTTTAAATAAATATAGTATTTTTTGCCAGAATAAACACAAAAATATAGTAGTTTGGGAAATTCAAGAAAAAAGTACACTTTTATTTTTAATCTTTATGCATTTTTCCATATAAATTAGTTATTGCTCTTCGATTTGACCTTTAAAATATTTATAGGAATCTGAGCAATTGAGATTCATATTAAAATAAATGAATAGTTCATTTTTAATTAAATTTATTATCTGTTTCTTTCTTATTTTCATTTAACATTCATAACGGAAAAATTCTTTCCGCAAAACTTACTTGTTCCTGTAAAAGAGTCTCCGCTTCTCTACACTTACCATCCGAAACACATCAGTACTAAGCTGTTTTGGTATTCTGTTGTGGTATTCTGTCTGAGCGTGGTTCTACCCCGTTCGATACGGCCCATTTGTTCTACAACGATAACATAGACTACATTGCAGAGTGGCTCGGTCACGTAGGCAAAGTCTAAATAGTAACACGTCAATATTCATCCTTTATTTTTATATTCTTAGGAGTGGATTTTTTTTTTCAAATTTATATTTCTGTTTCTCCTCTGATATGGCCTATTTAATTAAAAAGAACAATTTATCAGTTACCCTTTTCCGAGAAATCAATGAAAATACATTAAAAAACATACGCTTCTAATATAGCCTAATGTTTTAAATATTTTCTAACTGATAGTAATGCCGAAATTCCGTAACTTATTTATCTTCGGCTAAATTAGTCCTCATGCCGAATTTGCCCTTATTTGGGCTTTCAAACGAAGTTTGATATACCCAAAACTCATTATCAAGTTACCTAAACTGTTAGTTTCTCACGAAGAAGAGACGTAACATTAAAAAAATATGAAATCATATTCAACTGCAAAATTAAGTTTGAGAATATTACGCCCCACTTGCCGCGCCTAACAGCTTCCTAAACTTTAATAGGTTCTGAAGTTTTAATTCTTCGATACTCTGTCTTAGTACCGATTTTTAAAGCTATCATGTGAACATTTTGTTAGTGATACGATTATTGACCGAATGATGACCGTGTAAGAGAAACATCACTATCACATTTCGCCCCTTAGATCTATGGCTAAATTGTATGGTTATCTTATCTTATTATATTCCAACAGACGACATAAACAACCTGTTGACGCTAGACAAGATTTCTAGAGCATGTTTCCCGTGCAAGACAGCATTGTAGTGCACGAGCGTGTGCGAAGCTCAGGTGCACTCTCTATTCCCACACCTCATAGTCCAAAACACATAGACATAGTAATAGTCTCTTAACTCATAGTCATTCACTCTTGTCTTTGATGATTTGTTTCAAATACTTCTAAGTAGTTTTTAACGGTGTAAGAACCACGCAGCAGTTTTTGCTGTTGCACGTATGGGCCGGCTCGAGCCGAGTTGGTACCACGACCTCACAGAATACCGGCGTGAAGTAGAAGCTCTGCTTCTGCGTTTCGTCTGGTGAGTGCAGGTGGCCGGAGGGCCAATTCCCCCCTCCCCCCCAATCAACATGGTAGCGGAATTACATCATAGACTACCCCAGGAGGGTACCAGCACCCCTAGAGAATCCCTCGCTGAGTATCCACGACAATATTATTCCACTCCTGAACGTGGGTGCTCAGGCTGCCCCGTGTATTCTAGGGGGGGGGGGGGGGGGGGGCAAAATTCCGCTCAAAAACATAACTGCTCGGGCAAACTGAGCAACAAGACCAAGGCGACCCCTGTCACGCTATCCGTGAATTTCTGCAACATCAGGGGACTTCACTCGAACCTAAACGCCGTCCACTACCATCTCGAGACGGCGAAGCCGGCCTTGCTCTTTCTGACCGAGATGCAGGTTTCCTCTCCGGCTGATATTTCGTATCTCTCCTACCCGGGGTACAAATTGGAGCACTCCTTTGTGTCTCAGGCTGGAGTTTGCGTGTATGCCAGAGAGGACATCTGTTCTCGACGCCTCGGCAGTCTTGAAGGTTCGTACCTGTCCATCCTATGGCTACGCGTAAACAGCGACGACCATCCACGCGTCTACGGGTGCCTCTATAGGTCCCATAGCGGTAATGCCGAAACAGACCGACTCATTGACCACGTCCAAATGGCTACAGATTCTTTGCTACAACAAGTCCTTTCCGCAGAGATCGTGATCCTTGGTGATTTTAACGCCCACCACGCCGAATGGCTCGGTTCACGTTTAACCGATCATGCGGGGAGATCTGTTTATGACTTTGCTTTGGCATATGGTCTGACACAACTGGTTACTTCGCCTACGCGGATTCCAGATGTGGAGGATCATACACCTTCCCTGTTGGACCTTCTGCTGACCTGTCATCCGGATGGATATCAGGTTTCCGTCGATGCCCCTCTCGGCTCTTCGGACCATTGTCTGATCCGGAGTGTGGTGCCAATCACGCTCCCCTCGCGGTTGCGTTCTGCAGGTTGCCGCCGTGTTTGGCATTACAGGTCGGCGGATTGGGATGGAATGCGGTCTTTCTTTGCATCCTACCTATGGGGGCGGATTTGTTTCTCGCCGGATGATTCCAGCGCTGTTGCTGACTCTGTCACTGATGTGGTGCTACAGGGAATGAAACTATTTATTCCATCATCTGTGGTACCCATCGGAGGCAGATCTCAGCCTTGGTTTGGTCGCTCCTGTAAGACTGCATTACGCAGTCAGCAGGAGTGTTATCAAGCCTGGGCTGCGGCTTCGGCGATTCGGGATGTAAACACCAGCACACTTAAAAAGAAGTATAACTTCGCCTCCAAGTCCTTCAAAAGAGTTATTGCCAAGGAAAAGTCAGAGCACATAGGCATAATTGGCGAGAAACTAGTTCGCCTTCCTTCGGAAACCCGTGCATTCTGGTCTCTCGCCAAGTCTGTCCAAGGGAATTTCTGTAAGCCATCACTACCATCTCTGCACAGGAAGGACGACTCACTGGCCCAAGACGCAAAAGACAAAGTCGACCTTTTAGGCTCCCTTTTTGCGTCCAACTCGTCTCTTGATGACGGGGGGAAAACACCGCCGACCATCCCGCGATGTGAGTGCTCCATACTGGATGTGCTGTTCTCGCAGCGCTCGGTTCACAAAGCACTCCTCTCCCTGGACATCCAGAAGTCGAGTGGACCTGACGGAATCCCCCCAATTGTGCTGAAGACGTATGCTCCGGAGTTGGCACCGGTCCTAACGCGTCTTTTCCGGTACTCCCACTCCCAAGGCGTAGTCCCGAATTCATGGAAGACAGCTTTTGTCCACCCGATCCCTAAAAAGGCGACCGCTCAGACCCGTCCAATTATAGGCCTATCGCGATCACCTCCTTGTTCTCCAAAATAATGGAATCAATTATTAGCTGCCAGCTCATGCGGTACCTTGAGGATCACCAGCTGATTAGTGACCGCCAATACGGTTTTCGTCGGGATCAGCTGGTGATCTTCTGTTCTACCTGACCCATAGTTGGGCAGAGGCAGTAGAGTCCATGGGGGAGGCGTTGGCCGTTAGTTTGGACCTTGCGAAGGCCTTCGATCGGGTTTGGCACAAAGCGCTCCTTTCGAAGCTCCCTTCCTATGGGCTTCCCGAGAAATTGTGCGATTGGATCACCACCTTCCTTGCAAATCGGAGCATCAAGGTCGTTGTAGACGGTGCATGCTCCGACTACAAGCCTATTAACTCTGGTGTTCCATAAGGCTGTATGCTATCACCAACGCTGTTTCTTCTGCATATCAATGATGTGTTGCTAATTGGTAACATTCATTGCTATGCGGATGACAGCACTGGTGATGCTCTATACACCGGCCATACCAATATTTCTCGGTAAAACGTCGCCGAGTACCGGAACAAACTTGTCTGAAGTCGAGTCTTTGCTGAACAAAGTCTCGTATTGGGGGCGACTAAATCTAGTCCAGTTTAATCCTCAGAAGACACAAGTTTGCGCGTTTACCGCCAAAAAGAACTGTTTGTCGTATCTCCTCAGTTTCAAGGCATCCCCCTTCTTGCCTCAGCCAGTATCGGAATCGCCGGAGTCGACATATCGAGTGACGTGCAGTTTCGTGGTCACATGGAACAGAAGGCCAAATTGGCTTCTAAAAAGTTTGGCGTGCTCAGCAAAGCGGGACAGTATTTCATGCCGGCACACCGCCTGCAACTTTACAAGGCGCAGGTTCGCCCTCACATGAAATACTGTTCCCATCTCTGGGCAGGGGCTCCCCAGTGCCAGCTCCTTCCACTTGACCGCATCCAGCGCAGAGCGGCTCGAATCGTCGACGACCGAGTCCTTTCCGATCGGCTCGATTCATTGGCACTGCGAAGAGATGTTGCATCCCTTTGCATTTTCTTTCGCATCTACTGCGGGGAGTGCTCTGAGGAATTGTTCATTTTAATCCCAGCCGCAAAATTTCACGAACGCACATCGCGGCAGAACTCCCGATACCATCCATACCATCTGGATGATTGGCGGTCCTCCACTATGCGATTTAGAAGATGTTTTCTTCCTCGCTCGACTTCCTTGTAGAATCGATTACCATCAGCGATTTTTCCGGACCGATACGACTTAGGGACCTTCAAGAAAAGAGCGTACTCCTTTTTAAAAGGCCGGCAACGCATCTGCGATTCCCTCCCTGGTGTTGCAGCTGTTCGTGGGCGGTGGTAGTCACTTGCCGGTGCTCAGGTGAGCCGCAAGCTCGTTTGCCCCCTCTCCTATAAAAAACGTCCTTCGTACAACGAAGGAAGCTAGTATACGTGTTAGGTCTCAAGTATGACATCCAGTAAAATAAGACGTTTTCCTGGCGTATTTCAACTACAGCGAAAACTTCTGGGCTGTATCGAAAGCTTGTATTTGCATGCTAAATACAAATACTTATTCATTATGAACCATTGATCCGTTCAAATGATACCAAGCCCTACTAGATACAGACGATCTCAACGTAACCTGACCCAAATACCATTTATTTTTTTTACAAAATGTTGACTTTAGCTAGCTTTCAAACAAAGGAAACATAGGGAACACGAGACACCCTGCCTGATCGTTTTCATAGTTTTCCATGGCTGAGAACAACAATGCGGGCTGGCAACAATATTCTTTTTTATTTTTATTAAGTTGTTATCAGATTGATTCCCTTTGTCGCTTCTTACAGCACCCACGGTATGATATGGGGTAGTGGATTTCTTTATGCCGTCACTACACGGCAAGTAAGTTTGAAACCAATTACCACTACAATTACATTAGTTGAAACCAACTTAGCTTAAAATGTTTTGTACTAGGAGTGATTTACAAGAGAATTTGAATAGTTTTGAACCCATGACCGTTGGGTTTCGCAGCCTATGCTCTTAGCTAATATATTATAGCACATGTATTTGTTAATTAAGCATATCTGATATTATCCTTACCATATTGTGGTGGTTTAAGAGAAACTACTACCCCATAATATTATCAGGTGGGTGTCGAAACAGAAGGTAGACAGTAGCATCTTTCTGATTACAACCTGAAATAATAAAACTGCTCTTGCCAACCCGTTTGCCAAGCGTGGCAACTAATAACAATAATAATGTCCTCCAGACCGAGTTTCGGTCACGGGGCCAGTCTCAATGGAGACTAGCTATCTAGACAGTACAGGATTACAGTGGCCGAGTGTATCCGCAAACATCTCTCTATTCCCTCACTCTCATAGTACGATGGGACGGTAACGTGCTCTAAAACACCGCCAACTTCCTGAACTACTGGGTTACCCTGAGAATTTCTTGACAGAAAATCTCAATAACTAAGTTTGGCCCGACCCGGGATTCGAACACAAGATCTCATGATCAGCAATCTCGTGTACGGCAACTAGACCAACGAGGTAAGTTAACCAACATAGGCTTCTATATAACATAGCAGCCAAGCGAGGCCTTTGTTCTGCAGTGGACTTTTAATTTTTTTGTAAAAGTGAACTGACAAACATACATTTAAACTTACATTACCATCAGGTGGACGATGGTAAGTGGCTACTGCAGTCCATAGACACCTGGAGCTTACTTTAAAAAAATAATGCTAAAGATGCGTTAACACCTGTGAGGACTAAAATGCAATACTTCACAGCAAGTAATTATACTGGCTCTCTTTACACTTTAGACCGTAATACAGCAGTGTCAGCACTGCTATGGTCTACCTAGCAAATTTAACTGGCTGTAATTAAAAAAAAAATTAATTCGAGAAAAAAAACGAAATCGAAGGAAAGAAACGCAACGCTTTGTACGTTCAATGACCTACACCAATCTTTATATCGAAAGGCATCTGCTCTTTACTAGTAAACAACAGTCGGACACTGCGCCTCGCTATCGTACGCGCTCAGTGTTTGTTTACATATCGACACAAAGGCGTCGTAATGTTTTATCATAATTAGTAGCAGATATTACTGCATAAAAGAAGTTCGATATTGTTTAATTTGTATTGTAGTGTGATGTGATTGGTGTGAGATGGATTCTACTAGGCAAAATGGTAAGTTAAAACAAAATCGATTGTATTTACAATATGTTTATCGATACTAAAAAAATATTTTTATTTTAAAGTATTTTTTTCGTGATGGCTTTTTATCAATAATTGACCCAAATTAGCCTTGAAACAACATTAATATATTAACATCTAATGAAATATTAAAAAACTAAATATAATAAAAAAACATGCGTAAGTGTCGTGGAACAATCGGTTGGAACGAAGTTCGTTTCGTAGTATATTATTAATTATTATAAATATAAACGTATTATATTATTGATTAACAAATACAAATAAATGAATTACTAGCGTCTATTAAAATGAAGCGTTATTTAAAATAAAATAATATTTCTTTCATGGCATGATAAGGAAAAGTGCGAGGGAGATGGATATTATTCCATCTCGTTTCGTTATAGCCGCCAAGGCCGTCTGCACTACGTCAGAAGGGGTCGTGACAGAAAAACCTTACACTTTTTCTCGCCTAGCCCCAGGGATCCGCCAATCCGCTTAATACGTACCGTCCAGTAAGGAACTTCGTTTCAAAAACAATAACTAAAAATTTAAATTATCATACAGTGCTACTCCCCGTAGTATCTTGCCAAGAATGCTGACTGCATTTCCTCGTTAAATGGCTATACTTAGCCTTTGAGCGAGAAAATAACCCTCTTATCATCAGCAGCAACGACTAGTCGCGAAAACAGTTCCTGTAGGAACTTTACCCCACGGACCGATAGACTCTACAGCAAATGGCACAAATATGTAGTCATTTAGCCTCTGACGCCGATATAATAGAATAGAATAAATATAATTCTAATCGAATGCTTTCTATTGAATCTACATTAGTTGTTGCAAAACGGTTTTTACAAATAAATGTAAAAATTTATTTAACGACAAAAATAGTTGGACTTATTCTTATTTATAAAAGGATTCTTGGCGAATGCCACAAAGTACGATTCTAATTATATATAATTATTCTAGATTTATTGAATATTAGCGATTTGCCCCGGCTTCGCACGGGTGATTTCTGGATCTCGACAACGGCGCCACTTTCCGGGCCCAATTGTGAATCTAAACCAATACATCCATTCAATTTCAATCAAACTCAAATACACACAAAAAAATCATCTAAATTGGAGCAACCGTTTTCGAGTTTTTGCGAGACTAGCGAACGTCAACTGATCTTTATTTAAATAGATGTGAAATTCAGTTCCGGTTTACTTTTAATCAAATCGGTATAATTTTCTTCATATAAGACCATCTTGAAAGCGCCAAAGCGCGATGGTCCAGTGATTAACGGCTACGGCTACCTACTAATTATATTCGCATACGGTATTCGTGCATTACGATTTATTTAACATAAACCTTCTTCCTTTCTGTGGTAATGGACTCGTACGATTGTACTTTTGTAGAGTAATTCAAGTAATAATTAATTACCCTTTATAATAATTATCAATGTTGTTTAAATATTGTAAATATCCTATCTAATTTATATATAATTTAGTTACATCATTACATATTAAATGACAATACAATTTATTTGACGCATTTCAATATAATTATAATATAAATAAATAATTTAATTGTACTAGTGTCTTATGTTAGCGTAGTAGATTTAAAGATATCTTTAATATGTGTATAATAGGTACCTAACAGTTTAATGCAGCGAAAGCGAACATATTTTTTTTTCAAAGATTTGTTCTGTCAATTATTTTTTTATGAACACTAATTGGTTGAATGGTCTAAGGTCTGTACCTATTACCTGTATTCACAAATAAAAAAAACTGAATAATTTGCTTAAAAAATTCTTCACAATTTGTTGATGCATCACTTTGCGAAGCCTATATCCATATTTTTCTTATGGAATAAGGGTGACAAACGAGCACACGGTCCACCTGATGGTAAGTGGATGCCACAACATAGACATATACCATAGACATCTACATATATCCTAGACTAAGAATCAAATTGCAGATGTGTTGTCACCCCTAAAGACTAAGATGGACCAAAGAAGACGCTTTTAGGTTCCGATGTGCGGGCGCATCGTAACAACTTCATGGTGTCGTTTTTAGGTATCAGTGTGCGCGCGCATCGTAACAACTTCATGGTGTTGTTTTTAGGTATCAGTTTGCACGCGCATCGTAACAACTTCATGGTGTCGTTTTTAGGTGTCAGTGTGCGCGCGCATCGTAACAACTTCATGGTGTTTATTTTAGGTATCAGTGTGCGCGCGCATCGTAACAACTTCATGGTGTTGTTTTTAGGTATCAGTGTGCACGCGCATCGTAACAACTTCATGGTGTCGTTTTTAGGTGTCAGTGTGCGCGCGCATCGTAACAACTTCATGGTGTCTTTTTTAGGTGTCAGTGTGCGCGCGGATCGTAACAACTTCATGGTGTCGTTTTTAGGTGTCAGTGTGCGCGCGCATCGTAACAACTTCATGGTGTCGTTTTTAGGTGTCAGTGTGCACGCGCATCGTAACAACTTCATGGTGTCGTTTTTAGGTGTCAGTGTGCGCGCGCATTGTAACAACTTCATGGTGTCGTTTTTAGCTGTCGGTGTGCGCGCGCATCGTAAAAAATTCACTCTCATCATTTTTCTCAAACGCGTTAAAAAAAGAATAACTTCAAAAACTGTGATAAGTGCAACTTAGACAACTGTGCAACCATGCTAATTATCCTCCTTGGGAGACAATCTTTGAGGAGGACTATGCTCAGCTGTGGACTTTACCGTTACCGTTACAGCATATTAAAGTCCACTGGTGAAAATAGGCCTCCCCCATAGATTGCCTCAGAGGGTGGATATTTGCCATAACTGCTTGGCCAGCGGGTTGGCATTTGGCAACTGCAGTTTTTTTTATTGTAACAAACTGTTATTAGAAAGACGCTACTGCCCATGTCCTGTTTCGAATCTCTCTGTTACTTCTTACGACACCCACGGGACGATATTTTTTCAATACGTGGTCGAGGCACACTGCAGCTATATTATGGTTGCAGCATGATGGGTCGGCTCGACCGGGGAAGTACCAAGCTCTCACAGAATACCTACGTAAAACAGCAGCTTCACGCTGCTGTTTCGTATGGTGAGTGTAGAGAACCGGAGACCCCTTTTTACTGGAAATGAGGCATTCCATCTTAGTCCTCAGAGGTGACAACGCATCTGTATTTTGATTTCTAGTCGAGGATAAATGTAGATGTCTATGGGCCACAGTATCCGCTTACTATCAGGTGGACTGTGTGCTCGTTTGTCACCCTTATTCAATAAATAAAAACCGGTCAAATGCGAGTCGGACTCGCGCACCGAGGGTTCCGAACAAATCCGTAGGTTAAAATTATTAAAATTATTTTTATTATATGATGTAACTAAAAATTTATGCGTATCGCAATTTTTCCTTTATCTGTGCTATAATACGTTGCTTCGTACCAAATTTTAAGATTCTGAGTTCACGGGAAGTACCCTGTAGGTTTTAATTCCCTTGCGGCATAATATTTGCGGCATAAACGGCTGTATCTTTTGATTGCATTAGCTTAGAAGTTTGATTTTTTCACAGCTCCAAGGGCCAGTAGACTTGAGTATTTGATATGAACTTCAGCTTAATACCTCCACACGTTTCTGAGGAAAAGGGTCTTGACAGACAGACAGACAGACGGACAACAAAGTGATCCTATAAGGGTTCCGTTTTTTCCTTTTGAGGTACGGAACCCTAAAAATGGTTCTCATGATTAGTCATACAGGTTTTCCTAGCACTAACACCAGGCTCTCATACTGGTAAATTAAAATGCCATCAATAACAGAACTTGTAAAAAAACCAGGTCTCGCAACTCAGTTCTTCTACAGTAAAAAGTTGTGAGATCCATGTAATAATTACAAGTCGGTTATTTATTCAGTCCCTACTTAAGGGTCATTCTGTCTTAAGTTATTACGTAATTAGCTAACCTAACAACATCTTATAGTGACCATATCAATATTAAAAATCTTTAATGTTTTAAATAAACAGATTGACTTGGCAGTCGTCATTAAATAGGCAGACTTGACAATCTAATTTAATGTAATATATATGTATTACTTGAGAGATACATTGTGTTTTTATGTGATGGCCAAGTCAATCTATTAGTTATAGTTTTTTCATTGATTTATATACTAAACAATAATTGTATCCCAAATTTGAAGCTTCTATGTCTGCTAGAAGTGCCTCAGAGTTTTGATGATCGGTCAGCCAGTGAATGACAAAATTAAGAAACTTTGACTAGTTATAACTCTTAAACTACTGGTTCAAATTTAATGAAATTTGAAATATACTGAGTTTATACAATGCCTACTTGGTTACTGAATTCATGCTTCTAGTTTTATCCACAACGAAGTTATAGGGTTTCTAAAATGGCCTGAACTGCTTCGAGAAAAGGATGGTACGGCGGTGCCTTTTTTGCCCAACTTGGCGGGGGCACTACCGTGCCCCCAGATTCGAACCACACAAAGAGATTTAAATATATAGGTATACTATAGAGCGGACATTGGGAACATTTATATACAAAAACTTTAAGCTAGTGCGCGTGTGGCACCCTCTAACTAAACATAGCAAAACAACGCTAAGCATTTATTAAGATAATATTTTAGCTATTCCCCAGTAGGTGACGCTAATAAATATAACCTCGTTTTAGGAATGTTGCCGTTTCGATATCAAAGTATCGATAATGTTGTTGAAGATTACTAAGTTTGAAATGCTTTTCGATATAATAATAGGAAATATACATGATTGTTTTATAATTAAAATTGGTAACTAAATAGTGACGTTTACTGGGTAACAGAGGGCGCTTATTACAATAAAAATAAATGTTCTAGAACAATCTACTAGAAATAATAAAAAAATAAAGATTATTTGGTAAATATATGTTATATTTACGATAATAAACCGATACACGTTCATTTTTTGCTCCATATCGTGACTTACAATATCTTAATGCACAACCGGGCATATTTTCTTTAAAATAGTTTTTAAATATATGAAACGAATGCGTCTTGACTTTTTGACAATGTCACTAAGACTAAATGACAAACATAGAAGTATTAGGCTTACTCTAAGATGACAAAAATCGGAGATAAATCCTATAGGACATAAGTTACAGACGACAATTTTGCTACTGATGTCCGGTCTATTACTACTACTACTTAAATGTCTTTGGAACCACATTAATAATATTAAACATAAGACTTATGTCATAAGTCAATGCATGTTTAAACAGTGGTAGAGCCACGCGGCAGCTTTGGCTATCGCACGGATGGGCCGGCTAGAACCGGGGTGGTACCACGACCTCACAGAATACCAGCGTGAAGTAGAGTTTTACCTCTGTGTTTTGCTTGGTGATTGCAGGTGGCCGGAGGCCCTTATTACTGGAAATGAGGCATTCCATTTTAGTCCTCACGGGTGACAACGCATCTGCATTTTGATTTGTAATAGAGGATAGATGTAGATGTCTATGGGCCGCAGTAATCACTTACCATCAGGTGGACTGTGTGCTCGTTTGTCACCCTTATCCTATAAAAAAAAATGTGAATATAATGCTGGGGCCACACTACCTAGAAATGCCGTTAATTATCGCGTTGACTTTAACGCTGTTCAATGGCATTGAAATTGAAATGACGTTGACCGTTCAAGTCTAACCACTTACTTTACTTCACGCATTGACGTTTCCGGTTACTGTGGCCCCAGCATAAGAGCAACAGTTTAATTAAATTACTGATGTACAGGTATTGGTCACTTAGAGCCGCGATTAATTTAACCTTTCGACCTGGAGTAGTAAATTCCTTGTGTTACAAAATTAGTTGTTTTATCACTTTGACTACATAATAAAATTGCTCTAAGTTGTTGCATACCTAACGTTATGTATCAACAAGTTAGTTCTGGTTGGTTAATTTAAAAAAAATAGGTTAATTAAAAAGAAACTAAATACGAGTGATCTATTCTTATTTTATTTTCACACAATAAAAAATAATATAGTACGTGAGGGTAATATGGTCATCCGGTTAGTATGGTCACTTTCTTATAACTCAAAAACTACAGCCTTGTTTACATAGATGGCTCTGTGATATGATAGCTCTTCATCGATTAATCAAATAATAATAAAGGGTCAAAAGGGGCGCTGCTTTATTGACGCCAATTTGACAGTCAACATTATTGTAAATTTTTTTGTCGATATTTGTTTTGAGTAGTGTAGTTAGTTCTTTTTAAGTTGATTTTTCGAAGTATTCCTAATTATTGCCAAAGCTTATTTGCAATTTTTTTTTTTAATATATTAGTTGTAGTATACGACATTATGTATTTTTCTCTGTCATCCTCCTAGTTTTGGTTTTATAGGGCGGCAAGGCACATTACCCTCACGTACCTTATAACTTAACTATATAGTAACAAAATAAATATTAAGTTTTTGGACGAAATTGCAGTTCGTACCAAATATCGTTCTGAAAATACATTCCATTTTCAAACCGACCTATCGCCCCAGCTTGGGATGCCTTTCTTTTAAGGTGGAAACGTTTCTTTTAAGGTGGAAGCTCCAGGATGGCCCGCGAAATTCAAATTTTCTTGCGTTTTTTGGAATTTGCAGGTCAGGGTTAAGTTGTATATTTAACAAAATATGATACGCGACCGTAGCGATTATGTGTTTACAGAATTGTTATCATTAAAATCACCAATGCAACCCTGTAAGTTCATATTAGCCATAAGTTCATATTTTTCTGAAAAAACTCATTCAAACTCATTCAATTCAAATTTCCTTGCGTTTTTTGGAATTTGCAGGTCAGGGTGACCTGCAAATTCCAAAAAACGCAAGAAAATTTGAATTTAGCGGGCCACCCTGGAGCTTCCACCATAAGAAATTGTAGAGACCGGAAAACCCATCTCGTTTGACCCAGACTTAACATACCCGACATCGACCCAATGTTACGGCCCATAGATCCACTATTATCCTCGATTCAGAATCAAAATACAGATGCGTTGTCATCCCTGAGGACTAAAATGGAATGCCTCGTTTCCAGTAAAAATTGTATCCGGTTCTCTACACTCACCATACGAAACACAGCATCATTGAGCTGCTATTTTACGCTGGTGTTGTGATAGCGTGGTCCTTCCCCGGTCGAGGCGTAGCATAATATAGCAGCTTGGCTCTACCACGTATAGTATATATGTGAAGATTATAAAATTTAACGCAGCGACAACAAGAAAACTTTAAAATGATACGGCTCCTTTTCGTCTGGATATATCTTAATCCCCCTTTTTACTTTTTAAATATCTTCGTAACATCGCTGACTTCAAATTGATAAGACAGGTCTATTTAGCTTTGTGTCAATCCATACTCACTTATAGCATACTTCCTGGGTGGTGCTTCTAAAACAATATTGCTCCCATTAGAACGTGCTCAGAGAGCAAATCTAAAGGTAGCCACTTTCCGTCCATTCATCTTTCCTACACATCAACTTTACTTGGCATGTAGTGTACTAAATGTCCCTCAGTTGTTTATCCTGAACATCATATTAAAACAACATACTGAACTTCCATTTAACCTAAAACCCATAGACAGGAGAAGAATGGACTTAATTTGTGTAAACCTTCAAACCAAACACGCATTTGTGAAAAGATTTTACATATTTTTAGGACCCTTTCTATATGACAAGCTCAATAAGTCACTAAAGGTATATAATTTACGTTATAAGAATTGTAATATAAGTGTAAGGGAATTTCTAAATACATTAAATTACGAAGACACAGAGAAGTTGTTAGAAATTCTAAAATAGTTTGTATTAATTGTAGTTAACAAATAATTGTTATATAGTTATTTTATTTATTATATAATATAGTTTAATTATTTAAATATCTAGAGTCCTACATTATCAAATCCATTGTGTAAGTGATGTCTGAAACACAAATACTCAACCTAGTTCAGGCAGGTAGCTAATATTATAAACTTGACTTTTCTATTTTTCTTTTGCATATTCTTCATTATTAAGCTACACATAGTTTTAATTTTATCATTACATGTTACTTTTGTTAGACTTATTGTTACTTTATTTAATTGTAATCATATTTGTTCCTATATGTAAACATGTGTAATTGGAAATTAAATAAATATTTATTATTATCATTATTATTATACTTTTTTATAGAACAAGGGTGACAAACGAGCATACAGTCCACCTGATCGTAAGTGATTGCTGTGGCCCATAGATATCTACACCTATTCTCGTCTGCGAATCAAATTGCAGATGCGTTGTGAGCCGTGAGCACTAAGATGGAAGTCCTCTTTTCCAGTAAAAAGGATCTCAGACAAATTATATATACCTATTTCTACCACCAAATAGCAGTACCTGCACTCCCTTCTTTCGATCTGATCGGTATAGTATAGAAATCCAATATAATTACAGGCTTATCTATACTATTATTAATATAATAAAGCAGAAGAGTTTTTTTTTATTTTTTTGTTTGTTTAAACGCGCTAATCTCTGGAACTACCAGTCCGATTTGAAAAATTCTTTTTGTATATTATAGCCAGATTCATGTGAAATAGTATAGGCTATCTAGCATTAAGCTATATTACTCAGCTAGCCTTAAATATGGATATTTGTTAAGCAAGTCAGAATAAAAAGCACTCCCGAAATGATTTATCCGCGTACGCTGGTGTTATCGTTAGGGATACGTAAATACAATGTTATAGAAAAATATAGTCCTTTACTCCGTCTAAAAAAAAGTCCGCGACACCATATGTCTATTTCTTATACATAAGCTATAATTTGGTATTTTGTGACAAAAAAATATTGAAAATTTAAAAGTGATTTATGAACGTTATTATTAGGCATGGCCTATTTATCCTTACGAACGAAAGTTACTTCATCATCAAGACAATTTTATGAAGATAAACTTTGTTCTTTATACCATGTTATTTGGACGCATAGTTTAAGAGATAATGCATAATTAAAATAATTCAATACTTGGCTGGGCTCGCGAACGTCGCTTAAACCCTAGCCGTTATAAAATGCTTGAACTAGGTCATGTCACGCACCTCGGACACGTGATGACGCGGGTGAAACCGCGGGGCACAGCTAGTAAAGTATATAAGAAGAGGCATTCTATCTTAGTCTAAGAAGGTGACTACGCGTCTGCAGCCAACTTCAGAGTTGACTGCAATAGCCATTTACCATCAGCTAAACTGTAATGTCGTTTGTCACTTCAGTTTTTTAAACAAACAAGGATATCCTGCGCAGATAATTTCAATACTACCGGAAATGTTGTATTGCAAAAGCAGTCAGAAGGACATTTGCATTAAATGTCACCTTAGTCATCGAATAAAAAATACAATATGTTGTTTCCACCTTAGTCACGGAATTAAAGAATTCAAAATGTGTTCAGTAACGTTGCAGTAAAATGATTTTTTTTTATATACTTTACGTGGTAGAGCCGCGCGACAACTATATTATGATTGTAGCACAAATGGGTCGCCTCGACCCTGCGATAGGACCACGCTCTCACAGAATACCAACGTAAAATAGCAGCTTAATGCTGCTGTGTTTCGTATGGTGAGTGTAGAGAACCGGAGACCATTCTTACTGGAAACAAGGTGTTCTATCTTAGTCCTCAGGGGTGACAACGTATCTGCACTTTGATTCTTAATCGAGGATAAATGTAGATGCCTATAGGCCACAGCATCCACTTACCATCAGGTGGACTGTGTGCTCGTTTGTCACCACCACATTCTATAAAAAATATATATAAAAATACAGTGATGTGTGAGACGCTTGAGACGTGTTTCAATTATTTGTCATTATTTTTTTCGTTAATAAATCCGCTAATGCTATTAATAGCAGCCCCGAGTCAACTGCTGATTTTGAGGTTCCGGGTTCGAATCCCGGGTCGGACCAAAATCAGTTCTTGGAGTTTTCATCAGCGTTGTCAATAAATTCTCAGTAGTACCCCGGAGCCAGGAAGTTGGCGGTGTTTCACTCACGTAAAGCTATTAGTCCTGTGCCTGATCTCCCTCTGGTCTTCTCGAGTTGCCGCTGCCGAATAGGGAGTGCACATGCGTTTGCACGCGTGATCACCGTGACGGAAATTCGGTTCATTTTTATCGTTCGGACATGTTTATGAATTCCCGAGTAAGCTTAAAATTAAAAGTTTGAAAAAAACTTTAACTTTTTTTAACTTTTAATTTAAAGTAAAATTAAAAGTTATTAAAATTAAAAGTTTTTCATGTGGTAGAGCCACGCTGCAGCTATATTATGCTATGGTATGGTAGCAGCTCGACCGGGGTAGGACCACGCTCAGAATATCAGCGTAAAATAACAACTTAATACTAATTACTGGAAAGGAGTCGTTCCATCTTAGACCACAAGGGTGAAAACGCATCTGCCTTTTGATTCGCAAACGAGGATAGATGTAAATGTCTATGGGCCACAGCAACCACTTACCATCAGGTGGACTGTGTGCTCGTTTGTCACCATTATTCTATAAAAAAACGGTGATGGTGAAACGGCGGATTCGAATTCACGACTATTAAATTCAATTTTAAACAAATTAGCTAGTAATTAAATAGATTTCCTTTTAATTTTATTGAAATATGTACGAAATAATAATGAACCTATAAGAGACTCTATAAGAGTGCAGAAGAAACTTCCCTCGTTACGTCACCAAATAATCCAAAAAAATTTTGTCAAATAATTTTTGTAACTAAATAAGTATGTGTAATAACAATACGTTATTGTGCAATTACAATCGAGATATGTGCAATTTATTGGCACTCTGTGCAATTAGAAAAAAAACTTTATTTACGGAGATATCGGTATTGCAGTACTAGTAAAAACCATAATTTACTTTTTGATTTTTTATAAAAAATTGGAGAGTGTACAATTACAAATACAAGTATAATCGTAATGTGCTATTAAAAATACGTCGACTAGTATTTTTTTATTACAAATATCATTATTTTGCAGGCTAGGGGGGGAGGGGTTCAAATAATTTGTCAGAGTGGCTCATCTATGCCCTATATAGTATATTATCAATGAATATAGCTGCAGCACAAATTGGTCAGGCAAGGACCACGCTCTCACAGAATACCAACGTAAAATAGCAGCTGACGCTGTCGTGTTTCGTATGGTGAGTGACTCGAGCTGAGAACCCTTTTACTAATGAGACATCCTATCTACATTTTGAAAACTAATCGAGGATCGATGTAAATGCTTGTAGGCAGCATCTGTTGTGAACTATGTGTTCGTTTGTCCTTATCTATATAGATAAAATAATAGAGGTTCGCAGTTGTGCGACCATCTCGCAAAAACTACTGGATAGATTTCAATTATGTTTTCTAAGTTTTATTTCTTAGACACTTAGCCCTGTTCTAAAAATAACTTTATATTAAATGAATTTGCGATAATTTCGCTATTTTATTTAATATAAAGTTATTGAAGTTTTAAGTAACAACGATTTTTATGAGCACTACGTGTTCAGTTTTCAGTACCTAGAAGATTGCAATGCAGTGGACGATATGAATGACAACCTCGTGGAAACTGTCCATGCGTTCAGACCTAAGTTTTGCAAGACCCGCCGCAGAAGAACACAAAAATTCTCCAATTACACTCAATCTCATAGCTGTTAGACAGGAAATGAAGCTGCAGTCTTCAGTAGATTTGATAGCATACAGGCAACTGAACAGACAGATCTCCAAATGCATGCGGCGGAACTTACGCGACTTTAATACTGCTCGTATTGAAGAAGCGATCGAGCGGAACCAGGGCTCCAAAGTCTTTGCTAGAGATCTGTCTGCCCGAAAGAGCCAACTGTCGAAGCTGAAGACCGAGTGTGGCAGCGTCGTTTCCGGGACACCTGAGATTTTGAGTGAGATTGAGAGGTTCTATGGGCAGCTGTACACATTATCGTTGGAGCCACACGCAAGTGTCTTATCCGACACTATTCCGATGATATTCCGGACGTCAGTCTGAGCGAGATTAGAATGGCTCTCCGGCACCTTAAAAATGTCAAGAACCCAGGCGAGGATGGAATTACAACGGAGCTTTTGAAAGCGGGAGGGAAACCGGTATTTGAAGTCCTTCAGAAGCTCTTAATTCCAGCCTCCATTGTGGCGCTACTGGAGGCATGGTGTAGAAGTGCGGTGGAGTTATTCTTTAAGAAAGGCGATAACGCTCTCTTGAAGAACTACATACCAATTTTCCCTTCTGAGCCGCGTCTATCCGCTACTGGACTGGAAAGGTGGAAAGGATACGGTAATAACATCAACAGCGAGTACATCACTCACCTTCGATTTGCCGACGATATAGTCCATATGGCAGAATCACTGGAGGTCCTAAGCACTATGCTCAATGACCTCAATAGTATCTCCCAACGGATAGGTCTTAAGATGAACATGGACAAAACGAAGATCATGTATAACGTCCATGCACACCTATGCCGGTAGTTGTTGGGAGCACTACGGTTTTCCTGGGACAAATAGTCTGACTAGGTAAGTCCAACTTCGACAGAGAGGTCAATCGACGGATTCAATTCTACTGGGCAGCGTTCGGGAAATTACGGCACATCTTCTCGTCAGGTATACCTCAAAACTTGGAAACTAGACTATACAACCAGTGTGTGTTGCCAGTGATGACCTATGGAACTGAGACGTGGTCCTTCACTGCTGGCCGTATGAGGAAGCTCAAGGTCGCTCAGCGAGCTATGGAGAGGGCTATGCTCGGGGTTTCTCTGCGTGATAAACTTAGAAATGAGGATATCCGCAGTAGAACCAGAGTGACCGACATAGCCAAACGGATTAGTAAGCTGAAGTGGCAATGGGCTGGCCCTATATGGCCAGCCCATTGCCACTTCAGGTTTGAAGAACCGACAACAGAGGGGGATAAAAGGTTCTTGAGTGGCGGCCTCGCACCGGCGGACGAAATGTAGGACGTCCCCCGACTAGATGGAATGACGACCTGGTAAGACATACAGGAAGTCGATGGATGCAGGTGGCTCAGGAACGTGCTTTGTGGCATTCCTTGGGGGAGGCCTATGTTCAGCAGTGGACTTGTGATGGGCTGTAATGATGATGATGAATGATGACGTGTTCAGTGATATGTGTTTTCTTGATATATCAAGCAACGCGGACGAAGTCGTGGGTATCAGATAGTTATTATATAAAAATATGCCAGTTGTAAATACCAAGAACAGCGGCCAACAGCGTCAGTGATGTGAGGCATCTTGTAAAGAATGCATATGAGTATTGTGAAATAGAGAGTTTACGTGGTAGAGCCTCGCTGAAGCTATATTATGGTTGCAGTACAAATGGATCGGCTTGAACGGGGCACAGCCTAAGAAGAACATAGACTGACCGGGGTAAGACTACGCTATCACAGACTACCAGCGTGAAATATCAGCTTCTGCTGAGTTTCGTATGGTGAGTTTGGAGATCCTGGGACCTTTTTTAACATGCTTAACGTAACGGAATCTCTTAATGTAATTTTCACCAACTTATAAACGGGCGATTAACTTGAAAATTTGTACGTGTATCAAGGATCGATGACAATACTGAATACCTTAATAACTTTATCCTAGTACATGTCCTGATCAGGATCACCAGGATAAATTAAAATAATTATCAGGATCAACACAGCTCATGTTTAATGTGTGTTGTTGAAGTTTTGTAAACGTATATTTTAAGTGTTACCAAAATAAATTATATTATATAATAATCACACAGTTATACTCCTATGCATTTCCTCGCTTCATTTTAGTCATTAATGAAAAAAAAATAGTTTCATCATTCGTAGAGAAAGTTACAAATCCTATTGGTGACGCGCGAGTTTAAGATTAAGCAACGTTTTATGTAATATTTATCAGTATATTTATATGACGTAGCTCGAAATTATCCATAATAAATTACCTTAATGATACGTAATCCGATAAATCATGATAACACTGTTGCAAAGCATTTGAAAGGGATTACAAAACAGAACGACAAGACCCCTAAAGTAAGGTTGATTCAATTGAAGTGGAAACTTCTTTAGGCAAGTTGGGTAACTTTGGGATGGGGAAAAGTGACTGTCGCTCAGATACATATATAGATATGTGTATTATTGTGTATATTCAGTACAAAGTAAACATATAAAATAATCAAATAATTTATTTCTAAATTAATATTTTGTATGGCAACATTGTTAATTTCCTCTGGAAACTTTTTCGTTCTTCTGTCAACCTAGATAGCGTGTGGTTGCTTTGTCCACATAATAAAAGAAGAAAAAAAACAGAAATAAACAGTTTTGAAATGTTATTGGATGTTTTTCTTATACAATCATCATATAGCTCACGTCCTGTGTCCAGTGAAGCTTTTTTTAATAGGATAAGGGCGATAAGCGAGCACACAGTCTACCTGATGGTAAGTGGTGGCTGTGGCCCATAGACATCTACATCTATCCTCGTTTGATAATGCCAGCTATGATGAGTGTAGAGAATCGGAAACCCTTTTTACTGGAAAAGAGGCATTCCATCTTAGTCCTCACAGGTGACAACGCATCTGCAATTTGATTCGCAAACGAGGATAATTTAATGTAGATGTCTATGGGCCACAGCAACCACTAACCATCAGGTGGACTGTGTGCCCGTTTGTCACCCTATCCTATAAAAAAAATAATATAAATCGTTTAAGGAATTATTATTATAATTAAAAGTATATAAAAAATAAATACCCAACCAGAGGAAATATTATTAGTACCTCATTTATTTTCAGACTGAGCCTCATGAGTATTACAAAAAAAAAACAACTCGAAAACAATACAAAAATAAACTTTTATTTATTGCCGATTAGATTTTCCCGCATTTACATAATCATTTTAAATTATGCAACGAATACGCCATGAAGTCATATTATTGGCCATAAATAATAAAATTAGCATTGAAGAAACGCGAAAAATAATATATAAGGTTAATAAATAAGGTTAAATATGATGCAGCCTTTGAGGAAAAATAAGTAAATTAAAATAAAAACACACCTCTACTTTGTGGTAGAGGAATATTTTTTTTAATTATAATAATGTCCTTCAGATCAAATATCGGCCACTACGGCCAGTCTCAATGAAGTCTATCTAGGATAACGGATGAGGCGTTCCAGTACACACCGCGTACACACCGTAAACCCTCGTACCTGGGCGGTTCTCACCGCCCGGAACATCCACCGACATGAGCCAAACAGTCAGAGGCGGGGGTACGCGCGCCCCCACTCAGACAGCGGTTAGATAGCTCCATAAACCTCAACATCAACCTCATCATCACCAAGGCCTTTAAGTCCCGTGTCAGATGAAGCTTTAAGAACTGCATAGGCTAACAACGCCAACATTTCGAAAACAGACGGGTACGTGAGGGTAATATGGTCGTCCGGTTAATATGGTCACTTTCATATAACTCAAAAACTACAGCTTTGTCTGCATGGATTGCTCTGTGATACGATAGCTCTTCATCGGTCAATCAAATAATAAAGGGTCAAAAGAATGCTGCTTTATCGACGCCATTTTGACAGTTGATATAGTAAATATTTTGGTCGATTTCAGTATTGTAGTTACTTTTTGTAAGTTGATTTTTCGAAGTGTTCCTAATTATTGCCGAAGCTTGTTTGCTATTTTTTTCGTAATATACTTATTAGTTATAGTATACAAATTAGTGTTTTGTCTCTGTTCACGTCCTAGTTTTGATTTTTATAGGGCTTTGATATATATAGTTTTATATAAGTTTAAGGTGACTATATTATCCTCACGTACCTTATCTATCTACGTAAAACAGGATTATAGTGTACTAGTTTGTACCTACTCGTATGCAAGCACAAGGTGCACTCTCTACTCCACTGGAGACAGATCTGGCGCAGGATCGATGGCCTTAAATATTTTCTGAGGCACGGCGGTGAAACTCCACCAACTTCCTGACATCGGACTTCTACTAAGTAGGTATTTCTTGACAGATATTCATCTTAAAGAAATAAAATGATAGAATCAACTCACCATTCTTAGTTAAATTTATGTTTAATATATATTTGTATTTGTTATTTATTGAAAGATAATCGGACGGGGACGCGAGAGCTTCTTCGAAAATCCGCATTCCTACCGGTGTTTCGACGTCGTTCCTAGTCTTCTGGCTTCTTGTTTTACGCATGATGTCTCATTTTGCGGCTTCCGATCGTCTTCAAAAAGACGCACGTATTGGTTGCCGTTCCCGCCGCAAGAGCGTTACCAGGCGAATATAGTATGGCACCGTTAGGGAGTAATCACCTGGCCGCGTAAACGCGGTTTAGAAATGATAAGTTTATCGTATAGACAATTAACGTAGACGTAGTATTGATAGAAACGTAGATAAAATTGATTAACCGACGATCTTCTTTCTTCGTCGATGATCTCCTATAATTATATTCTTTTTTATGTACGATCTTCGGATCTTCCAGCTTTTGATCTTCTGGCTTCGGTTTTCCAGCTTCGGTCTTCTGGCTTCAATCTTCCAGCTTCGATCTTCTGGCTTCAATCCGGCGAGGATTACCAACTTTGTACGGGACTGCAGTGGACTGTATGACTTTAAACTGTGACTGATTTTAACTTTAACTTAATAGGGTAAACTATGCTAAGGACGGTGGAAGAAAAGATGGTACTGTAGACGATTATATATTGCACTATTTACAAACGGGGTTAATAAATTATGTACAGATGGGAGTCTTCTATGGAGTATTTTCTTGCTCTTCTCTCTTGAGGTTTTCTCTCTTAAGGTCTTCTCTCTGATGTTATCTCTTGAAGTACCCCTACCGAAATGAACAATTCACAGCTTTTTTTGCGCCCAGAAGCAATTTAAAAAAGGGCTACCCCGTTACGCGGGGAGGTGGTAAATGCTTTATGCATACCACAACAGCCGGTCTGTCGTGGTTATGTGGGACTCACTGTGTCTAGCCTAAAGGGGAACCTAAGTTCTACCCACTAAAAACCACCTGTGGGACTAGCATTGGCTGATTAAGCCTTTTTGCGGGATTGGAAGCGACCCTCTTTTGGGAAAAGAGGGCGCAGGCGGCTACGCAGGCCGCTGAGGGAGAGCCTACTTATTATGAGTCGGCTGAAACACCAGGAGGCAGTTCCGGTCGGTTGAAAGTTTTTAGGCGGGTCCGAGAGGGAGTTTCTAGGCCTGCGGACTCGATAGCGAGAGGGGGGTGAATGAGACTCTGAGGCTTTGAAGAAGTTCTCAGAGAGTGTTTTAGAAATTGTTGGATTGTAGGGAGTTCTAAGTCCCGATGGAGATCAGCATTACGGGCGTACCAAGGTGCGTTCGTAGCTCGACGACAGAAGAGGTTTTGAACTATTTGTTCATTAATAATTTTGGGGTTAGCGTGAGCAAATACAGGGCCCGCGTAAGGACATGACTGGTCGTATACAGACCTTATAAAGGGTTCGCTTGTTTCGGAGGGACATTTTACTGTGTCGGCCCGACTTGCTGTTGAGCTTACTTAGGTAAAAACGTGCTTGACGGGTTACTCTTTGGACATGGGTCTCGAAAGTGAGCCTCGTGTCAAGGGTGACGCCTAAATATTTGGCAAACGTATTCCAGGGGACAGGGGGTCCCTAACTAATTTTTGAGACGGTGTCGTTTGTAATCGAAGTCAACTGGGGAGCTCGTCTCCGGGTTCACATCGATGCGCCATTTTTGGAACCAAGCTCCTAGGTCATCAACTGACTTTTGGATCTTGTTCCGTATGAAAGGTAGCGTGGTACCTTTACAGTAGAGAGCAGTGTCGTCTGCGAAGAGGGAGAGCTGGACACCTTTCGACGGGATGGGAATGTCTTTGGTGAACAGGATGTTGAGGAGGGGAGCAAGTACTGATCCCTGGGGAACACTAGCTTTGATGGGGCACTAAGAGGAGAGCGTGCCTTCGTGTCTAAAACGAAAGGTATGATCCTTCAGGTGAGAGGCCACGACACGTACTAGACGATCGGGGAGACTTAGTCTGTATAGTTTGTACATAAGGCCTTCATGCCAGACTCTATCGAAGGCTTTGGCAATGTCGAAAAAGACCGCGATGGTCATTTGACGACGAGAATAAAAACCGCTGAGGATATATTCTACAATGTGGTGAACTTGTTGGGGACAAGAGTGTTTTGCTCGGAAACCAAATTGATGGGGGGTGACAAGAGGGTCACCGTCTGTGGGAAACAGATGGAGCCTCATGCGAGTGAGAATGACTCTTTCGAAAAGTTTGCCCATGACCTTGAGGAGGCTAATGGGACGATGACTGGAGGGGAGGTTGAGGGGCTTGCCTGGCTTGGAAATACCAATGACAGTTGCCTCTTTCCACGTAGTGAGAAACTAACTGAGATTGAAACAGGCGTTGAAGATAATAGTTAAAAGAGTTAACACCTGCTCAGGAAAGTGTTTAAGGGCTTGGTTGGAGATGCCATCCGCGCCCGGAGCCTTTTTGTGAGTCCTTTGATGAGGGATGAAATCTCTTCATTGGACACAGTCATAGGGTCAGGGGCTGTAGGGGGTAAGTTCCGGCGGCGGACCACATCCTCCACTGCCTGAATGTGTGAGGGATCGACAGGTTGAGAGCTTAGAAACACAGAATATTTTAAAAACACAGAATAAATAAACCTAGCAAGCTAACAGCATAGCAAAGTGGCGAAGCAAACAGCTTTGTAGCGGTTTCTAACGGTTGCCGTTGAGCAATCAGTTTCATAATTTCATAATAAAATAGGAGGTTCAGATGCCTGGGTGATCAATAATCGATTGCTGAAAACAGAATTTGAAAATTTGAAACCGTTCTCGAGATAATCGTGGGACAGACGGACAGACGGACGGACAGACGGACAGACGGACAGACATCGTGAAATCAATAAGTGACTTCGCAAGCTTCGCCACTTAATAATAGTAGTACGTACTAAAAGTAAGTAGGATGTAATCATCATCATCATCATTACAGCCTTTCATAATTCCACTGAACGCTGAACATAGGCCTCCCCCAAGAAATGCCACAAAGCACGGTCCTGAGCCACCTGCATCCATCGACTTCCTGCATGTCTTACCAGGTCGTCACTCCATCTCGTGGGGGGTCGCCCTACACTTCGCCTACCGGTACGAGGCTGCCACTCAAGAACCCTTCTTCCCCATCGGTTGTCGGTTCTTTGAGCTATAAGGCCGGCCCACTGCCACTTCAGCTAACTAATCCGTTGGCATATTTCGGTTACTCTGGTTCTACTGCGGATATACTCATTTCTAAGTTTATCACGCAGAGAAATTTCGAGCATAGCCCTCTCCATAGCTCGCTGAGCGACCTTGAGCTTCCTCATACGGCCAGCAGTGAAGGACCACGTTTCAGATCCGTACGTCATCACTGTCAACACGCACTGGTTGTACAATTTCGTTTTAAGGTTTTGAGGTATGTCTGACGAGAAGATGTGTCGTAGTTTCCCGAACGCTGCCCAGCCGAGTTGAATCCGTCGATTGACTTCTCGGTCGAAGTTAGACTTACCTAGTCGGACTATTTGTTCCAGGTAAACATACTCGTCAACAACTTCGAGCTTAATGCTCCCATCAACTACCGGCATAGGTGTGACATGGACAGTAAACATGATCTTTGTTTTGTCCATGTTCATTCTAAGACCTATTCGTTGGGAGACACTGTTGAGGTCATTGAGCATGGTGCTTAGGTCCTCCAGCGATTCTACCATAAGTATTATATCGTCGGCAAATCGAAGGTGAGTAATGTACTCGCCATTGATGTTAATACCGTATCCTTTCCAGTCCAGAAGCTTGAAAACGTTTTCCAATGCAGCGGTGAAGAGTTTCGGGGATATAACACAACCCTGTCTTACACCTCTCTGCAATTGGATAGGTTTCGTACTCTGTTTCTGTACTTGGATAGCCATCGTAGCTCTACTGTACAAACACTTCAGCACTTCTATATACCGACAGTCAACTTGGCACCGCTGAAGGGACTGCAGCACCGCCCAAATTTCGACGGAATCAAAGGCTTTCTCATAGTCCACATACGCCAGACAGACAGACTTTCTAGAAGAACAAGACCACCGCACTTCTGCTCCACGCCTCCGGAATAGTGCCACCATGGAGGACGGAATTAAAGAGCTTCTGAAGGACTTCAAGTACCGGTTTTCCACCCGCTTTTAGAAGCTCTGCTGTAATTCCAGCCTCTCCCGGGGGGACTTGCCGTTTTTAAGGTGCTGGAGAGCCATTCTAATCTCGCTCAGACTGACGTCCGGGATATCTTTGGAATAGTGTCGGATAAGACTAGCTCTTGGATGGTTACTCACACTTGCGTGTGGCTCCAACGATGACGTGTACAGCTGCCCATAGAACCTCTCAATCTCACTCAAAATCTCAGGTGTCCCGGAAACGATGCTGCCAGACTCGGTCTTCAGCTTTTACAGTTGGCTCTTTCTGGCAGACAGATATCTGACAAAGACTTTGGAGCCGTGGTTCCGCTCGATCGCTTCTTCAATACAAGCTGTATTGAAGTTGCGTAAGTCCCGCCGCATGCCTTTGGAGATCTGTCTGTTCAGTTGCCTGTATGTTGTCAAATCTGTTAAAGAATGTAGCTGCATCTCCCGTCTAACAGCAGTCTGGTCGTCATAATGAAGTCAATCTCATTTTTTGTGGAACCGTCGGGTCTCGACCAGGTCCACTTCCTGTGTGGCCGCTTCTTGAAGAAAGAGTTCATCATAAAGAGTCCCTCTTTCTCCATGAAGTCGGCCAGCTGCTGGCCCCTTGAGTTCCGTTGCCCTATTCCAAATTTCCCTACTTTCAGACAACCGTTCTCTCTTGTGCCTAGTTTTGCATTGAAGTCTCCCATTAACACCGTATATTGGGTTTTGGAGGAGTGCATGGCTCTAGAGATATCCTCATACATTTCCTCTACCTCCTCATCGGGGTAGGTGCTGAGGTTAGTGCCTAAACCTGTATGACCTTCGGCGAATACCGTTTGGTGATTCTGAGTATAAGGTACGCAACCCTCGTCGACACACTCTCAATCTTTACAACGTTATTAACGAGAGTCTTGTGGACGATAAATCCGACACCTCCTTGGGACAGTTGGTCGCCCTCCTAGTGATAGAGCAAGTTGCCGGATTCCAGGATTACCGTGTCCTCACCCTCTCTTCGGACTTCGGATAATTCTATAATATGCCAGCGTAATTTGTCTATCTCTTCTTCCAGCTCCACAACCTTATCGTCAGGCCTCAGGGTGCGTGCGTTGTATGTTGCCAGGTCGAGTCGTCTTAGGTGGCAACCGAACCTCCACCGGAGATTCTTAGCACCCCCTGACCCGCCGTTACCATGGTCGCCACCGTAGCCAGGAATAGCCGGGCCGCCGGGGACTGGGGGCCGTTTCTTAGTTACTCTCATCATATGGGGGTATTTGCCAAAGTTGCCACGCTTGGCGAGCGGATTGGGAACCGCAGTTTTTTGTGCACTTTTGGATTTTCCAAACTATTTTTTATATGGAAGTTTAACATAAAATTATCGGCAAATTGGAAGTATAATAGGAAAACTTGTGTGTATTTAAATTACTTTTAAAAAATTTATAAATGCGATTAGTGCATGTTCAATTGGATTTACCAATACTTTTTATATATATATTTGTGTATATATATATATATGTGTATATATATATATATATATATATATATATATGTGTGTATGTGTGTGTGTGTGTGTTAGGGCATGCAAACCGATAATCGATAACCGATAATTTATCGGTAATCAGTTCATTTATTTCACCGATAATTATCGAAATATTTCTTTAAAAATACCGATAAACGATAAATTCATAAAGGTTTTATGCAATCATTTCCATCACTACCGCGAGTCATTTTTTTAAATTTGCGCCGCGCACCGTGCGGTGCTATTCCACCATAGATTACCTTGCATTCCACCCACCAGTTTCTCGCTCACTCATTTCATGACCAACACGAGTGCGATGTGCGAAATAGATTAGGTATGTAAATAATGTACCTACTATATGTACTATACGAACTATGGAATAGAATAGAATAGAATAATTTTTTTATTCAATATAGATCACATGTGTAATTCTTATTGAAAGTCATTTTTTACTTTCCCACTGGTTCGAAAAAAAAAACCTCTGTCCTGGGAAGAACCAGCAAGAAACCCAGCGGGACTTTTTTTTAAAGCAAATTTTACAATAATGGTTGTACTAACTATATAAGTACAAAATTTATTTTAGAAACAGCTTGGAAGCGATCACCTCATTCCCAGGGGTTATTATCAACCATGTATTCATTTATACTATAATGACCCTTTTTATACAGTTTCAACTTAACAAAACATTTAAACTTGCTAATGGAGAGAGCCTGTACACTTTCCGGGACCTTGTTGTAATAGCGTATACATTGCCCAAAGAATGAATTACTGACTCTGTGGAGTCGAGAAACTGATATCACTAGCTTGTGTTTGTTCCTAGTGTTTACAGAATGCACATCACTTTTTTTACTAAAACTACCTTTGTTTTTGTGAACATACATTAAATTTTCGTAAATATACTGAGAGGCCAAATTTAATATATTTATTTCTTTAAATTTATCTCTTAGAGTCTCTCTCAGTTTTAGGTTGTAAATAGCTCTAATGGCCCTCTTCTGTAAAACAAAAATAGTTTCTGAATCAGCCGCATTTCCCCATAGCAAAATCCCATAAGACATTATGCTATGGAAATAACTGAAATAAACTAATCTAGCTGTCTCGACACTAGTGAGACCTCTAATCTTTTTTACAGCATAGGCTGCAGAACTTAGTCTGCTGGCTAGTTTGGATATATGGGGGCCCCACTGAAGCTTTGCGTCGAGAGTGATGCCAAGAAAAACAGTGGATTCAACAGGGCTCAGTTCTTCCCCATTTAAAAACACATTGGTACTCAGATTTCTAACATTCGTTGTTGTAAATTTAATACATTTAGTTTTATTTCCGTTTAAATGTTAATTATTAACGTTAAACCAATGCACTAATTTTATATATATGAACTGTATATGAACATATGAACTGTATATGAATATATGAACTGTACGTACATACTATATGTACATAATGCACTTACTATTCTAAATTAAAGGACTGATTTAATTGTTACAATAATTGATTCACAATTAAACCAAAAATGTTAAGTAATAGGTAAATTTAAATATTTTATTTGATTGTTTTTATAATTTGATAAACAATTAGTCATTTTAAAACAGTCATAATCATTATAACATATTACATATTACTTATTATGACATAGTACTTAAAATTATTTCATTGTTTATTATGACTGATTTGATCGTTAAAGTTAGTTAATCCCTAATAAACGAAAGTGTTATTTTATAAGTAAGTAAATTTTATTCGACTAGTTTTCTACCTACATAACCTGTACCTAAATGTTTTGTTTTTATTTGTGAGAAAAGATTTTGTTTGTTTCGCTGTTTAATAGTAGATACCATAGCTATTATAATTAAGACTTGTTTTTTTCGATATTGATTTGTAGTTTTATGGATATAAAACCAGATTTTGAACTAAATAAGGTATTTCACTAAATTATAAAAACGTTAAATTTTCTTGTAGAGTAGAATGCACAAAGAAAGAAATTCTAAGAGACAAGTATTCTTCTTATGTAAATCGGTAATTCTCGGTTTTTATCGAAAAACTACTCGATTAAAATCGGATTATCGATTAACGAAAAGTTTCGATAATTGCATACCCTAGTGTGTGTGTATCATAATATATTAATATGTATTCAGTCATACGTTTGCCTATAGACTTTCTGTAAGACTGGTAGATAGATACTGCCTCGAGCATTAAGTCCGCCTATATACATTTCAGTGTATAAGAAGTTAAATAAATAAATTAATAATTGTATTAATGTATTTTTAAGTTATACTTCTTTTAGTGAGTTTGGGAAAACTGATGAAAGTGAATTTTTTGCTATGCGCGCGTACAACGACAGCTAAAAACGACACCATGAAGTTGTTACGATGCGCGTGCACACTAACACCGACAACTTCAGGGGGTAATTGTCTGTCAAGTTTTTTTGTTTTGCTACGCTGAAGAAGTATAACTTCCTACGAGCGTACACACATACTTTATTCCCATGTGGAGAGAAAGAAGGACATGTAGTGTGTACTAGTTATTTGGTATCTATGTATGTGACTATCTCGTTGGTCTAGTGGTTGTAAACGCGACTGCAGATCATGCAAAAAATTCCGTCAAAAAATTCTCAGTAGCTGCCCGGAGTCAGGAAGTTGGTCGTGTCTCACCCCCGCGTCTCGGAATGCACGTAAAGCCGTCGGTACTGCGCCTGATCTCTCTCCGGTCGTGTCCGTTTACGGTACCATCGGACAATAAGAGTGCGCGAATAGAGAGTGCACCTATGCTTGCGCATACACTTGGGTACTATAATTCTGCCCTGCGCTGTTAGCTAGTCTCCGTTGAGGCTGGCCGCCGTGACCGAAATTCGGTTTTTAGGACGTTATGTGTACGTCATATAATTAACTTGTAATAATATAATATTGTGTTTATTCTAATAAAATTGTTTGTTGACCTTTATACTTACCATATAAAACACAGTTGCTATTTCACGATAGTATAATGTGAGAGCGTAGTTCCATGAACTTGAAACGTTACTTAATATAACGTTATGCGTTGTTCCAGTAACGATAATTCGTACCGTTCCACTGGGATCGTAGAGGCGATATTACACGGATCAACCAAATTGAAACAATTCCAATTCCAAGCATTGAACATTGCACATTACTAATAATAATAATAATATACACGTAAATCATTTAAAATTTAAATGACATTCAAAGTTCACAGCGCAATGAGATGTCGCGCCAACTCGTACGTGCGTGAATTTCGTTAAACTGCGACTATTTAATAAAACAGTTACATAATTTTAAAAAAATCTTGGCGTTGGTGGCTGCACCAGTGGATTTCGAGAAGGATAACTAAAGGAGCCTCAAGCACCTTATTAGTAGAATTGTCAGAAGAAGATCCAAATTCTTAGTTAAGCCATTTGCGAATGACAGAAAGTCAATATAATGAACTTCTTACAACCCATTTTCACGCCACTTGATTTCAAACCATTTTTAAAAATCCATGGGCCCATCCATTAATAGTATAGTTGTACACGAATCGGTCGGCTCGACCGGGGAAGGACCATGCTCTCAAAGAATACCAGCATAAAATAGCAGCTTAATATTGTTGTGTTTCGTTTGGCGAGTTTAGAGAACCGGAGAACTTTTTTACTGGAAAAGAGGCATCCATCTTATAGTCCTCACGGCTGATACCTGCATTTTATTCTCAAATGAGGGTAGATGTGGATGTCTATGCGCCACAGTAACCACTTAAAATCAGGTGGACTGAGTGCTCGCATGTCACACTTATCATATAAAAAATCTCTATAAATTCTATTATTGTATATGAATACTATGAATACATGTCTTCCTGGCTGTTCATACTGTATCTCGACAGCTGTTTACAGAAACTGAAAGATAGCTGTTTGGGTGTGAAATTGGGTGACATTAAAGTAAATTGTCTGCTGTATGCTGATGATGCAGTGCTTATTGCACCATCAGAGGCAGAACTGCAGGCATTAGTCACGTGTATGAAAGAGGAATGTGAAATTAAAGGTCTCCGCTTGAATGCTAATAAAACTAAGGTTCTGGTATTTGAAAGGGACGAAGAGAGAACGAAGTGTGAAATATGGGTAAATCAGGAATGTCTAGAACAGGTAAATGAAATTGTATACTTGGGGAGTGCTTTTAGCCGAGATGGAAGATGTGATTTAGATGTGGACAGGCGTGTCGCTGCCGGGAACAAAGTCAATGGTGCCCTGACTGCGTTAGTCAAAAGGCAAGGCGTAGTGAAGAGTGCACGCCTTGCAATACATAACGCAGTGTTGGTACCGACTTTGTTATATGGCAGCGAAACCTGGGTATGCCAGAAGAAGCATAAAAGCAAGTTGAATGCAGTGGAGATGCGATCTCTTCGTAAAATGTGCGGCGTTACCATGGCCGACCGAAAGCGAAACGAAGAGATTCGCAATATGGCAGGTTTGAAAGATGACCTTATCACAAAAATTGATAGGGGCGTGCTTCGATGGTTTGGGCACGTTGAGCGAATGAGTGAAGACCGAATGGTGAAGAAAATATATAGCGCGAAAGTTAATATTAAAAGGTGTCGAGGTAGACCGAGACTAACTTTCGAAGACCATGTGAGCAAATTGCTCGAAGAGGGGAGGGTCAAGAGTACTCGGATACCTAGACGTGCATGTATGAAGAAGATGATGAATCTGAAAGAAGCGAAAGAGGTATGTAAGGATCGTGACACTTGGCGATCTGTTCTCTCTGGCTACCCCGTCAGGGATTGTGCGTGACGATAAGTAAGTAAGTAATACTATGAAAAGAAGGCTGCTGATTCAAATACATCGAGACCTTCAACGTTTTCCTTGCGTTTACACTTCACTGAGTTTTGTTGTTTTTTGCTTTGTTTAATGAGCCAAATTTAAAGTTCCAAGTAATCTAAAAATTATCTAAGTTTTTTGTTCATAAGTGAGTTAGTGAGTGAATACCAGGGTAAAATAGCAGCTTAATGCTGCTGTGTTTCATGTGGTGAGTGTAGATAACCAGAGACCCTTTTTACTGGAAAAGAGGCATTCCATCTTAGTCCTCACGGGTGATAAGGCATCTGCATTTTGATTCGTAATCGAGGATAAATGTAGATATAGGTGGACTGTGTGCATTCATAAAAAAAATTAAGTACTCAAAAGAAGAATATTAAGATGAATACAATAGAATAGAATAGAATAGAATAGAATAGAATAGAATAGAATAGAATAATTTTTTATTCAATATAGATCACATGTGTAATACTTATTGAAAGTCATTTTTTACTTTACCACTGGTTCGAAAAAAAAAACCTCTGTCCTGGGAAGAACCAGCAAGAAACCCAGCGGGACTTTTTTTAAAGCAAATTTTACAATAATGGTTGTACTAACTATATAAGTACAAAATTTATTTTAGAAACAGCTTGGAAGCGATCACCTCATTCCCAGGGGTTATTATCAACCATGTATTCATTTATACTATAATAACCCTTTTTATACAGTTTCAACTTAACAAAACATTTAAACTTGCTAATGGAGAGAGCCTGTACACTTTCCGGGACCTTGTTGTAATAGCGTATACATTGCCCCAAGAATGAATTACTGACTCTGTGGAGTCGAGAAACTGGTATCACTAGCTTGTGTTTGTTCCTAGTGTTTACAGAATGCACATCACTTTTTTTACTAAAACTACCTTTGTTTTTGTGAACATACATTAAATTTTCGTAAATATACTGAGAGGCCAAAGTTAATATATTTATTTCTTTAAATTTATCTCTAAGAGACTCTCTCAGTTTTAGGTTGTAAATAGCTCTAATGGCCCTCTTCTGTAAAACAAAAATAGTTTCTGAATCAGCCGCATGTCCCCATAGCAAAATCCCATAAGACATTATGCTATGGAAATAACTGAAATAAACTAATCTAGCTGTCTCGACACTAGTGAGACCTCTAATCTTTTTTACAGCATAGGCTGCAGAACTTAGTCTGCTTGCTAGTTTGGATATATGGGGGCCCCACTGAAGCTTTGCGTCGAGAGTGATGCCAAGAAAAACAGTGGATTCAACAGGGCTCAGTTCTTCCCCATTTAAAAACACATTGGTACTCAGATTTCTAACATTCGGTGTTGTAAATTTAATACATTTAGTTTTATTTCCGTTTAAATGTAAATTATTAACGTTAAACCAATGCACTAATTTTGATATAGCATTATTCACTTCGTCACATTTAAATGATTTACGTTTAAGTTTAAAAATCAAAGAAGTATCATCAGCAAATAATACTATATCATGATTATCCTCTACAATAGAAGGTAAGTCATTAATATACACTAGAAAGAGGAATGGGCCGAGAATTGAGCCCTGAGGGACACCCATTAGTACAGGTGACCCGGAAGAACTTTTACCATTAATAATAACTTTCTGCATTCTATTACTTAAATATGAAATTATAAGTTTAAGCGCTGTGTTCTTGACACCATAGTACTGTAGCTTCCTGATTAATGTCTCATGGTGAACGCAGTCGAAGGCCTTGGAAAGGTCACAAAATATACCCAAAGCATCCTCTGAATTCTCCCATGCACAAAAAATATGTTTAATAAGCTCAACTCCAGCGTCAGTTGTTGAGCGACCCCTTGTAAAACCGAATTGATTTCTATGTAGCAATTTATTAATATTAAAGAAACTTAACATTTGATCTAAAATTATTTTTTCAAAAATTTTACTAAATGTTGGTAGTACAGAAATTGGTCTAAAATTGGCGGGGTCTAATGTACTACCAGATTTATATAAAGGTATGACTTTACTAAGTTTCATTAAATCAGGAAACACACCAGATTCGACGCTTGTATTAAATATAGTGGCTAGATAAGGTGCTATTATATCTATTATAGATAAAATAACTTTAACGGAAATCCCCCATAAATCTGCCGTTTTCTTAACATCAATAGTTTTAAAATATTTAACGATATCTTTTGGCAGTACTCTATGGAATTTAAAAGTATTTGAACAAGCCTTTACATTTTGTTTAAGCAATGATTCGGCGACAGTTGGAGAAGAGTTTAATGATTTAGTTGTCAAAAAAGGAACATCAGTAAAATGTTTCTCAAAAGCCATAGCAACTTCTTGATCAGATCGGGTTAAATTATTGTTAATATTCAATTGAAAATCCGAGTTGCGCGGTTTGACCTTGCCCGTTTCACTATTTATTATTCTCCAGGTCATTTTAATTTTGTTTGATGCAGTTTTAATTTTGTTACTTAAATGTAAAGCCTTAGCTGTGGCGCACACTTTTTTAAATATTTTAGAATATGTTTTTACATAATCTCTAAATATAACACTACTATTAAATGATCTTTCATTATAAAGTTCGTATAACCTTCGCCTACTCTTATAAATTCCTACTGTCGCCCATTCATTAAACGATTTGCGACTGTTAAAAGAGAAAGTTTTAGAAGTAAATATCCTACTAAATTCACAAGTTATAATTTTAAATAACGTACCATACAAATAATTAGCACTGTTTTTAAATGAAAGTGATGGAAGTCTTTTTATTATATTACTTCTAAACCTCTCCAAGCGATGTTCATTTATTGGAACAAACACAACTTTCTTATTTTTCTGTTTTTTGTGTATGTAAGGTAGTGATACCAACTGTCCACAGTGATCTGAACTTAAATTTTGAATAATTGATTTATGCAAGGGCTTAACATCTGTAAAAATATTATCTATACAGGTCGCACTAGGCCCAGCAATACGTGTTGGTTCTAAGAATAAATTAACAAGATTATACGATTTAAACAATGAGCTAAACTTAATACTAATGGAAGAAGTTTCAAGGAGATTGATGTTAAAGTCTCCACATATTACAACAGACTTGTTCTGTTTACTAAGTTTGAGCAAAACTTCTTCCACAATCCTTTCAAAATAGTCATAAGTAGCACATGGGGGTCTGTAAACACTCACAACAATGAGGTGCTCGAGCTCGACACAAGCCATTTCTACAGTTCGCTCAACAGAGAGGCTCACTATATCCTTACGTTCTTTATATAATAATGATTTATCTGCTAGTATTAAGGAGCCACCACGTAAACTTTTTTCTCTATTGAAGGAACTGACCACCTGGTGATTTCTGAAATTAAACATGAAATTATAATCTTTTAGCCAATGTTCAGTAATACAGAGGATATGTATGTTGTTAATATTTAAAAACAATTCAACTTCTAATTCTTTGCCCATCATGCCTTGTATATTTTGATGCACCAGGTGTAAACAATTTTTATTACTTATTTGTGGGCTACATTCAAAGTTAATTAAACTCTCATTATTGCTAGAGATTGCCTCTATTGTCGCATTTACTAATTTAAATTAGTTGGAACTGATTCCAAATTAATTGTCAAATAATTATCCTGCCCAATAAAAGCAGTCTTGGTAGCCAAAAACTTGGCTGAGTTAAAAAGTAAATAATAAGATAGCACATTTGCTATCAGTCTTAAATTATATTTGGATAGGTAATACCTATCTTTTGTCCAAATCTTTTTTATTAAATTATTTATGTCAATTACATGAAATTTGTCATTATTATCATTACAATTATATGTCAAATTTAAATTATTATTACATATTAAATTATGCATTTGTATATTTAAATTATGTCTTAAATTATTTTCCTGTGGCAATCCCTGTATATAAGGCAGTGTGAACAAGACAATTTTGAGTACATTTAAGTTATTAAGTTGTTCAATATATCTTAATAACTGTTTGTTGTTTACACTGCCTCTTCTACCAACAAAAATTATTATTGTACTATTTGGGCAAAATTTAGTAACAATAATTTTATTTAGGATATCACTAAAAGATGCTCCAGGCATGCAGCAATTTGTAATTTTTTGTCCCTTTAAAGAGTAATTTAAAGTTATGCCTAGATTTTTTCCTATGTCATCACTATACACAATTATATTATTTTTGTTAATATTTAAGTTATTTTTTATTTTAAGCTCCTCTGCTATGGCACTGTCATAGAGTTTTGGTGGTGGTATAATATTATCAGCACACACCGACTCTGAAGAAGCTGGCATTGAATGCTGACACTCACTTTGATGTTGAACTAAGGAGTCAAAACGCTCCTCATTGTATTTACATGTCTTTACCAGATAAGAAGAATATGACTATGGGTGCTGAAAAGCACCCAAAACGTCGGGAATTAAAAACAATTAAAATTAAACGCAATAAGATCCGTAACAATAGTTTTATTCTATTATGATATATATTTTCTGTAATGATTTAGGTATGTTATAAGTTTTTTTTTTATTAATTGTTTTTTTTACTGATATCTTTTGCAGAACAAAACAGGCACGTCACAAAAAACCTTAGCAGTTTGCAACTGATCTACACAGACTTTGACGAATGGATATGCAAATTCTACGAACACATTAATCCAAGGTATTTTTATGTGTTAAATAATAATTTTATAAAAAAATGATAAATATCTAAGATAATCAACACCGTTAGGCGTAATAAAACCCGTTCCACACAAACAATACACGACACTGTATCAACGCATAAATTAGAGATATAGCAATATTTTATAAGACTTTATAATATATATTTTTTTAGAATGAGAGTGACAAACGAGCACACAGCCCACTTGATGAAAAGTGATTTCTGTAGCCCATATACATTTGCATCTATTCTCGATTATGAATCAAAATACAGATGCCTTGTCACCCGTGAGGAGTAATATGGAATGCCTCTTTTCCAGTAATAAGGGTCTCTGGTTCTTTACGCTCACCATACGAAACACAGCAGCATTAAGCTGCTATTGCCGCTGGTATTCTGTGAGAGCGTGGTCCTTCCCCGGTCGAGCCGACCCATTCGTGTTACAAGTATACCACTTATATAGCTGCAGCATGGCTCTTACCACGTAAAATGTTAAGATATTAAAATATGGCCACAAATAATAAGATATGGGTATTTAAAGAAATCATAAGAAAATTAATTATAGTAAAATTTAATCTAGTCATTTATATCTCAAAGCTGGGCACAGAGCCCATTTTTAAGAGATTTTGACATCGATTGCCCTCTTCGAATACTTGTTTATTTATTTATTAATTTGGTACAACCGTCGGGCGGGGGTGATATTTGCCACGGTCAGGCTTTGCAGGCGGATTGGCAATTGCAGTTTTTTTTATTTTTAGTTGTTATCAGGAAGATGCTGCTGTCCATCTCCTGTTTAATTTACCTTTTGTGGCCTTACGAGCATGCGACTCACTCGATATGATATTATGGGGTAGTGAATTCTCGTTCGCCGCCACTATACCACACCACACCAATCGATCGACGATCGATCGTTTGGTATGGTAACACACTAATATGTGACACTTAAAATAACAATGAATATTTTAACTTCGAATTTATTTGGCATGGATTACTTACGCGGTTTTCTTTCACTCCCGCACGTATATCATCACTTTCAGTGGGACCGGCGGGAAATATTTCGGGCTACTTCTGAAATATTTATTGAAATATTATATTTCTTTATTATATTTTATATCATTGGCGCATGAAGACAGACCTCGATCAGCATAATATATTCGAGACTAGATACTTATAAGTAATGACAACAATAATGATGATGATAATAGATATAAACTATCATCATCATCATCATTACAGCCCTTCACAATTCCACTGTTGAACATAGGCCTCCCCCAAGGAATGCCATAAAGCACGGTCCTGAGCCACCTGCATCCATCGATTTCCTGGGCAGCCCTACACTTCGCCTACCGGTACAAAGCTGCACCTCGAGAAACTTTCTTCCCCATCGGTTGTCAGTTCTTCAAGCTATATGGCCGGCCCACAGATCATATTTCTATGATCTGTGGGCCGGCCCATTGCCACTTCAGCTTACTAAGGCGTTAGGCTATGTTGGTTAATCTGATTTTACTGCGGATATCCTCATTTCTAAGTTTATCACGCAGAGATACACCGAGCATATATCTACCGAGAAGCTCAAGGTTATGGAGAGCTCGATGAGCGACCTTGAGCTTCTCATATGGGCAGCAGTGAAGGACCACGTCTCAAATCCATAATTTTTATGTTCATTATAGCCAATCCATGCCAACTGGATTAATATTCAATGTTTTTTTTCTCTTTCAGTTCTTCGAATTTCTTCAACAAAACCGATATATCTGTCGAACAATGTGGGCTGAAGATTAAAGGGAAAGAAACTGAAAAACGTAATAATTCTAGAGATCAAATTTTGGGTATTTTATCGTTGCAAAATATTTTTGTTGATGGTATTTTATTAAGGAATAGGATAAGTTACACAACTGATCAAAAAAACAACCTTTCTCGATTGTTTAGAGTTAAGGAGGACTATAACGAGATCTGTGATTATGTATTATTCAAGTTTGTAAATAGTAGAAATAAGACTTCTTGTGAATATATTAAATGTAAATTGTGAAATGTTTGTTTTTGTTCCTTTTTATCAGAAAAAACTTTACCGCCTCTAGAATATTCTCCTGTATCGTGAAAGCGTATGATAAAAAAAATTGCATGTGGATCGAGCTCGCGTACTGTAGATGCTGTAGAGGCACTTGCCCAAACACTGCGCAGAAAACGTACTTAGTGATTTTAGATATAGATACTCTCGACACTATTAAACATCTCGATCAAATAGTTTCAAATTACTACTTTTAATCTCTTGGATAACGTATCATTTTAATCCATAGAACATTATATTAACTCTACAAAATTTACATTAACTCTTATAAAACTTCTCCACGATATGTTTATGCCTCGCATTGTAAAGCTTTTGGTATATTTTGATTTTGAAGTCGAAGACGATAGTATCAAAAGACGCCTCAGCAGAAACTTTTTTTGTGGTTCACATCACCATCGGGGTACTTGCTTCTTCGTTTCCTCTAATAGTTCACATGCGCAGACATTAAATACACGAAATCGTACCAGTTTTACTTATCAAAATACTTTTAAGACCATTAGTTAAACAAAAATAATAGAACAGTATTCCGACGGCGGTCGAGTTCCCGCCAAAACCCCTCATCGACCTTAGCCAAAAATTAGTAAATTTCTATTGACACTGAATAGTATCATGAATGCCCAGAACTAAGCCGCACTCGTTAGCAGAATATCTTATTTTAACCGCCTGCTATTGATCATTATCAGTAAAGGTATTCCATATGTGGATACCTAGATATTGTAGATTTTAAATTTTGTAGAATTAATGTATGTAAACATAGAGCAACACGGGCTACCGGTGGACTGCAGGGGAGTAGCCACACATGTAATAAAAATAGCTGTAGCCACACTACCTAAAATGTCCTACAAAAATTCCGGATTGTTTAGTTTTTACTGCAAAAAAGAGATCAATTACGTCTAATTTACACAACACACACACACACACACACACACACACATATAATTAAATTTTAGAATGTTTAGAAGAATACATGTTAGTTGTTTAAAAGGAGTCAATAGCAATAATTTGCTATTGAGTCCTTTTAAACTTTTTTTTTATAGAATAAGGGTGACAAACGAGCACATAGTCCATCTGATGATAAGTGGATGCTGTGGCCCATAGACATCTACATTTATCCTCAATTAAGAATCAAAATGCAGATGCGTTGTCACCCCTGAGGACTGAGATGGCATGCCTCGTTTCCAGTAAAAAGGGTCTCCGGTTCTCTACACTCACCATACGAAACACACGCTGGTATTCTGTAAGAGCGTGGTCCTACCCCGGTCGAGCCGACCTATTCGTGCTGCAACCACAATATTAGCTACAGCATGGCTCTGCCATGAAAAAAATATACAACAATAACGGTCGTGTTGTTTTGGATTTGCATAACAACACTATACAATATGCAGAGCAGTTGAGTGATTGATCCGAGTCTGTATCCAAGTTGTCGCTGCCACCGAGCGATACAGCTATGATTTATCTATAATAATAATAATAATAAAATTTATTTTCTCACCACATTAAATTAACGAAATCGATTTTTGACAAAAAAGAAAAGGCACAAAGTAAGGTGAGAGACTGATGCCCACGCTAGGCGACGAACCTGTATTTCAGGTCATCAGGTCTCCCTCCCAGTTGACAAATACAAAAGTATGTAATCTTAGATTACATATTTTAATAACCATGATACGTTATAATTCATTTACTTGTGGTAAGTATTATTATAAGTAAATATTTAATAAATTTAATTTGAGGCATTTGTGTGTGTGTGTGTGTGTGTGTGTGTGTGTGTGTGTGTGTGTGTGTGTGCGTGTGTGTGCGTAGGCGTGAGCGAGCGCGCGCGCGCGCGCGCGTGTGTGTGTGTGTGTGTGCGTGCGTGCGTGTGTGTTTGCGTGTGTGTGTGGGTGAATGCGAAAATTACAACATTTACACAAGTGTTGTAAAGAGATCTTCTGTATATTAATATATTTATAGTCCCTTTTCAGTGACCATTCATGGACACATTTTTTTGCTTTTATTTTAGGTAGGGCGTGGATATTAAGTTCCTTGTGAACTTTATTATACAGGTATCTGCCAAAATTGCAAAAAAATCTCCTAGAAAAGTAGGTACAATGGTCATAATGAGAGGTACATACCCGGTCTTTGCGTCTCGTGTGCTGTGAATTTTTTTGATCATATTTTAATTGAGCATGTTTTTTTAGTACCGTGTATATAATAAACAATTGCTGGACTGTAAGAACTTTAGAAATTTTATAAAGTTGACTGGTTGGAAATTTAAAGGGAAGAGAGTTACTTACTTTTAATGATAGAACGTCCAGAGTCCTGCCAGCAGGACTTTTCGTACTACCGGTAGGACGCAATGTTTTTGGTTATATGAGGCTTTCTAGGCCTGCGAGCAGGACGCAATTTACTAACATGCATAGTGCGTCTCTTTCTGATTCAGCGAGTTTTTGAATCGTGTTTCTGCGATCAGTCTGGCAAAAATGGCGGCGAGTATAACACGTGGTGTCCGCGTTCGCGTCACAGCTACATATTTCGACGAAAATGATGGCGAGAACACCTGGAGTCGCATACATTTTGGTGATAACAACAATATAAGTTATTGTTGGGGTACTGTAAGAAAGATAGAAAACAACTATGCTAGGGTATATTGGGAAATTGACAAAAAATTTCATTGGTGCCCGTTGGAGTTCTGATTGCTGATATCGAAAACGATAATTTATTGGAAGCAAATACCAATAAAGAAAATTGTAAGTCCCTACCAATTATTATTTTTTATTAATAACCTTACGTTACAATGAAAAATAGTAGGTCGGTCGCCTGTTCGTTACCATGATTTGCATGGGTTGACAACATTTTTTTTGGATTTAAAATTTTTGTTTCACCACAAAATTTCCTCAAATTTACAGACGAGAACTTAGTTAACTAAGTTTATACCTATAGTCTGACCTTGAAAGCGCCCATATTGCTATATGTAAGAATGTGTTTTCACGTGTTTGTGTGGGTGAGTTTGTATGTGTATATACATATATGAGCGTGGCTGTATTTGTATATATATGTGTGTGTAATTAAAAAATAATTTTAATTTCAAATGTATTGAGTGCACCGTACACCAGACAGAGACGTGGCATGGTTCTGGAAGAGTAATAGTTGGAGAGTCATGGTTTGCTTCGGTCAAAACAGCTGTGGAGTTAATCAAAGTTGGATTATATTTCATTTGACTGGTAAAGACAGCAGATAGTTTCTATCCCGTGTCGGATATGGCTGCAAAGTGTCCGACGCACAAGGGGGCATTCGTTGTAAGTACAGCTGAAAAGGACTCAGTGCAGCTTATTACCTGCGCCTGGAAAGACAAAAAAACACATACATTTGTTGCTACTTGTGAAATGACACTGCCAGGCCTGCCATCACGCAAAAGAAGGTGGGACAATGAAGGAAATTTATTTTTCAGAGAAGTCGCCAGGCCTAAATTAGTCCAGCAGTATTTTGAAGGTGCTGCAGCTATCGATATTCACAACCACATCAGGCAGGATGGATTGGCGTAAGAGAAAGCTTGGGGCACACATAAATGGGAACATAGAATTTATGCCTCAGTTCTGGACATTATAGAAACAAACGCGTATTTGATTTTTAATAATTTATTTCGCGCCGAACATGACCAAGTGCCTCACAGATAGTTTACTACCAAGCTGGTATTAGCTCTGACTAAAAATGACGCTAATAACCCACAAGAGAATGAGCCGCCACCACATGAGAATATCCCTCATAGCGGAGAACACATTCTTGAAGCCTTGTCAAAATCCGATGATGGAAAGAGAGTTCAACGCAAGTGTATAGTTTGTTCGCGAGTCCACAAGAAACAGCAGAAAGCGAGCTATTTTTGCAAGACATGTGGTTTGCGATGTATTTTATGCTCTCCACAGACAGGAAGAAACTGCTTCACGTACCACATTACGAATGGAATTCCTGCATAACTTTTTTAATAAATATTTTTTTCACTAAGTTCCATTCATATTCTTGTTTATTTTTCTACCCCGTAATATCAAGAAGCGCCCGCGTCTATTCCTAGATACCTATACTAAATTACAGAATGTTTGTCACCCCTGCCTAATTTTATTACGCATGAAAGTCAAGTACTGCTAGAAGGACAGCTTTTGATATCCACAAAAATCCACAAAATATTGCGTACTGCTAGCAGGGCGCACGTCCCTAGGATTGTCCTTCCGGAAGCTCCTTCCAGCAGGACTAGGGCTTGGACGTTCTATCATTAAGATTAACCTTTGCGATCTTTCAAGTGGGAGAAGCGATGATTTGGTAGCTCCACCCCAGCACTTAATACAATATATTATTAAAGATTGGCATAGAGCAAAATAGACAGATTTAATAGAGTTAGAATCTGCTACGCAACGGAGTTTTTTAAATATATATGTTAATTTCCGTATCCTATTTGAAAGTGTCTGTATATGCTCATGAAAAGTTATCTTATCATCCAACAAAATACCAAGGTAGGTATTTAATTGAATTTACTTTTTGCAGAGGTGTTCATGAAGATGTTAGGCGATTAGGAAAATTGCAAGAATGAGCAGTAATAACATGGTCTGTGCAGGTTGCATATTTATTATTATGTTTAGAGAAGGACAAGTCTTTGTTTTTTCCACGTTGAGGGTTAACACATTATCGCGAAGCCATTTGGACACTCTGGCTTCTATGTGTGTGTGTGTGTTGATGAAATTGTTAGTTTAGTTTAATTATTATGTATGTTTTTTTACTAACCTCAAGTTATTTTATTCGCTTAAGCCTTGAGAACCTAAGAAATCGCCGTCATTGACTGTTTGCTGGGTTAAACTGTCGTCAAAATCTCATAAAAACTTCATAATGTGACGCATAGATAATTTGTTATTATTTGTCACTGGCAAAAGCACAACAGTACGAATCCACGACCAAAGAAAAAAATCTGTTTTTGTTTTGACATTTCATTTCATTTTGATAATTGAATCAATATTAGCTTGCTACATATATATTTATCAATATAGGAAAAAAAAAAAAAAAAAAATATATATTTATCTATGATCAATATTGCAGTATTGCACTTCTTAATTGCTTAATTGGTGCACTAATAATTATTATTATCAATAAGGTTAGTGCACTTAGTACTTAGATTATATAATATATAATCTAAGACTTAGTGCTATAAATTCTATGTGGTATAATTCTCACATCCAAGCAATTGTTTGTAATAATCTATGACAATAAATTAATGTCATTGGTTATAAAATATGGTTTTAAAGTTTTTTATATCTTCAGTCTAATAGGATTGAAGTACACTCGTAACAAAATATTTTTTAGTTCTAGATAGCTATATTATACAAAATGGTAAACTAGTTTATACCATAATATTTCATAGCCCTTCATAAAATGAAAATTCTTAAGGAGTGGTTTATAAGAGCTCCTTGGGGAAAAGTTGCATGTAAGTATGTTTCTATATTTTTGTGTCATGCTAAATATGTTTACAAACCCATTCATAGCAGTTTTGGCATCAATTATATAACATGTATTATGTCTTATTGATTGATCTATAATTTTATAAATCATGTGTCTAATGGAGGTGGGCAAAGTGTATCATTTTTGTGATTGGAACATTTGCATCTCGATCACAAAAATGTTCCGAAACACTGATATGTTTCATTTGGCTCATTTGGATCATCGATTCAAAAGATATAAAATGTTCTGAATACATTAAGTTGCGTCATGCACGTTTATTACTGACTGAGTCAGTGAAATGTTATGCAACAACAATGCTGAATAATATAAGTCTTTAGGTTATTTATTGTGGACCGTAATAAGATTGTATATAAAATCGATCCTCCTTCATACTTTAACAAAAATGTCATGCCAATTCATTATTTACAAAAATGTCCATTTACATAAAACAACAATGTCTATGTACACAGAATTCTCTCGTAAAGTCTCATAACTCTAACTTTATGATGAAAAGGAAGAAAGTAAGTTACAATAACCACTACACAAAGAAATCCTAAACATAACTTGGTATGTTTTCATAAACAGGTGCTAAGGAACATAAACAATATGTAAAATGACAACTTGTTAATGCAAACATTACATAGAAAAGCGACCGTATAGTATTTGAAACGTAAGTGCCTTAGTGGTAATTTTTACGTGCATGAATAACAACAGCGAAAGTCCGTACGAATTGATTGATACACTTCTTATTTGTTATCTCTATCTGACTTGTATGGATTATAATTATTTCGCCCGTTCACTGGCCACTTGCGAGCCAATAGTTAAGTTAATCATTGTCTCAGTCTGTCTCTTTCGCTAGCGGCTCTTTCGCCTCGCAAGCGAAGCGTCGCGCGAATTGAGCACAGAGCAAAGTAATGTTTCAGATCCAAATGATGCATTTGAAACATTGTTACTGAAACAATCTTTTGAATCACTTCAGTGATTCGGATCAGTGAGTTGGTTCTGTAAAGAGATACACACGCCTAGTGTCTAATCAATACGTTCCACTGCTGGACATAGGCCTCTCATTTCTGACATGGTTTTTGGGCAAGGAAATGTCCGCCGCGTTGCCTCAATGCGTGTTTCTTCACGTCTACGAAATATATATTTTTTCATATTTCTCCGTTTCCTCAAAATGTTTTCCTTCACCGCGGAACATGTGGTAAATCAGCACTTAAAACTGCAATTAACAATTTTATTGGTCCTGGTGAGGTTCTAACCCAACTTACATACTGTGAAATTTATAGGAAGCGCTTATGAGACCCCCCCAGAGCTACTGCAGCGCAAAGGAGCTTGTATAAGTTTATTATTACTGATAATTTTATACTAATTAGGCATTCAATCCAAGATTTACATAAGAAAACTACAGCCACATTTAAACAAAAACTTTCTTTTATTAGCAACAGTAAAAATTTGCAAAATTGACACAGTCCACCTGGTGGTATTGGAATACTATAGCTCATAGACACATCTATCCTAAATTAGAATCAAAATGCAGATGCGTTGTCACCCTTGAGGACTAAGATATAGATTATAACAGTGGTAGAGCCACACGGCAGCTTTTGCTGTCGCACGGATGGGCCGGCTCGAACCGGGGTGGAACCACGACCTCACAGAACACCAGCGTGAAGTAGAGGTTTATCTCTGCGTTTCGCTTGGTGAATGCAGGTGGCCGGAGGCCCTTTTTACTGGAAATGAGGCATTCCATCTTAGTCCTCACGGGTGACAACGCATCTGCATTTTGATTCACAAACGAGGATAGATGTAGATGTCTATGGGCTGCAGCAACCACACCATCAGGTGAACTGTGTGCTCGTTTGTCACCCTTATCCTATAAAAAAAAGATGAAATGCTTCATTTTCAGTAAAAGATCTCTGGTTCTCTACACTCACTACGCACAACATAGCAGCATTAAGCTGCTATTCTACCTTGGTATTCTGTGGTAGTGTGGTCCTTCCTTGTTTGAGTCAATCCATTCGTGCTACAACCATAATATAACTGTAGCGTAGTTCTACCATGTAAAGCTTCAGCCTGCATGCATGTATAGGATAAAATCTGATAAATTCGTTTTTTTTTAATATATTATTTTGTTTCAGTAATATCATGGGGTAATCCCAATGGCGAACCAATTCTACTTGTACATGGAAGACAGGACAGTGTTGCCACCTTTATTCCCCTCCTGGAGCATTTACCAGACAACTATCACTATGTGGCTGTAGATATGCCCGGTAATGGGCTGTCTGATCCGTTGCCAGTAAGTAAGTATATGGAATTATTCTTATATTTACTTTGCCATGAGTCCATTAGTATGGTAAAAGGTCACTATTGAAAATGCCAAAATGATCACATTTCTTTGCATAGATGGTGGTTTCACCATCTTGTTTGTGATAAAATATCAAGACCAGTGATGAGGAGCAGTGTCAGAGGTATGAGACGTCGGGTACTGCGATTTTCAATCTGCTAACCAAATGTAATGATTAAGGCAAATCCTCCCTATAGTGGTAGAGGTCCATGTTCAGGAATCGACTTTTAGGAACTGATGGAGCAGTAGAAATATAGGAAAGGTTACTTGTCCTTAGCCATATATGCATTTCAAATTCTGTATTGTAACCATCCCTATCACTGCATGGTGATAATGTAAATTCTCCCAACTAGAAATAAGCAAAGTCCAACCATGAACAGTTTATATCGCACGCCTCATAACGCGAAGTGTTATTAGGTAGTGCTTTACCCTCGACTCGTCTAGGTCAAGCAAATTTGTGTTCATAAAATGCCTCTATCATAACCATATTGCACATATACGATAATATGAGTATCCGTATATCAAGAAAACACTCTTAATTAATCCATCTTATGTTTTCAAAAAAATCATTTTATCATGCTACTTTGGAAAAAGAAACGGTTCGAAAATAGTTTACGTGGTCATCTGGATGTTGACTTTGTATGTGGTCATGATAACTCCCAAAAAAATTGACGTATCGAGACCAAGTTTTTTTATTAGCTTCAGAATTACGTCAACTGATTCCCTATTTCATATCAATAGCCTAGTATGCATAGTTTGTTAATAAAATGATTTACAACTTTTATAAGTTTTATTGCTATTAAAAAAATAAAGGCGCTTTTATATTATTTTTTTAGCTCTTGAAAGGCAAAGGACAAATGTATCATACAGCCTATATAGATTTTATACCTTGTGTAATTGATTTATTCTGGTAAACATTATTATTTTTCCCCTGTATGTGACACTACATGTTAAATAATAGAGCGCCAAATTTAAAACACTTAATATATTTTAAAAATCAAAAATACAATTAATTTTTTTCATCAAAATTTAATGAAATGCTAATGAGGTGTTCACTATTGGATTTTCCAAACTATTTATTTAATACAACCAGAATATAATACATTATTATCACAATAATAACAGAAGATAAATTAGAACATTAGGTAACTACATAATTATAATATATAGTAAATTGTAATCCCATTAACATATGACATATTATATGACAATGAAGAGGAAAGAAAAAGAAAATGGAAAATTTATTAGACAATCCACTTAAAAGTATTAACTTTAATATTATTTCTAAATTTTTAAAAAGGTAATGTGAAGTGTAGTAATTTATTTTAAGTGATTTTTTTTGACGTTACAAGGTTTTTAGTACTCCACTATTCACTTCATATGTATTTGTCCATCACAAAGTAAGCGGTGAACAAAAAATTTCTTTTTTTAAATGGTTTTGCTTATTATCAGGAAATAAAAGATCTAAAGCTACACTACTAAGCACCTACATCTATCTTTAATTAAGAATTGAAATGCAACTAGAATGGAAAGCCTCATTTCCAGTAATAAGGCCCTGAGATTCTCTACGCTCACCATACAAAACACAGTAGCATTAAAATGCTTTTTAACACTGGTATTCTATGAGGGCGTAGTCCTTACCCAGCCAAGCCGACCAATTCATGCTACAAACATAATATAGTTGCAGGGTGGTTCTACCGTGTAAAATTATTTAATTTGTTTTTTTTTAAGTCAAAAGGATGCTGCCTATCTCTTTCATTCTCTGTTGCTTCTAACAACACCCACGAAATGTTGTAAGACTGTCCACCATCGCTGCTAACATGTCTCGGCGAAATATTATGTACCACAGACAAGGCTTTTTGTGATATTTTCCTTAATCAGCACTTAAAATTAAAGTTTCATCAGTGCTGGTAGGGTTCAAGGTAACTTTTTTCAAAGAATAAGGATGACGAACATGCACACAGTTCACCGATGCCGTGACCCATAGACATCTACATCAATTAAGAATCAAAATGTAGTTTCATTGTCACCTGTGAGTGCTATGTAATACCTCGTTTCCTGTAAAAAGGGAGTGTAGATTAACTCAGCATACAAAGTACACGACCGTCCAACCGCTCAGTTACCACAGCCCTTTTAATAATGAACTATTTTTTTTATTTAGGTGTGATGTTGACAAGATTTTTTCCAGTGGTGGTAATTGATATGGTGGTGGAACATTTGAATTGGGACAATTTTACGTTTATCGCACATTCTATGGGCACTGAGCAAGGTAATTACTGTCTAAAATTTTTATATTTTTCTAGAACTCCACTGTCATATAAGGAACACCCTCGAAAACATTATCCGTGCTTCTGGGACAGTCGGGTAAAAAAATATAGTCGAATTGAGCTCTTCCTTCTTTTACTAAACCCCAACGCAAACAGGGGGGTGTTATATGTATAATGTGTATCGTATCTGTGTATCTGCGGGTCTGTCTGCATGACAGCTCCCAAACGAATGAAACAATTCAGATTAAGTTTGTTTTTGTTTTAAGGGTGACTTGATCGAGAGTGATCTTAGCTATGATTCAAGAAATTTAGTTTCAGTCGTTTGAATGTCATCAGCTCTTTTTAGGGTTTTTTTTTTAAATTTCAATTTAATTTATAAAGTGTGCTAAAAACTAAATTAAATTTTCCAGGTCTCTTCTACAATGCAATCTATCCGGGTAAATTTAAGAAGTGTATATATTTAGACGGTGCGGTCGCTATTCGAAGACTGTTGATGAGGGATTTTGCAACTTACTACAAAACGTTTTATTATAATTACTACAATAATTATAGCAGGTAATGGCAATTTTCTTTAAAATACATATACGGAATTTTGAAAAAAGAACACATAGATTTTGTTTTAGGGTCCACGAAAATCAAAAAGACTTGTAAATTCATGAAATTTTGCACTTAGAGGTGAGGTGTATTTATTAGATTGTTGTGGATTAGGTATTCGATTTTTATTATTATTAGGATTAGGTATTTCGATGCTAATCTGCAGCAGGCGCTAGTCTTGATCGTTGACCTTGCTCGTTGCCTCGTTGTGTGCAATTTCGAGCGGACCAGTGCCCAAGTTGTTCACAAGTATGACACATGTGACAGCATTGCATCATACTTCTGAACAGGTGCTACTTGGAGACTGGGCTGCTCGAATTTGCAACACATTTATGAGCTTTAATTTTAATTTTTTTTTTCGTTGTGCAATTTTATTAAGGAACATGTTTTGATTACTTAGGTTCTATTCCTTTTCATTTATTATTAAAAATATTGTACCATTGAACTTTAAAAAGTGGTAACAAATAGAGAGAGAGGAGAGAGAGAGTAGAGATTGTTATGTTACACTTATAGCACGCATGGGTCTTGAGGCCTTGTCTGTTGATGTTGTTCTGGGTAGCTTAAGTTGGCTCTCGTACAAATAAGGTTTGTTATACCGGCATTTATTGAAACTGCTAGTACATCTGGTTAGGTGACACCCACTTACCTCTTTCAAGCAGTGCCCGCACTGCTGTATTCAAGTCTGAAGTGTATAAGGAACTAGTATATTACAGGTTATGAGAGCCGTGGTAGCTCGGGGACTAAGCGCTTGCTGGAAATTTCACAGTATGCGAGCAACCCAGGTTCGATCCCCGCCGGCACCGATGAAATTGTTAATTGTAATTTTAAACGCTGATTTACCACGTGCACGGTGGTGAAGGAAAACATCGAGACGTGTGCAGTTCGCCAACATATCGATTGTAACTTTTATAATTACAGGCTATAACGCATTCCATCTTAGTCCTCAGAGGTGACGACGTATCTGTACTTGCGCCACCACTTACTATCATGTAGATTCGTCGAGGTTCATTTGTCACTTCTGTTATTTATTATATTATTATTTCGCATGAGTGATTTTTGAATCTCGAACACCGTACCACACAAGTGCACACAAATAATTTAATCAGAATTAGTCCAGCTGTTTACGAGGAGTACCGTGACAAACACACGCACAAAATAATTATAACCTTATGATATGTATTAGCGGCTTATGTATACCAAAGCATTATATATAAAATAACATTTATACCAATAACCAATACCAGAGTAAAATAGAAGCTTAACGCTACTGTGTTTCGTGTGGTGAGTGTAGAGAACCGGAGACCCTTTTTAACTGGAAATGAGGCGTTCCATTTTAGTCCTCAGGGGTGACAACGCATCTGCATATTATTTCTTAATCGAGGATAAATGTAGATGTCTATGGGCCACAACATCCACTTACCATCAGGTGGACTGTGATCGTTTGTCACCCTTATTCAATAAAAAAACTCTCCATATTACATCTACGTGGCAACTTTCACGGTGATCGGTCAAAATGTGTCGAAGTCTATTATTATTTATAAAAAGGACAAAATGTTTGAAGGTTTTTTTTAAATTAATTTTTCTTCACCGTTTGCCTATATTATATCTGAACCATCTCTGCAAATTTGGCCGGTTGTTGCAAAATAACCCTGTGGGTATATTCAAATATTCCAAATGTGATATTATAAAATATATGTCCGTATATTTCAGTATTAATACAGACGACCGAGTATTCAGTAAAGACAAAGCCCTAAAAGCAGTAATGAAGGCCAGGAATCTTACCAAAGAACAAGCGGAAATCATTCTGTCTCGAAATCTGAAAAAGCTTGGTGAGGACCAATATAGGTAAGTTTATTAGATTTATTTCAAATTGTTACCTATAATTAAATTTTCTTGTAATTACTCTTTATATTGCTACGACAGTCAGATGAGTGTTGTAGATGTAGTAGAACACCAGCGTAAAACAAAAGCTTAATGCTGCTGTGTTTTGTATAGTGAGTGTAGAGAAATGGAGACCCCCATTTACTGGAAACGAGGCATTCCTTCTCAGTTCCTAGGGGTGACAATGTATCTGCATTTTGATTCTTAATTGAGGATAAATGTAGATGTCTATGGGACATGGCATCCACTTACCATCAGGTGGACTGTGTGCCCAGATTGACCTAGAGTGTTCTACATTCTTCTTGTTGGGTAGAAAGAAGGTGCGCAGGCGATCGGAGAATTAATTTCTATGGGAAGCAATTACGAGCAATGGACCTACGACATCTGCGATTATTAAGGTGACACTAGTCGACATTATTTCCATAGAAATTTCGGAGGGGTTTTACTCCGCTGTTTGACAGTGTACATCCAAAGTTAAACATGAGATCGTTTTATCTCATTGTTAAATTTGTCTGTACGGAAACAGAATAGGAAAATAAAATGTTATTAAAAAGTTACGAGCTACCAAAGATTCGTTTTTATTTTTTTACGCACGCATGTTACTATGAATTATCGTACATCTCACTGAATAATGTTTCCCCCGGTGCGGTAAGGGCTAATATGAACTTACAGAGTTGTATTGGTGATTTTAATGATAATAATTCTGTAAACACAGAATCGCTACGGTCGCGAATCATATTTTGTTAAATATACAACCTAACCCTGACCTGCAAATTCCAAAAAACGCAAGAAAATTTGAATTTCGCGGGCCACCCTGGAGCTTCCACCTTAAGTATAGAAGATGTTGCATCGTGTAACGGTTCCGAACGCCGTACGAACAAGACGTGCGTGAATACTCGTGTCGATATGCTCATCACTGGTACTATCTCTGTCGGCACGATGCCAGGTGAGACAGCGTGCTTTTTGGTCGCGCTCACTAGCGCGTTCGAGCCCGCGACTTGTGCCACCTTAAGGATCTGAGCGAAAAAGCTTAGCGATTTCGGACGACGTAATTGTATCTTTGATGAATGTAAGAATTCATCCATATCTCATCATATAATCGGCATTTTTACTACCCCCCCCCCCCCCCCCCCCCCCTCCACGAAAGAATATACATACTCTATTTAACATTTTTGCACACCTCTAACGCGAAGTGAGTTTGGACTTTACTGTCGATTTGACAAGGTCACGCTACTCGCCCTCCTTAAATGCAGTATATTATTTTTAAACCGCATTAGGTATTACGTGAAGAAAGGCACATCAGTATAAACAAGGAACACAAATGAATAAGACTGATGGTTTTATTTAAGCTTAAAATACATAATATATGTATCAGAGGTGTACATAATATATGGATCTATAATGTAGTCCATTGCCATCTAATTCCCCAAGTTTATCGGAAAAAATATAGTCTAGATCACTTCTGGCATTGCTATCTATCTGCTCGTCAAGTTTCATTACAATCGGTTCAGCCATACATACAGACAAAAAAATTTGCCTTGTATATGCCTTATTAGCATGCAAATAACCCCCACCCCCATCCCTTATTTATATGCATATATACACAGTCAGGTCATAAGTATTGTCACACAGTAAAAACTTTTCTTTTAGAATGCTGGCCACAAAAAAGTTTATTGAATTCGAATTTCGAATTGTTCATGAAAATAAAACTGTATACTTTTTAGAATTTTACTCATTTTTAAATATGGAGTGGACGCTTAAAGAAGACCGTGTTGCAGTTATTGCGTTGCATCGTTGCGGTTACGCGCCAATTCAAATTTTTGACATACTGAAAAATTTGAATATAACCAAAAGATTCGTTTATCGTACCATCAAACGATACAATGAAGACTCTAGTGTAGATGACAGGTCAAGAAGTGGTCGCCCTCGGTCTGTTAGAACTCCAGCAGTGATAAAAGCTGTGATGGCGCAAATTCAAAGAAATCCCAAACGTAAGCAGAAACTGTTGGCCCTTCAGATGGGGTTAAGCAGAACCACCCGTGAAAAGGGTGTTAAATGAAGACTTAGGGCCTCGGGCATATCGAAGAAAAACAGGACTTCGTTTGAATGCTCGTCTAATGGACCTGAGATTGAAGAGATGCCGCGCTTTGTTGAAGCGGTACGCGGGAAAAAAATATCGGGAATTTCTTTTTTCGGATGAAATATTTTTACCGTAGAAGACAAAATGATAAGGTGTACGCACACAGTAGTGAAGAAGCGAGCAACCGTATTCCGCGTGTCCAACGAGGTCATTTTCCATCCTCGCTCATGGTATGGTTGGGAGTTTCTTATTGGGGCTTAACAGAGGTACATTTTTGTGAGAAAGGTGTAAAAACGAATGCAGTTGTATATCAAAATACAGTACTGACGAACCTTGTGGAACCTGTTTCTCATACCATGTTCAATAACAGGCACTGGGTATTCCAACAAGATTCGGCGCCAGCTCATAGAGCGAAGAGCACACAAGACTGGCTGGCGGCGCGTGAAATCGACTTCATCCGGCACGAAGACTGGCCCTCCTCCAGTCCCAGATTTGAATCCGTTAGATTACAAGATATGGCAACACTTGGAGGAAAAGGCGTGCTCAAAGCCTCATCCCAATTTGGAGTCACTCAAGACATCCTTGATTAAGGCAACCGCCGATATTGAAATGGACCTCGTTCGTGCTGCGATAGACGACTGGCCGCGCAGAGTGAAGGCCTGTATTCAAAATCACGGAGGTCATTTTGAATAAACTTTAGTGTCATAAGAATCTATGTTTTGTTAAGTTCATTTTGGTATACAAATGGTTACATAATGAATAAACTTGTTTCAATTATTTTATATTAAACATGTGAGAGAATTTATGACCTGACTAGGTATATATAATTACGATATTACGACTATTAATAATATAAGGAATAAGTAAAGTTAGAATAATTTAAAGTTACAATATTTCTTTTCAGACTATCATGGGACAAAAGACAGAGGATTCTTGCACCAAGCTTCAATTCACTCGATTATTATTACGAGTTATTTTCGCAAAACGCTCCACCCACCCTCCATATTCTGGCTAGCCAGTCCAACATAGGCTATGCCGAAGGAAAGGAGTCTGTGAATAAATTGATGTCGGATCTAGAAACGAATGTGCTGAATATTCGTATCCTCACTGTGCACGGTGAACACGACGTACACTTTACTAACCCAGAAAGAGTAGCTAGGTTAATTATATCGTTTTTGGAAGAGGACAATGGGAAAAGAAAATCGAAGCTTTAATTAAAATATACATATATAGATAGACTAAAAATAAAAAATTGCGGTTGTCAACTGGCTTGCCAAGCGCAGCTATGGCAAATATCGCCCCTATTAAGCAGTCTACGGGGGAGGCCTGTGTTCAGCTGTGGACTTTTATAGGTTGTTATGGAATGGTAATGGTAACGGTATCGGTAACGGTAACGGTAACGGTATAGATTAAATGATAATTGATTTATATCGTTATCGGGATAAGATACTGGGAAAAAGAAATCATAGCTTTAAAAAAATATACTTATTGTTTGAATGGTTTTATTTTGACCCCTTGTTTTTATTAATTCGTGAAAGTATTCTGCATTTGTTCTGGCTTTAAGAAGTTTGAAGAATAGGTTTTCAATGATCTATTGCTGTCGCGCTGTCCCCGAACGACCGAGACAGACACCCGAGAGAGACAACTGCAGCTCGTTAAATTTCATTAATTTTTTTTTATATATAATTTAAAATTAAAAAATATTGTACAGTCGACTTCAATATAAGCGTCTTCAATATAAGTTATTTAAGAATAACTCAATAACCATTGGTCTGACCTTGATCAAATTCATATGGGACCACACTAGAACTATCAGCTTTCATATAAAAAAAGAATCATCGAAATCGGTTCACCCAGTACAAAGTTATGAGATAACACACATTAAAAAAAACATACACTCGAATTGAGTACCGTCTCCTTTTTGGAAGTCGGCAGAAAATTTAAATTATTTCAATTAAAGGTGAACTTCAATGTCTTCAAAATATTTTTTTCTTATTTATCAGACATGCAAGATTTCTTCACGATGTTTTCTTTCACCGCAGAGCACGTGGTAAATCAACGGTTATATAATATTAATACCAGCTTTTACGCAAAATTTCGTCCGCGTAGAACTTAAACAAAAAACATTAAACAATAAAACAGGAGCAAAAATCTGCAAGCGATAAAGTTCCCGTCGAAATCTAACGAAAATATTCAAAATAGGGATGTTTGACTGTTTTTGTTTATTTAACAATTTATTATGAAAACTCAATAATAAATACTTTCTACAAAATGCCACAACTACAAAAATTACTTTATGCAAGAACAAACAACTCTCCCGTCGTCAAAGTTTCGATTTGACATCTTCCAGCAGAAATTTTGATATATCTTCAGCCATACAGTCGGGGTCATTCAAATGAACGTCATGTCCGCCCGGGACGATTTTAAACTTGAAATTCTTATTTGGCCAAGCTGTCTCGTCGGTGAGGAAAGGCACGTCTTTGTATGCGCCCAATTGAACCATGTCATTGGCCAATATCGCGAATGTTGGCGTCTTAGATTCGGTGTATATTTTCTTAAGGAAGTCGCTAGGAAACGGTAGCAGAGTGACGTTCTTCATGCGCTGGTCGTATGTAAACCTGAAAGTAATTTTTTTCTCAAAACTCATGTTACAAAACAAACTTACAGTCCACCAGGTGCCTGCTGTAATCTATTAATACCTGCAACCTACTTCAAACGAAAAAGACAACAGTGTTTTTTGCGGGAACTTGATCGGCGGCTGGTATTATTATTTAACCGGTTCAGTGCGGATGGCACGCCAGGCGTGCCATCGATTACTTTTGTGTGTGGCGTATGACACGCGAGTCGTGCCTTTTTTAAATAGTTATAACTCGCTCAAATTGCTTTTTTGGAAGATTTATCCAAAACATGCTACAGCTATAAATTATTAAGGTTTGTAGCAACAATGGATCGGCTCAATCGGGGTAGGGCCACGCTGTCACAGAATGCCAGCGTAAAATGGCAGCTTAATGCTGCTGTGTTTCGTAAGTCAGGCCGCACACCAGTGCCACATGCTACACGCATTGAACATTTACGTCGCTTCAATCATTGCGCTACAATTCAGCTTACTACAAATGTATTGTATATGCGCACATCGGAAGCACAGTTGTAGCGTGGCACCGCTTTGAGAATGTCGACATCATCGTCTAATGACGATGATTTCTTAATGTGGCGATTAATGAGAAAAAAAAGACGTTATTGGGTTCATCCGTTTAATCAAGATTGTAGCCACAATTTATCATGGCAAAATAATTACACAGCGTAGCACGATTTTAAATGTACAAAGAAAGGTACTTACTCTTTTCATTGTATTTTTCGCCAATCTTAGTCCAAATAATTTCTGTAATCATTGAGCGTATGATTGTATAATATAGGGTATAATATAGGTAACAGAAACAGAAACTTTTTTTATTCAATATAGATTATAAAATAATACTTATTGAAAATCACTCTTTTATTTAATTACCACTGGTTCGTAAAATACCTATGTGCATGATAAAACCGTGTGTATAAAAACCTAAAAGCGTATAATGAGTGTAGAGAACCATAGACCCTTTTTAATGGAAACGAGACATTCCATCTTATCTTAGTCCTCAGGGGTGACAACACATTTGCATTTTGATTCTTAATATGATACTCTCAGATAAGTGTAGATATCTATGAGCCATAGCATCCACTTATGTATATGGAGTGTGTGCTCGTTTGTCACCCTTATTCTATAAAAAAATACGTAAAGTCACTAACATAACATGCTGAGACACACAATCATTTTAAAAACAATATCGGGCCCAACACAACATCTTTTAAACGGATAGTTAATGGGTTCATACCTGTACAGTCCGTCCCCAGCTGGCTCGATCATTCTCTCTAATTGGTGTTTCAAAGCTTCCTCAGTTAACCCTTGCACGTTTTGTACCAGCTCCTTAATCTAAAACAAAGATTGAATGAAAATTGAGTTTTCTTCCCCGTACGACTTCTTTGTGGAATCGTTTGCCATCGGCGATTTTTCCGGAGCGATTCGACTTAAGGACCTTCAAGAAACGAACTTTCATTTTTTTTTGAAAGACTGGTAACGCACCAGCGATTCCACTGGTGTTGAAGTTGTTCGTGGGTGGCGGTCAACACTTTCCATTAGGTTAAAGGCTGCATGCTCGTTTGCCCGCACTTCTATAAATAAAGGTTTGAACTCCTGGCACGGCATCCAACCACCTCGGCCTCGGATTGTCCGCACGTCGCGAAACCCCTGGGTAGTTTTAAATTGAGCAAGATTCAATAATAGCGCCCCCCTTGCTTTCCTTGCATGGAACTTGGAAGATCTTGACAACATCTTAAGTCTCTGTCTAATTTGTCTATTAAAAATTACCATAACCACCCGGTTCTCCACACATACCCCTTTACATACCAAACGTATAACATAATATAATATAAGCTACTTGCTGGTACCCGCGCGTTCCTGCCGTAGAAGAAATAATTTTGGAAATATCGTTTTGAATTTCGAAGAGTTATGTATATTTATTAGTTACGATACATGCGCCACCTACTGTAAGTTAATTGTACTATGCTTATAACATTCGCGTTCGCGCAAGTGCCAGCAATAAGTTTTACCGCAATCTGATGAACGGTATGGCAGCGCACACAGCGAAAAGCGAAAAGAAAAATATTTTTTCACATTATTTTCTTTGCCACTGAGGCGCCCCCTAGGTAAAGGCGTATTAAATGGCGATAGTGCCTTAGGCTTGCAACATCATCGGCGCCCCTCTAGCGGCCATATATTATTATAAATTAAAACTAGTTATTTTGCAAATTAAGCTTTATTATAATTTTTGCCTTGGACGGGGAAAGGAGGATCCCCCGCTGGGCTGAAAACCTTCGGCCCGGAGAGTGGCCAACGCTCCGTGAGGTACAAGTCGCGGTACGTAAGGCTAGCGCTGTACGAAACATGGAGGGGACGCGCACGAATTGAATGAGGGCTGATAATCTTCCACTCACCAGATGTCGCTAGTTGTGACAGGTAAAGTTTTTTGTTACACAGTCTCAGTTAATTGAGAAATTAGTTTTAAATAATAGTTTATCATTATCTAGAGTGTTATATCTCTCTTACAAAGCAATAAGGACCGTGGCCGAGCTCACTTGACTACTCTAGCGCCATCTATTATCTATCTACGGAAGCGGTTGCGATGTATATCGATATGAAAATTTGACGCGCTAAATACATCGTTCTTTATTTAATACATTTCCATAGATGTCGCTACATGGTACCGCTAAGTAAGATTGACGAAGTCATTGGGCTCTAGTTAATACACAAAACAATGCGTCAGTGGTTTGATATTTAATTTTTTGCACTTTATAACTCTTTTAAAAAAAATCGGCTTTTAGTAATATTTTATAGTTTGGTTTATTCATTTCTAATGTAATTAATATAAAATATAACTAATAATACAGAAAGAAACCTTATAGATTACATTTTCCTAAGAAATTATCATCCCCGCTATGAAATCTGTCAAATATTTTACCTCACTCTAAAGTGGCGCCGCCCTGGTGGCAGAACAAGTCGTGGATGCCCTCATTACACGAATGCAACTGGATAGCCAATCAGAGCGGGCGAACGATTTGCACGAAGCAATCAGCACGTCTTATGCGCAATAAGCCAATTTGCGCGACTTATTTGCAATAATGGTGACCGCTAGACTTTCGTGCCGCTACTTATACTCGTATCTATATTATTCAGTGATGTTAGTGCTGTTAGCTTTTTTGGTTTTGACACCATCTGCTGCTGATTCAGGGCTCGCGGTCTGTAAGATCGCAGTCCAAGTGGGGTAGCGCAGACCTACGTCTCTGAATGTTAATCGATGTTCCTGTGAGACCTGCCCAGGTAAGTGTACGTGTCCAGCACGGTATGTACGCAGAGTGCTCGGGATTGCGTCGTGCCTGCCTACGTGTGCAACGCGTCCCGTCCGTTGTCTTATTAGTGTTTGACAGATTGCTTGTACCTACTTATTGTGTAGTGTCGTACCTGCGATGTTTGGGTTGTCGGAATGGAGTGAAATTGGTGGTTCGGTAAGAACGATCAGGGATTTACGGAACCGGGTGCAACGTTTGCGATTGGAATGTAGTTGGCTGCGTTTGTCACTAGAGGGTTAGGATAGGTTTCGACGCTATCAAAGTAGTGCTGAGACACAGTTCCTTGAAGTATTCGGAGAGGAAATTCACATTTGCTCCAGTCGCTTTGCGGATGAAGTTATTTAAAAATGTTTGGAGCTCGTTTAAGTTAGTACTATACTTGGAAACGCAGGCTACACTTGCATGAGTTCGGAGAGGAAATTCACAGTCTGTGTAAACTGGAATTTAATTGTTACTACTAAAGCTCCAGTGGCTTTGCGGATGAAGTTATTTTAAAATATGAGCTCGTATAGGTGAGTACTAAGTATACATGGGAGTGCAGGCTACACTTGCCTGAGATATGATAGGTCTAATACAAGCTTTGTAAACGTGATGTTTGTGTTTTAACGGCAGTTTGCTCGAGCTGTTAACATGAGGATGGAGACGGAGACCACACAGAGTGTGGTAGAACAGAGCAGTTGCCGGAGTACTTCGGAACTTTATTAGCTTGATTTAGACATCCGTGAGTTTCGTTTGTGGCGTATAGTTTATTTGCAAACTAATTAGGTGCACAGTAACTGTTGAGCGTGAATGAAAAATGTGATGAGAATGAAGAAAGCAAGAGAAATAGAATGTGGAATTTCCCATTTGGTTGGAAGTTCGTTATAATATTTAATATATAAAACAATAATGCTGTGAATAAAATTATTTATTTAAAATAGTCTTATTCACAGCATTTGTAAGAGCGACAAAGGGAAACTAAAACAAGGGATGGATAGTAGCATCTTCATCAAAAACTGCGCTTGCTAACCCTCCTGGCAAGCGTAGCAACTATAGCAAATATCTGATGGCAAAAACAATTCCCTTAATTGAGGAGGAAGTTTTAATTGTAAACATGTTGTCACCTCTGAGAATTAAGATCGAATACCTAGTAACCATTGTAAAAGGCGAAACATAAATACTACTACTAGGTAATATTTAAAATTTAACCTAACTTTTGGCGAATTGGCTGTAGGTAGAACTGTTACAAGACCACTGCTGAGCATAGGACAGTATAAAATATTTTTTAAAGACAAACTCATACGGACGGCGAAGGGAGCCGTCGCCCCCTCATACCCCGTTACGCCCCGCGCACTCCGCACACCGCCCGAACATCACGTGAGGTCGGCGACCAATGAGCGCACAGCACACCGTGCGAGAACACGATCAAGATAAAGCACCCGCCGCGGGAAAGGCTTTTGGCCTCCTTCGGCATTCGATTCGAAAGCGGCACAGAAGACACTCAAGAAAGAAGATCCGCTCCTGTGTAAATAATAATAATCATAATTGCCGCTCTTGTAAATACTTTAATATATAATTGTAACGTGTACTACCTTTTCTTTCATAATATCCCTAGCAGTGATCACCCTAACACAATACAGTCCACTACACAAACCTTTTCGTAACTATATCTAGGCGCAGTCTCCGTCCCAGCGTTATGTTTTATATAGCTGTCCTTCTTATAATAATTGCCGTAGTACATGTGGTACCATTCCTTCAAACTGATCGTTTTGCTAGTGAAGTAAGCGGGTAATGGATCCAACTCGACAAATCTTGTCACCCTTCCAGGATAAGCAATGTTGAAAAATTTACCTGGAAATATAAATGATGACATGCTTAACACGCGGTTACATGGTAGAGTAATCTATATTATTATTCTGATTCTGACTATTAGATCTTAACCGCTTTGTTTGTCTAGTGGTCCCGGAGTAAAATAAATTAGCCAGTTTTTCTATCAATTCTCAGTAACATCCAGGATTCAGTACATCAACCGATCGTGCGGGGAGATCTGTTTATGACTTTGCTTTGGCATATGGTCTTACACAGCTAGTTACTTCACCTACGTGGATTCCAGACGTGGAGGATCATGCACCTTGCCTGTTGGCCTTCTGCTGACTTCTCATCCGGACGGATATCAGGTTTCCCTCGACGCTCCTTTAGGCTCGTCGATCCATTGTCTTGTCCGGAGTGTGGTATTACTCACACTAACCGTCGCGGTTGCATTCTGCAGGTTTGCTTCTTGCCGGAAGATACCAGCGTTGTTGCTGATCCTGTTGCTGATGTGGTACTTCAGGGTATGAAACTTTTGTATTCCATCCTCAGTAGTTTCCATTGGAGGCAGACCCAGGCATGGTTTGGTCGCTCCTGTAAAGTAGCATCACGCTGTAAGCAGGAGTGCTACCGGGCCTGCGCTGACGCATCAACGTCCTGGGATCCTGGGATCCTGGTGTTAGCAACCAGCGCTCTTAAAAATAAGTATAATTCCGCCTCTAGGTCGTTCAAAAGAGTCATTGCCAAGGCAAGATCTGAGCACAGCGGTAGAATTGGCGAGAAGCTAGTTACCTTCCTTCGGGAACCCGTTCATTCTTGTTTCTCGCCAAGGCTGTCCAAGGGAACTTCTGTTAGCCATCTCTTCCATCTCAGCACAGAGAGGACGACTCACTGGCCCATGCCGCAAAGGAGAAAGCCGATCTGTTAGGCTCTCTCTTTGCGTCCAACTCGACTCTAGATGACAGGGGGAACACACCGCTGACCATCCCGCGGTGTGAGTGTTCCATGCCGGATGTGCGGTTTCCACGGCACTCGGTTCACAAAGAACTCTTCTCGATGGACGTCAGCAAATCGAGTGGGCCTGATGGAGTCTCTCCCATTGTGCTGAAGACGTGTACTCCGGAGTTAGCACCAGTTTTAACACGTCTTTTCCGGTACTTCTACTTCCAAGTCGTAGTCCCAAACTAATGGAAGACGGCTTTGGTCCACCCGATCCCTAAAAAGCCAACCGCTCAGACCCGTGCAACTACAGGCCTATAGCCATCACCTCCTCGTTCTCCAAAATAATGGAGTCTATTATAAACTGTCAACTCATGAGGTACCATGAGGATCACCAGCTGATTAGTGATCGCCAATACGGTTTTCGTCGGGGTCAATCAGCTGGTGATCTTCTCTACCTGACTCATGATGGGTGGAGGCATTGGCCGTTAGTTTGGACATAACAAAGGCCTTCGATCGGGTCTGGCACAAAGCGCTTATTTCGAAGCTTCCTTCCTATGTACTTCCCGAGAAATTGTTCAATTGGATCACCAGTTTCCTTGCTGATCGGAGCATCAAGGTTGTAGTAGACGATGCATGCTCTGATTACAAGCCTACTAACGCTGGTGTTCCACAAGGCTGCGTGCTATCACCAACGCTGTTTCTTTTGCATATCAATGATATGTTGCAAGCTGGTAACATTCATTGCTAACCAGACGACAGCAGCACCGGTCGTGCCAATATTTCTCGGGAAAACGTCGCCGAGTACCGGGCCAAACTTGTGTCTGAAGTCGAGTCTTTGCTGAACAATGTCTCGGATTGGAGGCGACTAAATCTAGTCCAGTCCGATCCGCAGAAGACACAAGTTTGCGCATTTACCGCTAAAAAGAACCCCTTTGTCGTATCTCCTCAGTTTCAAGGCACTCCCCTTGTTGCCTCAGCTAGCATCCTCGGCGTCGACATATCGAATAGTGAGCAGTTTCGTGGTCACTTGGAAGGGAAGGCCAAATTGGCCTCTAAAAAGCTTGGTGTGCTCAGCAGAGCGAGACAGTATTTCATGCCGGCACATCGCTTGCAACTATACAAAGCGCAAGTTCGGCCTCACATGGAATACTGTTCTCATCTCTAGGCGTTAAAATTCACGATACCATCTTCACCATCTGGATGCCTGACGGTCCACGACTGTGCGTATTACTAGGGGTTTTCTTCCTCGTACAACTTTGGAACTGTGGAATTGTTTACCACCGGCGATTTTTCCGGACCGATACGACTTAGGGACCTTCAAGAAAAGAGCTTACACCTTTCTAAAAGGCCGGCAACGCATCTGAAATTCCTTTGGTGTTGCGGTTGTTTATTGTCATTTATCATCAAGTGAACCGCATGCTAGTTTGCCTCCTCTTCTATATAAAAAAATTTGCTGGTGTTTTACCGAGTGCCCCGAAAAGTACGTAAATAAATTCGTCCTGCGTAATTTGTCACCGGTCATTTCGGATTACCGTTCCATCGGACTATGAAAGTGAAAGAATTTACAGTGCACCTGTGCACGCTTGCACACACACTCGTACTGCCTCGGAAAACATTTGAAGGCATTGGTCCTGTGCATGATATCTCCGGTCGTATCAGATTATCGGTCCGTCCTAAGAACCCATCAGACTATGAGAGTGAGGGAATAAAGTGCACCTATGCTTGCGCACACACTCGTACACTTTAATGCTACTCGTATCCTATGCAAACGGCGGGTCTACAATAACTGCATATGGCAGTCGTGTAAAATATGAGAAAAAAAATAACGAAAAAGATGTGATATTGTTTTTCTATTTGGAAATATATGAGATCTTGAATCATAATGATATTACAATTTCTAATCTAACAATATTATTGTCAGACCCAGTAGATATACAACTTTAGAAACTGGAAAAAATTACAAGGGTTCATACCTACAGCAGCTCCCAAAGAATGTCCAATATACACAAACTTTTCCCACTTAAAATGTTCAACTACCGTCAGCACTGAAGGCACTAAATCTAGAACAGTGAAACGAACTCCAAGAGGCAGAGGGTCCGACCATCCATTTCCGGGTAGGTCTATAGCTACGTAGAAGAATTTAGCCGGGAAAGAGAGCACAAGGGGCCTGAATGCAGTGCACGGTTCTATCCTCCCTGGGCATAATAAGACCGGTGGACTGGTAGGTTCGCCCCATGTTAATGCTGCAACAAAAAGAGAGTTATTTTTAACGTAGTAGGCCTAAGCCGGAGCTGAATTATGGCTGCATCTCGAATAGTTTAGCTCGACCGAGGAAGGATCACGCTCTCACAATACCAGGTGAAATGGCAGCTTAATGTTAGTTCTCAAGGGTGACAACTAGACTTACAACGAATATTCAGCTATTATTCGGAATAGGCAGAATTCGGCTATGATTATCATATTCGGTCCAATAATGAATATCTATGTACTATTCGGCCGAATACCGAATAAGTAAGGAAGTTTTTATTGTAGCCCAATTATCTATTGGTAAAATAACTTTTTTTTTTCTTGTATTCATAGTACTCATAGGTACATAATCAACTTTCATATTATAAAAATTAAAAAAGTACTATCAGATAAACGTCTATGCACTGGAATTATCGTAATTAAATTGGGAGAGAATGTTGCAGAAACACTAATTTTTCTTCATTTGCGGGCAGCAGTTTACTCCATTTCTTCCCGTAGACAATCCCAGCTTCAGAGAATAGATGCTCTGGAGAATAAACACTACTTCCTTCCCGGCCGAATACTTATGCCTGATATTCGGATTAGGGATGGGCAAGGGGAAAAATATATCGATATATATTGAATCAATATTTTTAATCAGTACCGATATATATCGCGTGATAAATATCGAAATATCGATACATCGTCACCATTTGCATGATGTAAAGATTTTAAAATATTTCGAATTTCGATATATTGCGATTTGAAATATTGACGATATATATCGATATTTTTATTAAAAATATCGTTAATAATTTTGATATATCGGTTTTTTTGCCCAAGCCTATATTCGGTTATTCGGCCAGGAAGCCCGCGGAATATCCCGTATTCGGCGTGTGGCCGAATATATCATTCGTTGCAAGCCTAGTGACAATGCATGTGTAGATATAATATATATGTCAAGGTATGGGCCACTGCATACACTTACCACCATGTGGACTGTATTCTCGTTTGTCATCCATATTCTATAAAAAAATAGTTGTGGGTCTAGTAAGTTCATTTCTCACATACTCTCTCATATACTTATCATATAACATTTGTAACAGTGGTAGAGCCACGCGGCAGCTTTTGCTGTCGCACGGATGGGCCGGCTCGAACTGGGGTAGTACCACGACCTCACAGAAAACCAGCGTGAAGTAGAGGTTTACCTCTGCGTTTCGCTTGTGAGTGCAGGTGGCCGGAGGCCCTTTTTACTGGAAATGAGGCATTCCATCTTAGTCCTCACGGGTGACAACGCATCTACATTTTGATTTGTAATAGAAGATAGATGTAGATGTCTATGGGCCGCAGCAACCACTTACCATCAGGTGGATTGTGTGCTCATTTGTCACCCTTATCCTATAAAAAAAAATATAACATATTTCTATGTTAGTGCCAAAATAAATAATTACCAGTTAAGTTTCCCCAAGGAGCTTTTATAGTAACAGCCGTCTCTGTCTCTTTCAGTGATTTCATTGCGCTGAAAAAAATCTATAAATAATGTTTATATTAATATTATACTACACTACACAGGAGAACTAGGGTTGCCACCCGTACTATAATATATATTATCGCACTATATTTCAGACAATTGTTCTATATATTATAGAAAAATAATATAGTACCAAAAATACTATATTATTTTATCCCTAATTCGACTGTCGCGGTTTTTTTTTAAAGGTGACTGGGAGTCTAGAACAAGTAAGACTTTCCCGTCATGAATGTCAAATGGAAAGAAGAAAGAAATAGAGCATGTATTAATTTTATCAAAAATGAATTGTTAATTTATTTTAATATGAATATAAATAATAGAATTAGTAAAATTTTCCTATAATTATTGTGAAGAGATCTTTGATGGCCAAAGCGAAGAGCAATGACAAATATATATGGAAAAATACATAAAGACTAAAAATAAATGTGTACTTTTTTTCCTGAATTTCCCAAAATTACTATATTTATGCATCTTTTTTTCGAAAAATACTACTTAATTAATAATACTAATACTTAAATAATACTTAATTAATACTTTCTTCAAAAAAAAAAGGTGGCAACCCTTTTGTTTCAACCCTAACTGCAACAGTTCCGTGTTGCAGTTGAAACACTTGAAACATTTCAACAGTTCGATATAACGTATAATTATTATACAGAATACCGTATAATAATTTATTTATTGCATACCTTAAGCGAAAGCGCAAGGTAATGTTCTACTATCGCCTAAAAATTAAAATTCCAACATTTTATCGAATAAAATCGTATCTAGCAATCATATTATACATATAAATGATATAAAAAGCACATTGTTAGAAAGATAAATGATTGTTGAACTTATTAGTAATTTTTTTTTTAATCGATTAATTGCTATTTTTAAATAAAAAAAGGGTTTTAGTGGCTTATGGTGTGGATTTATCATGTCCCTGTGGCTTGTAAACACTATAACTTTTGAAAATATCAATTGTTTAACTCAATCTATTTTTTAATCTCTTCATCTATCATGTGGGAAGCCACTGAATGTAAATGGCAGTGTAATTTTGTTTTGTTTAGCTATAATTAATTCTTTTCGGCTCTAAAATGGCGAAATTTTCGTTGATTTCGTAGCCTCGTATATAAATTGTTTCTGTAAATGGGGATCTACAGCCACAGAGTAGTTTAGTTCACAGAGTACCTTTGTATTAAGTTTAGTTCGGCTTCAGTCGCCGTCGTGAGTGGACATTGTTTCGGTTGTTTTCAGCGGCTCAAAAAGATCGCTGTAAAATACACAATATTCGAATAACCAAATTTCTTAAATACTTGATTATAATAATAATAAGAGATTTTTTATTAGAATATTTAAAAGCACAGAATAAATAATAGTAGTACGTACTAAAAGTAAGTAGTATATTTTTTTTGTCATGGGTGACATTTTCATGCTTTTCGAGGGTGTCGAAACCGATAGGGTTGTCGAAATGTAAATCCAAGATGGCGGCCGCAATAGGTATCAATTTTTTCATCACGGGTGTCATTTTCATGGTTTTCGAGGGTGCTGAAGCCGATAGTGCTGTCGAAATGTAAATCCAAGGTGGAGGCTGCAATAGGTATAAAATTTTTCATCATAGGTGTCATTTTCATGGTTTTCGAGGGTGTTGAAGCTGATAGTGCTGTCGAAATGTAAATCCAAGATGGCGGCTGAATTAGGTACCAATTTATTCATCATGGGTGTCATTTTCATGGTTTTCGAGGCTGTTGAAGCCGATAGTGCTGTCAAAATGTAAATCCAAGATGGCGGCTGCAAAATATATCAATTTTTTCATCTTGGGTGTCATTTTCATGGTTTTCGAGGGTCTTGAAACCGATAGTGCTGTCGAAATGTAAATCCAAGATGGCGGCTGCAATAGGTATAATTTTTTTTTCATGGGTGTCATTTTCATGGTTTTCGAGAGAGTTGAAGCCGATAGGGTTGTCGAAATGTAAATCCAAGGTGGCGGCTGTAATGGGTATTAATTTTTTCATCATGGGTGTCATTTTCATGGGTTTCGAGGGTGTTGAAGCCGATAGTGCTGTCGAAATGTAAATCCAAGATGGCGGCTGAAGTAGGTACCAATTTTTTCATCATGGGTGTCATTTTCATGGTTTTCGAGGGTGTTGAAGCCGATAGTGCTATCGAAATGTAAATCCAAGATGGCGGCTGCAATAGATATAAATTTTTTCATCATTGGTGTCATTTTCATGGTTTTCAGGGGTGCTGATGCCGATAGTGCTGTCGAAATGTAAATCCAAGGTGGCGGCTGCAATAGATATCAAGTTTTTCATCTTGGTTGTCATTTTCATGGTTTACGAGGGTGTTGAATCCGATAGTGCTGTCGAAATGTAAATCCAAGATGGCGGCTGAAGTTGGTACCAAGTTTTTCATCTCGGTTGTCATTTTCATGGTTTTCAAGAGTGTTGAAGCCGATAGTGCTGTCGAAATGTAAATCCAAGATGGCGGCTGCAATAGGTATCAATTTTTTCATCATGGGTGTCATTTTCATGGTTTTCGAGGGTGTTGAAGCCGATAGTGCTGTCTAAATGTATTTAAACTACTTTAATAATTTAGTATAATCATGTTATACGTAATTTTTTTAATGTGCTTAAGGTATGCCCAATTGGATTTACCAATATTTATTTATTTATTTCAACCTCTGTCTTTACAGGTGTTCCTAATACGACAGTGTAGGCACATAAAACTATCTAATTTAATAAGGACAGAACACAAGTTATCTACTATTATAACACAATACATATAATGTCACTTTTGTGAATTCACCCAAGGAACAGCCGAATAAATCTATACCCTGTGCTACTTTATTTAGAGTGTGCAGCACTCGGGTCAGTGGGGCCTCCTTTAGAAGGTTGGTGCGTGCGCGCGGTACCGCGGCCGCTTCCGGCGCCACACGTACCTGTCCGGCACACACAACTTAGCCATTCGCAATATAGCCTCGTTATATACTTTTCCACGCAGCAATTTAAACATATATGTTGCCAAACTTAACTTCCTCCTAACCTCCAGTTTGTTATACCCCACCATGCCTAGAACAAATAATGTTTGGTACATTAATGGGTAGAACGGATACACTCCATATAATTTTAAATAAAGAAATCGAATAAACTTATTTTGTATTCGTTCCACCATCAATTTGTAATTAGGCACGTGCGGGCTCCATATAAAGCCATTACACTCTAGGTGACTTTTCACTAGTGCTTCATACAAGGCCCGGACCGCACCGAGATTTGTAAATTCCCGCGACTGACGCAACACAAATCCTAAATTTCTATACGCCTTCTTGCAAATCTTATGAATGTGGTCCCTAAAAATGAGTTTTGAAGTAAAGTGAACACCAAGGTCTTTTACCTCTATTACCCGCTGCAAGGCTACTCCGTCTAAATTATATTTGTATGTGTGAGGCTGGCGTGAATATGTGAACGACATGACTGAGCATTTGGAAGTGTTAAAAAAATAACTTATTCCTATGACTCCATTGCACTACTCTGTCAATGTCCGCCTGTAGTTTGCCACAGTCAGCTGAGTCCTTAACTATTGACACCAATTTTAGGTCATCCGCAAATAGAAGACGTGTTGATTGCCATACAACATCGGGTAAATCATTAATCATTAGGACAAATTTCAGGGGGCCTAAATTACTACCTTGACTCACTCCTGACCTGGTAAGGTATGGTTTTGACAGTTGACCAGCCCAGTCTACAAATTGGCTGCTGTTTCTCATGTAACTGGCGAAAAATGACAATGTTTTCGGCGTACAACCCGCCTGCGCCAGTTTCATGAGTAAGATATCATTGTCGACCGTGTCAAACGCCTTACGGAAGTCAAGGTATGCGACATCCACCTGTGCTCCCGAATCCACTGCTGGTACCACTTCTGACATCAGATGAAGCAGATTACTGCCGGTGTTACGCGCCGGGCGAAATCCATGATGCGCGTCCGAAAGTTGAGCGCTTACCTGCGTATATAGTGAGTAATGTAATGCTGATTCAAAAACCTTTGCCAGCGTACACAGAACTGCCACTGGTCTATAATCCGAAACTTTCGTACCACCACTGCCTTTGGGTACCGGCACCACCCTGGTTAACTTCCATATATTAGGAAAAATTGCACTGTTGAGACAGATATTAAATATATATGGAGAAACGGGGCCTCGAATGCCTCACGACAATCTCTAACAATATACGGAGGTATACCATCTGGACCTGTGGAGCGTTTGAGCTTAAGTTTGGTCAGCGCGCGGCGCACGTCGGCAAGGCTCAGCTCGTTGAGGTGCACACGATGCGCGTAACCGCCACCCGGCGCGCAAGCCGCGCTTGCCGCTGCCGCCACGTCTAACACGGCAGGTTCAGAGTTATACACCGAGTGAAAATATGCCGCTAATTCATTTGCACATTCGCTCTCTGATAAGAAACGCCCATCCTTAATTTATTTATTTTTATTAACACCACCTCGTTTATTTTTCACGAAAGTCCAAAACCCCTTTGGATCTTTCACAAAACTATTCTGCACTCGCTCCTGGTAAATACTATGAGCTTCATTAATTGCTTTTTTAACTCGCGCTCGACATTACGAAAAAGCATGATAGTCATCGTTCGACCCACTGGTCTTATATTTTTTATGTAACTTGTATTTAAGTTGTATTTCGCGAATGACCTCCATCGAATACCATTGTGGGTAGCTATATCTACTATTTGCTAACCTATGCTTTTTAACAGGAACACAGTTATTAAATTTATTATTTATAGTACGATAGAAATAGTCTAGAGCAAGTTCTAAATCAAAAATGGTGTATAGTTCACTCCAATCAATCACAGAAATACTACTGTATAACAAACTGAAGTCTGCCTTAGAAAAGTTCCATTGTTTCTGGTCACCTGAGCATTTGTAGTCCGTTGTAACGTGTTCTTCAAAATCCGTCGCTGACAAGCAGACCATCAATGGTGGATGACAATCATCTACCGGTTGTAAACTGATATCACACCTGTTATACCACTGCCGTATAATACTAAATCTAACTGTCTGCCCATGAAATTCTCCACACTACTGCCCTGGATGAATTCACAGAAGGACATAAAATACTCAAAATAATTACAATCATCTTGATTGGCTGAATATAGATTAAAATCTCCTAAAACTAAAACATTATTTTTGTACTTTACACATATATCCTCTATGACGCTAAACATAATCATACAACGGATTAGTAAGGTGAAGTGGAAACGGGCCGTCCATATAGCTCTAAGAATCGACAACCGATGGAGAAGAAAGGTTCTTGAGTGGTAGCCTCGTACCGGGAGGCGAAGTGTAGGGCATCTCCCAACTAGATGGAGTGACGACCTGGTAAGAGGTACAGGAAGTCGATGGATGCAGATGGCTCAATACCATGCTTTATGGCATTCCTTGAGAGAAGCCTATGTTCAGCAGTGGACTTGTGAAGGGCTGTAACGATGATGATGATGGATTTCATGGGTTTTAACTATTTACGCGGAACGGAACCCTAATTCTTCTTCTAAAATAAAAGTAGCTTAAGTACTCCTTAAAACATCAGCTATCTGCCAATGAAAGTCCCGTCAAGATCGATCAGCATACAGACTTGTATTGGCAATAAAATTTAATTGCGAAATTGCAAGGTTATTTACCAAAAATAGATTTAACGAGCTCCGTACTATCTGAGCTAGTTAGTAGTTGATGATGAGCAGCTAAAATAACTAAATATAAATCGGATTGCTTAAGTTACTGGCACAATTCTAAAAATAAACATAAAAACCAAGTTCTCAGATACACCAAGGTAACACAAGATAACCGGTTCAGTGCGGATGGCACGCCAGGCGTGCCATCGATTATTTTTGTGGCGTGGCGTATGCACACGCGAGTAGTGTCTTTTTAAAAATCGTGATAACTTCCTCAAATTGCGTTTTTGGAAGATTTATCCAGAACAAAATATTCATTATTTTGCAAGTAGTTCATGCCTACAGCTTCATTTCTGGATATTTTGAAAATTTGAATTTTTTAGGGGTTGACAACCTTTTTCTAACTTGTACATACGGTACTCTTTTTACTTTGTGTGTTTTTTAAATCATGTTGTGGAAAAATAGTCTAATAAGTAACAAATAATAGCACTGGTTGCAATTGCTCACAAACTCGTTATAAAAACAAGTTTCTGTAAAACAAGTCTCCTGTTAAAAAAAAACAATGCGTTCGTCTTATTGTTTAATTTTGCTTAAAATTGTTGAACTGCCATCTTAATACTATCATATGGCCGAATAGACCTATAAAGTGCCATGTATTCTTGTGATATGGTATAAGGTTTATTTTTGCATGAAACAGTTCATGCATAAAAAAAGTTCGCTAATAAATAGTACAGCGCCGACATTTTTTCCTTTTGAAAACTCTATTCTTACTAATTGGACGGTTTCAGATCGACTTTACTTTTACATTTGTATAACATTAAATAATATTTAACATTTGTAAATATCAATGAATCATTAACTTTATTTTTTTCCAAAATGAGGTTCTTGATTGTTTGATATTTACAAATGTAAGTAATTATAAGGTGAAAATGTAATTTAATAAAAACCAAGGTTTTCCAGGGTGATTTAGCTGTAGCTACTTATATAAATTATTTTTTATAAAACAAAAAAGTAGTACAAAAGGTTTGTAATCTCTGCATAAAAAAGTCACTTACTCTCAATTTCAAAGAAAACACGTAGAAAAATACGTAGCAACCCACTAAAAACAAAAGTTTTCAAATGAAAAGAAAAACAATAATCCGTGGCGTTAATCCTTACATAAAACAATTGGTCACGCTATAATTTCATAATTATCATTTTAGTAGCTTGGTAAATACGATCTCGCGAGATTATTACAGAGATTATTACAATACATTAATTCTACGGAATTGTATTAATAAATATTAATTGTATTTATATGTGGTAGAGCCATTGTTGCAGCTATACTATCGCTGTAGCACGAATGGGTCGACTCGACCGTGGAAGGACCACGCTCTCACAGAATACCAGCGTAAAATAGCAGCTTAATGCTGCTGTTTCGTAGGTATGGCAAGCGTAGAGAACCGGAGACCTTTTTTACTGGATATGAGGCATTCCATCTTAGTCCTCAGGGGTGACGACGTATCTACATTTTTATACTTATTCGAGGATAGATGTAGATGTCTACGCGCTGTGTGCTCGCTTGTTACCCTTAAGCTCTGTAATTTGAACAAAAAAGTAGTTCAGGAGTTCATCCCGGACAAACAATGTGTCACGTAGGTAATATTTATATATAAAGATAGGTATAACTAATATTTCAGAAAGGAACATTATCCCTTACATTTTCCTAACAAAACCTCCCTCACCCTGAAATTTGCCAAGTTTCCCATCTCATTCCTGAGTGACGCCGCCCCTAGTGGCAGTAAAAGTTGTAGAACACCCCTCATTGGGGTTATATTTCACTCATGTATTTTTTGTCAACACAATGGTTCATAGCTATGCTAGCTATATATATTATGTCCGATAGGTGGCGCTGTATTAAAGTTAATAACAAATTGTATATAATATATGGATCAGAAGAATTCTTGTTTACAATATATTTTATTAGTGCAAAAAAAAACTCACGCGACTCTGTGGATGAGTAATTAACTGTAGAAATAGAAAATCATGTAAAAAGTGAACTCGAAGTGAAACCATCGCGCCAGCCATAGATAATATACTATATAGGACAGCGCCAGCTACCGAAGAAAAAAGAACTACAGGTTCCGAGTCGACTTAACAAAAAGTTCGACGAGGTCATGACTCATGACACGTCGCTGCAATAATTTCTGAGTCAGATAGCTGATAACCTAGCTTTGAATGTAGAATAGTTATTAAGTCCTATTTAATAAGACTACGGTGAATAATTTTACACCAAATTTAATAAGTACGTAACAAAGTGATTAAATAGTTTTAATAGCTACTCACCTTGAAGTAGCAAGTAGGTATAATACTTAGCTATAATAGTAAACTTATTTAAACACAGTTTTTTTTAAATTGATAAGCATATTATGAAATTCGTCTCATATTTTACTTACATTTTACAATAATATAATACTTTATACAGTCTCATGCCTTTGCCTAGATTGATGAACTCATTTATCACTTTAACTTTGTTTCCAAGACCACATTACTACTATATCTACGTGATTTATATAAGTAATGTAAGCACAGGACGTAACATTCTAGTCTTCAAACCAAAAATCATGTTGTATTGCTAATCCTTATCTACATAGATTACTGTATATATCTTATCGAGTTAAATACTTACGTGTTTAGTGATGTAACCATTTGAATAATTTGAATAACTCGAGCCGCTTATTAAACAGTGCTTGTATTTGTACAGACATAAGGTCACAAATAAAAATATTTCCAAGACTTCAATGAACAAAGATAATAAAATTATCTAAACAATAAATAAAATTGAACTGTCTGTTTGTAATGTTAACATACCAGCTTTTTTACTAAATGCATCTGAAAGTATATACGGCACTAATTAACAAAAAAACTTATTTAAATGTTTGTCTGTCTGTCTGTTTGTTCCGACTAATCTCCGAAACGGCTGGACCGATTTTGACGGGACTTTCACAGGCGGATAGCTGATGTTATAAGGAGTAACTTAGGATACTTTTATTTTAGAAAAAGAATTAGGGTTCCGCGCAAAAAAATTAAAACCCATGAAATCGAAGTAAATTCCACGCGGGCGAAGTCGCGAGGGACAGCTAGTTTACAATAAGAATGTTCATTACTTTATTGTCGTCGAGAGCCGCGGTCCTTCAGAATCTTTTTTATTCTATAAAGAAAATATCTAAAAAGCGCTCGCCGAAAACTTCACAGTATTTAAGCAACCCGGGTTCGATTCCCACCAGTGAAATTATTAATTGCAATTAGTGCTGATTTACAATGTGCACGGCGGAGCGGGGAAGGTAAACATCCTGAGTTAACTAACATGTCTGTGGAATAAACATTTCGTGGGCATATGAAGTTCACCGACAAGCTCTTGCACACTGACTGATGGCTCCAAGTCCGTCTCAGAAATGAAAGACCTGTCCTGTGGGAGAATGTAACTTTACTTTTTCATTCACGGAAAGATATTTAGACACACTATACATACATACACCTACAACATGTTTATTGAAGAGATACTCGTATTTTTATTGACATTTAAAACGTACATACAGTCCGTACGGAAATTATGAATGGGAATAAGATGGAGAAATAAACAAGGACCGACCAATCCGCTTGGTTTTGAACTACGTAAATAGTTGAGATTTTGTATACTGGCATTTTACTAAATACCCTAATCATGAATTTTTTTAAATATGTATTTGAATTCAGCTGACTTCACTCCGTTCACAACAGCTATCTTTATATCGTAGTTTTTCAGACGCCAGCGCTATAGTGGTAGGTTTTGGAACCTCTATTTTCAGTAAATAGTAGGACACTTTTTCAACTTTCGCCCCTTATAAGCTTAGAGTATTAAACTAACAGGAGACGACATTGACATTGACAATTTTAACAGTGGTAGAGCCACGCGGGGTCGCACGGATGGGCTGGCTCGAACCGGGGTGGTACCACGACCTCACAGAAAACCAGCGTGAAGTAGAGGTTTACCTCTGCGTTTCGCTTGGTGAGTGCAGGTGGCAGGAGGCCCTTTTTACTGGAAATGAGGCATTCCATCTTAGTCCTCACGGGTGACAACGCATCTACATTTTGAATTGTAATAGAGGATAGATGTAGATGTCTATGGGCCGCAGCAACCACTTACCATCAGGTGGACTGTGTGCTCGTTTGTCACCCTTATCCAATAAAAAAAAAATTGGAGAGCGTTCCCCGCTGTCAAAAGTACGAGAGCGCGGATCATTCGAAAGACGGCGTTACCTTTCATCTTTAAGTATTTATTTTGATTTCAATAATTAATATAAGCATTAAATCACGAAAATTCTGATTAATATAGCTGAGGAGGTAGTGTTGCCAACTTAAAGTATTAATACTATAGTAAGGACTTTTGCACTACTAGGACATAATTAAAATTTGCTTAATTGTAGACAAATGTCGTTTCACTTTGTTCTAATTACATAAGACAAAATCGTGTTATTGAATAGTCTTAAATTCATCAATATTATTGTGATCTATTTGCAAAACTATTTTATTTCAAACAACATTAATAATCTTTAATTGTTTTTAACGAAATGAAAACATCAATTTAAATTGTTTTATTGTATACATTATACATTTAAAACATTTTAAATAGATATTTTCATTTCATTATGTTACGTTATGAAACGAAAAGAAGTGGAATTTCGAGTATATAAAACGGTATCATCAAGACTTCAATAGTGATGTTCACTGTAATCTTTAGTGTCGATGTTTTTATTTGACTATAAGTAATACTTTGTTATATAATACCAAGGTGTTATTTAAAATTCTTTTTTGTACAATGTTTAAAAAAGATCTTTGGTTTTACAGTTTTCCAAAAGATTCTTACAGGCGCCAAGTTTGGATAAAAGCATGTGGCAATAACCATGCAAAAGCAAGTTATATAACCATGGTACCTAAACGAACAAGCACTATTTGTTCCGAGCATTTTGACCAATCGGTTTTCGTAATCCAATCAAATAATAAAAGGAAACTAAATGAAACTGCTGTACTGACTTTGAAATTATTGGAAGTAAGTTTATTATTTTGCTACAGGTTTATTTTACATTATGAAGGATAAAATTTAAAACATGTAACAAATCGAAATGGAAGGTTTAGTGAACGATATGTATTCATTTTAAAATGTTATTTACAAGTTTATCGTCTTAGATGGTGTCAACCAAATTGTTGTTTTCAGATGAGACACGAATTATTAGCGCTTAAATAAATAAATAAGGACAAACTAATAATTTCAGTGTCATATTAATAATCTATTATTATTAAATATATAAAGAGTACTACACTTTTGTACTGTAGAACACAAAATAGTACCGCTTTTTACGAAGACATTAATTTCAATAGAGAAGATGGATGGGTGCTGCCATCTGCTTGGGATCCTATAATTAACAAAATTAAATCCAAACCCAAGCATAACACTGCAAGACTTCAGAATACTGTAAGTTCATTCTGCGTAAATCGAACCAAAAATTAATATTAAAAACCTGAAGGTAGCCGGGCTAACTGTGACATCGGGACGTCAAACATCTCAGTCCCCCCCGTGACCATGGGTTGCTGAAAAGCACTCGAAACATCGGGAATAAAAATAATAAAATAAACGCGATAAAATCCGTAAAAAACAGTTTTATTCAAGACATTAATTATTTTACAATCCTAAATAAAATGACGAAAAAAGTATGTTTGGTTAAGCGTAAACTTCGACCAAGAGATAGCACATGTTTAATTTTTTGACGTGACAACGTCTTCTAAATCGATGAAGCTGGCGGCACGCACGAAAAAACATGACTCATGCGGCGTTACCTCGCTCTGAGGCGTTCCATTTAAAGTGCAAGCAAGAGCGCGGAACGAGCGACAAAGAGGCACAATCGGCCTCCGTGTTCGGCATGTCCGAATGGACAGCTGCTATACAATTATAAATTTACATGTTTGCGTCAAGTATGACGTGCAGTGAAAAGTGAATGTGGTGTCAATTGTTTATAGCAACTGTTGAGGACAGCTAGAGACCCGCCGCCCCGTCGCCCCTTCGTACCCCGCTACCCCCCGCGCACCCCGCACACCGGCGCCGATCCAGTGATGTCGGCGACCAATCAGCGCGCGTGTGGCTTCATTTGTCGTCGCACGGCACTACTCACAGACTGAGGCACCTTCTTGCGAGATATAAGAAGGGCGTCTCGGTCTGTGAGCTGTTCATTTCACTTCGGAGCGGCACTCAAGAAGAAAACCTGAAGAAGACTCAAGACTCCAATTCAAGACCTCCCTCTGTACATAGTGTTAAAGATAGTTATTCAGTGCCGAATCATTGTAAATAGTTAATACAGTATATTAATAATTTAAAATTAAAAATTTTGTACAGCCGACTTCAATATAGGTTATTTGAGAATAACTCAATAACCATTGGTCTGACCTTGATCAAATTCATATGGGTCCACACGAAAACTATCAGCTTTCATATAAAAAAGAATCATCGAAATCGGTTCGCCCAGTACAAAGTTATGAGGTAACACACATAAAAAAAAAAGAAAAAAAAACATACACTCGAATTGAGTACCGTCTCCTTTTTGGAAGTCGGCAGAAAAGTACCATCTTTTCTTCGAGCAGTCCCTTAGTATAGCTAACCTCAGATCAGTCGTTAAGTAATCAGTCAGAAATAAATATACAGTCCACTTTCATCCATTATATTCTTGGTCCATCGCCGCCGGATTCAAGCCAGAAGAAAGAAGCAAGAAGTAAGAAGAAACAAGAAAGAAGCCAATTACAGAAGAAAGAACATAATTATAGAAGAAAGAACATAATTATAGAAGAGAGAAGATCATTATAGAAGATCTTCAAGGAAGAAAGAAGTTCGTCGACGAAGAGAGAAGATCGTCGGTACTAATTTCTTCCCTGTTTCTTGTTACGACTACGTCACATACGTCTATTGTCTGTTTCCAGACAATTTCTTGTTTCTTTAACCGCGTTTACGCGGCCAGGTGGTTGCTCCCTAACGGTGTCAAACTGTGACCATCTGGTAACGCCCTTGTGGCGGGAACGACATCCAATACGTGCGTCTTTTTGAAGACGATACGTACGTCTTTTTGAAGACGACCGGAGGTCGCAACGTGGGACAATGAGGAAGACACGAAGCCAGAAGGCACGGAACGAGGACGACACGCCGGTAGGAATGCGTATATTCGAAGAAGCACCCGCGTCCCCGTCCGATTATCTCGCGATGGCACAAGCGCCCTCCGCCGCGCCCCAGGCCCCGCTCGCGCCCGCATCTACGCCCGCACCCGCGCCCCCGCCGCCGCGCCCCGCTATGTCCGTGTCTACGACCGATCGCTTGGGAGAGGTTAGCACATCCGCGCCGCGCACAGAGACACTCGCCGCGATTATTGAAGATCTTCCGTCTACAGAAACTAGTTCGATAGTACGTACCGTCGCGCCTGTAACAGACGTCGTACATAGGCCCGCACCTCGAGCTCCGTCGGTCCGCTCCGTTCGTTCAGCCCGGTCGACAGCTAGCGCGATAGCTAGGTTAAAGCAAATTGAATATAACGCGGCGGAGGAACTAGCTGCAATTAGGAGGAAGCAATTGCAACTGGAAGAAGATCTTATTAAGAAGAAGTACGCTAGGGACGTCGCGCAACTGCAAGAAGAAACAGATAGGGAAAGTATTAACGAAGACGAGTTAGTTGAAAAGAGGGTACGCATTGATAGGTGGTTAGAGAACGTAGAGACTGTGCGGGGGGAGTCGCCTTGCCGCCTGTCTCAGCCCGCGCCCCGCATTGAGTTAGAGCAGACCCTACCGAACAGGGTAACCGGTTACGACCACAGTGAAGATGCCCAGGGGAGGACGGTAGCGAATGAGGTTCAACCACGTCGCGTAGAAACGATACAGAGGGATAGTGGAGTCGCCGTAGAAATGAACCAGGTGGATCGTCGTGTACGGGTTACGTCGCCGTCGCGCGTCCAACGCCGCACTCTATCGCCTACACATAGATCGCCACATCGCCACGCGGATCGTAGATTATCGTCGCCGTGTCATAGGGATGTAGGTGTACATAGGACGCCAGCGCCACAGCGTTGGCTAGAGGGAGATAGGGATAGAGATAGGTCGCTTACTCCGCGAGGGAAAGAGAGGGGTATAGAGCGACTAGCGGAAGCTCTAGAGAATATGATTAGAGTCAGGCCCGCTGCCGCGAAGCAGACGCAGGACTTGCCTATTTTTAACGGTTCGGCCGCGGAATGGTTAGCCTTCAAAGCCGCGATGAAGGAATCCACGCGTTTATATGGATTCACAATTACGGAAAATATGGCAAGGTTAAGAAACTGTCTACGCGGTGAAGCTAGGGAGGTAGTATCGGCACTGCTGTTTACCGCGAAGGATCCAGCAGATATTATGCGAACATTAGAGCAGTGTTTCGGCCGCCCGGAAGTAATTATCGATCGAGCGTTAGAAGAACTGAAACGCCTTCCGCGCCCGGGTCAAACCGCTCAGGAATTGAATTCGTTCGCGATTAAATTACAAAATATAGTATGTATTTTACAGAACGTCGACGGCAAAGGGTATTTACAAAATCCAATGCTGACTAGGGAAGTAACTAGTAAACTAAGCCCTCACTTATGGTCGCGTTGGTGCGATTATGCGGAGCACTACGGAAGTGCAGACGAACCGGACATCGTTACACTGTCTAGGTTCATGATGAAAGAGGCTGACCGTGCGTTGAGTCATGCCTATACGTCCGTAGCGCCGACTAAGGAATCGCCCGTAGGACGAGAGGCGCCGCCGTCGAAACGAGTTGTATTAACACGCCGCGTAGAGAATAGGGCCCGCGACGTAAAAACGTTCACCGCCCAGGAGGACACCGGTAGTGCCTCTTGTATGTGTTGTTGGGGTGAACACGTGATCGCTAAGTGTAGAAAGTTAGCGCAAATGGGTGTGGACGACCGGTGGAATTGGGTAAAGGAAGAAGGGGTGTGTTTTCTCTGTTTGAGTAGTAAACACCGACGGTTTAAATGTAAAGCGAAGAAATGCGGCGTCGACGGCTGCAACGCCCCCCACCATGCCCTCCTTCACACCCGCAAGACCCGCGCACCTGAGACATCGGCAAAACCGGATGAGACCGTGCTCGTCGCGTCTAACGTTGGTAGTAATGCGTCCGTATTATTGAAAGTGTGTCCCATTACGTTACGTGGACCACGCGGTAGGGAAATAGATACGTATGCGTTGCTTGACGAAGGCTCGACTATTTCGTAGATCGACGACGACTTAGCGCGCGAGTTAGGAGCGGAAGGACCGGTAAAGCCGCTGAATATTAGAGGAGTAAACAATAGTCAGCGCGAGGCCGATAGCAGGCTAGTTAACATAGGCATACGTGGCAAGACGCGCAGCGAAATGTATAGAATAAATGCGCGCACAGTAACAAATTTACAGATAGGTTCGCAGTCGGTAAATAAAGAGTGTTTACGGTTGAAACACTTACGCGACCTACCGAGCTCGGTTTGCTACGAGGACGCCAAACCGAGATTATTATTAAGCGCCGACAACTGGCATTTAATAATCACCCGTAATTTAAGGATAGGACGTCGAAGGCAGCCCGTAGCTGCACGTACGTTGCTAGGGTGGGCCATCCAGGGAACCGTACCGCGATCAACGTGTAGGGAAGACGGCGAGACCGTACTACACGTCGTAAGCGATAGCGGACGGTCGGATGAGGACGTCCAGGCGCTCGCCAGTCCGGGTAGGAACATTTTACGACTGCCGAGACGCTACGCTCCCACGGGGGGAGTAATAGGAAACCCACCGCGCGACGATAAGGCGTACACGCATCGCGACGGTAGGGACAGGCCTACGATCGAAACGGCCAAGGCGAAAGTCGCCCCGATAAAGGCGCAAAGCATACCGCGGTTAGAGTTGCAGGCGAATCTGATAGGCGCGCGACTCGCGGAATTCGTGCAAGGCGAGCACAGAGTGGTAGCCGATAGGGTAGTGTACTGGACAGACTCCACTACGGCGCTCCACTGGATACAGAACGATACGGCGCGTTACACCCCATACGTGGCTCATAGATTAGGGGAGATATCGGAGAAGACGTCACCCGAGCAATGGAGGTGGATACCGACCGCAGACAACATCGCGGATCAGGCAACGCGCATAAATTATACGTACAAGGAAGAGAGCGACAAATGGTTTACGGGACCGCCATTCCTGTACGAAGATGAAGATCGATGGCCTCGACGTCGGGAAGAGAAGGCAGGGGATGAAGATGACGAGTTGGAGGAAGTCGTGGCGCACCAGAGCGACACCAGGGACGCTCCACACCTGCCAGACATCGAGAGGTTCTCTTCTTACGAGAGATTGGTCAGGGCCACCGCTCGGATATTACAGTTCGTCGATGCCATGAGAGGAAAGGCGCACGGACTAACATTGGACCACATCCAGAGAGCAGAGCGGATGTGGATAGAGCGCAGTCAACAAGAGAGCTTTGCTGAAGACATCAGTCGACTGCAGCGAGGAAAGAACTTGGCAACCGGCAGCGCGTTAAGGAAGCTCGACCCCATATTCGAAGAAGGCATACTGCGAGCCAGAGGACGGATCGACGCAGCCGATGTGGACAGCCAAATGAAGAGGCCCATCATACTGAACGGACGCCACCAATTTGTAAAGCTGCTTGTGGAGAAGGCGCATAAGGAAGCAAGCCACGCCAACAGGGAACGGGTAGTGAACGACCTACGCATGAGATATCACATACTTCGACTACGACCGACCGTAAGAGAAGTGGAGCGGAGATGTCTGCGGTGCAGGGTACGCAAGGCGACACCACGGCCAGCGGTTATCGGAGATCTACCACCTGAACGGTTAGGGGCATTCGCGCGACCATTCACCTATACCGGAATCGACTATTTCGGGCCTATAACGGTAACAATAGGACGTAGGCATGAAAAGCGGTGGATAGCGTTATTCACTTGTTTGACGACGCGCGCGGTACATCTAGAGATAGTTTATTCCCTAACGACGGACTCGGCGATATCGGCATTGCGGCGCATGGCGGCTAGGCATGGGTGGCCACGGGTCATCTACTCTGACAACGGAACAAATTTCCATGGGGCGGACACCGAACTACGACGGGCAATGGAGGAGTGGGCACCCCTGCTGAAGGACTACGCGTTGACTCGGCGGACAGACTGGAAGTTCATCGCGCCGGGCGCGCCGAACCAGGGAGGCGCATGGGAGCGTCTCGTGCGCTCAGTGAAGACCGCACTCGAAGCCACTCTACACCAGAAGAGCCCGCGGGAGGAGACGTTGGTGACGCTCCTCACAGAGGCAGAGAACACGGTGAACTCTCGACCGTTGACACACGTACCGGTCGACATCGACGAGGAAGAGGCGCTGACACCCAACCACTTCCTGCTGCTGGGACCATCGAGCCTTCCAGTAACCGCGCCGTGCACGCCTAGTGATCGTCGGGCGTGGAGAGCGGCGCAAGGACTTGCCGACGAGTACTGGAAGCGCTGGATGAAGGAGTACCTGCCGACGCTGGTTGCGCGCGGGGACTCACGGGATGTGCAGCAGCGACAGCTACAAGAGGGGGACCTCGTCGTGGTGGCAGACGGTAGCCTGCCAAGGAACGTGTGGCCGCGTGGAATTATAACGCGGACCTTTCCCGGACCAGACGGCGTGGTGCGCAACGTGGAGGTGCGGACCAGGGGCGGATTGCTGCGGCGGCCGGTCAGGAAGATCGCCGTCTTCCCGAAAGAAGATGAGGCTCGCAAGCTACGCCGGGGGGAGGATGTTGAGGACAGCTAGAGACCCGCCGCCCCGTCGCTCCTTCGTACCCCGCTACCCCCCGCGCACCCCTCACACCGGCGCCGATCCAGTGATGTCGGCGACCAATCAGCGCGCGTGTGGCTTCATTTGTCGTCGCACGGTACTACTCACAGACTGAGGCACCTTCTTGCGAGATATAAGAAGGGCGTCTCGGTCTGTGAGCTGTTCATTTCACTTCGGAGCGGCACTCAAGAAGAAAACCTGAAGAAGACTCAAGACTCCAATTCAAGACCTCCCTCTGTACATAGTGTTAGAGATAGTTATTCAGTGCCGAATCATTGTAAATAGTTAATACAGTATATTAAAAAGTACCATCTTTTCTTCGAGCAGTCCCTTAGTATAGCTAACCTCAGATCAGTCGTTAAGTAATCAGTCAGAAATAAATATACAGTCCACTGTTCATCCATTATAGCAACGATAATTGCGGCGATAAAGGCGTTCAACTATCGTCAGTAAACCAACTTTACAGACAACCGATTTTTTTAATTGCTCCATTCCGTTGCTGCGTAAAGTAAGGACAAAAACAAATAAACAAAAAATCACACTTTCACATTTATAATATTATATTAGTATGGATTGTCAAGAATGATATATAAACTTTTGAAACTGGTTTACAATCGGCTTTTTGAGGATAGAACTATACACTCCCGCTCTTTTTCTCGCTCTAGTAAATAACGTTTCTAAGTGAACAAAAAGGATAGAAACACAGGAAAGTGCGATTCCGTGCTGCCAGATGTAGTTCAACCCTATGCCTTAAAACGGTTTAACTCTATAGGTTGGGTAAAATCTGTAAAATTCGACCGTTTAAAACCCCTATACAGATAACCTTTCCGGTTGGTCATGACATTAAAAATGGTAAAAACATTTCATAGACTAGGCATATTATATATTTTTAAGCAAACAGGAACATTATTTCGATAATGATTACGTTCCACATAACATTGAACTGGCAAACTTCATCGTCATCATCATCATTACAGCCCTTCACAAATCCACTGCTGAACATAGGCCTCCCCCAAAGAATGCCACAAAGCACGGTCCTGAGCCACCTGCATCCATCGACTTCCTGCATATCTTACCAGGTCATCACTCCATCTAGTGGGGGGACGCCCAACACTTCGCCTGCCGGTACGAGGCTGCCACTCGAGAACCTTTCTTCCCCATCGGTTGTCGTTTCTTCGAGCTATATGGCCTGCCCATTGCCACTTCAGCTTACTAATCCATTGGGCTATGTCGGTCACTCTGGTTCTACTGCAGATATCCTCATTTCTGAGTTTATCACGCAGAGACACTCCGAGCGTAGCCCTCTCCATAGCTCGCTGAGCGACCTTGAGCTTCCTCATCCGGCCAGCAGTGAAGGACCACGTCTCAGTTCAAACAAAAAAAATCAAACTTGGTGATGGAAAAATATGCAAGCACCAGAATTAGCTACCTCGCAAAAAAAGAATGATCCCAAAAAGTGTATTCGTCACATATACCAAACTTATTCACTTTAAAAACCAAGTTAAAATATAATATAATACTTTTTCAATTTGTTTTAATTTTGGTAATTTTGTATTATTATACCTTACCTTATGTATTTTTTTAATTTACTTTGAATGTAATATTACTCATTAAACATTTGTTCATTTTTATTTTATTTTCTAATGTAACTTGCATAAAATTTCATCGACATATCCATATCGACAAGGCCCTCGCAGTTGTTTATGGCTTATGCATTGGCATTGTAACGATGAGACATTTATAAGAGATTTTCAAGGTTTTGTGCGTTTTGCTCATTGCGTGCGTAACGACGTGGCCCAATGTTTACCATTTGCTTAGTGTGCGTTACCTCGCCTCCCGCTAGAATTGCCAGACTTTTTTGTTTGGAACTTTATGCGCATGGCGTCTCATGTTAGTTGAATACTCTGAGCTTATAATATGGAGTGTAGAATAGAAGGAGAACCATCTTATAAGGATCGAAAGTTGAAAAAGTGTCCTACTATTTACTGAAAATAGAGGTTCCAAAACCTACCACAATGGCGCTGGCGTCTGAAAAACTACGATATGAACATTGCTGTTCTAGACGGAGTGAAGTCAGCTGAATTCAAATATTTAAAAAATTTCGTGAAAACCTCAACTATTTACGTAGAACAAAACCAAGCAGGTCCTTGTTTATTTCACCAGCTTATTCTAATTAATTTTGGCGGTTTTTTTTAAATTATCCTATGCTACTGCAGCGCCACCCTTATTGGACGCGATTTTAGGGACACTTTTCATATACAGAGATGGTCCTCCTTCTACTCTACACTCCATATTATAAGATGGTTCTCCTTCGTTCTCCTTGTACTCTACACACCATAGATTGATTGTTGTTGTTTTTATTATTCGCTCGCGAGAGCAGGCAAAGGAACTATGCCATACAGCCTTGTCTTTATGTATAATTATCCTCCATAGTTCACTGTTTCACAATATATGTTGATGCGTCACATTGTGCAGCCCTTGGGAGATTTTGACGGCTACTTGAGCGAGCAGGCAGCTGACAGTTGGCGATGGTATCTAAAAACGCCTATGCAAACAAACAGCTTATCTTGAGAATCCATCACCATCAAAGCACTTTTTTCACAGTTTCCACTAATAGTTCACATGCGTACACAGTTGATATATAAAATCGCACTACTTTTACATATCAAAATCCACTTCAAACTATTATTTAAACTATAATACAGGAGCAGCAAACCGCCGCCGATCAAATTCCCGCTAAAACCACCCACCATAGATTGAACAAACATCTGTCATTTTTTTATTTACTATGACACTTCACTAGCTTCATGGTATTCAGCCAACATGTCGTGTGTTAGTCGTAGAAAATCCTGATCCATTTCGTCTACAGGTGTTGTAAGAGGCGACCATAGATAAGTCTTGTTTACACCAGATGTGAAATATCTTCTATATTATAATCTTTATTACAAATGTGAACATCACATGCATGAGGTGTACTCTACTCATGAACAAACAAGCTTTTCTAGGAGTCCGTGAGGGTAGATACCACACGTTAAGAGGTGACAGCGCATCTGTAGCCTTTTTTGCTTGCAGTACTATAGGTGTCCAGTAACTGCAGTAGTAGCCACTACCTACAGGTGGACTGTGACTTTCTTTTAATAGAATGGTGGTGACAATAATTTAAAATTAAAAACTGTACAACTGAATTCAATATAAATCATTAAGAATAACTCAAAAACTATTGGTCACAACTTGATCAAATTCCACCAGAAGCATTCACCGAAAGCACTAGCTTTGAGATAAAAAAGAATAATCGAAATCGGTTCACCCAGTAAAAAGATATGAGGTAACACACATAAAAAACATACAGGCGAATTGAGTATCGGCTCCTTTTTGAAGTCAGTAGAAAAAGCACACAGTCCACCCGATGGTAAGATAAGATAAATTATTTGTTAGAATATGACATATTACAGTTGTTACAAAATAAGTCGGATGTGCCGTTTCCAGCGAACAAATATTTTCAGACACATTTTTTTATAGGATAAGGGTGACAAACGTGCACACAGTCCACCTGATGGTGAGTGGTTGCTGTGGCCCGTAGACATCTACATCTATCCTCGATTATGAATGAAAATGCAGATGCGTTGCCACCCGTGAGGGCTAAGATGGAATGCCTCGTTTTCAGTAAAAAGGGTTCTCTACACTCAACGTACGAAACACAGCATTAAGCTGCTATTTTATGCAGGTATTCTGTGAGATCGTGGTCCTTGTCCAGTCGAGCCAATCCATTCGTGCTACAACCATAATATAGCTGCAGCGTACCTCTATCATGTAAGTTCGTTTGTCACTTCAGTTTTATAAAAAAAAAAGGACAAGGTGGAAAATCATGTTTTATATCCTTATCTCCTGGTAAAGCCTATCACATATGGGAGAAGGTTCATAATCATACATAATCGTTACGCTTAATAGACGGATCAGAGAGCGCAGTACCAGAGGTTTTCCTACGTTTGTCTCTGTTATTTGGGATAATTTTACATCTCTTATCTATGTTATATATATATATATATATATATATATATATATATATATATATATATATATATATCTTTATAAATTACGTGTCACATCGTTTGTCCGCGATGAACTCCTAAACTACTGACCTGATTTCTATGACATTTTGCACACTGTGTGCAGTTTGACTTAAGAGATAGGATAGTTTTTATTCCGATAAGTGACCCTTAATTTTATTATTGCTAATCTCAGGAGTTTTTCTTTTAGGAAAGCAAATGGTGGTCGGAAATGGCAGAACAACGTCTCCCTGGTCAGCTAGTATACTATATAATATAATAAAGCGGAAGAGCTTTTTTGTTTGGTTAAACACTCCAATCTCTGGAACTACTAGTCCTAGTCTAGTCCTATCAGCTAGCCTTAAATATAGATTTCTGTTAATCATTCAAGCGCCTGGCCATTTCTATTTTTACGCGTCAAACGTCCTGGCCTGTACGAAATGTCGCCCGATATTGACAGGCGATTAGCGCCTTTACATTAGGTAAAACATGATATATTTTAATTTTGTATGCCAGCTATTTCAAAAACTTAAGTGTATCGAATCATTATGAATACAATATACTTTATTGTACATGAATCAGTGCAATTGTACTTTTACAAATATCAATCTCATTTCAGACCAGAGACATTTAAGTAGTAGTAGTAATAGACCGCACATCAGCAGCAAAATTGTCGTCTGTAACTTATGTCCTATAAGATATATCTCCAATTTTTGTCATTTAGTCTTAGTCACATCTTAGTGACATTGTCAAAAAGTCAAGACGCATTCGTTTCATATATAAAGAAAATATGCCCGGTTGTGCATTAAGAAATTGTAAGTCATGATAAGGAGCAAAAAATGAACGTGACTTCGGTTTATTATCGTAAGTATAACATATATTTACCGAATAATCTTTAAATTTTATTATTTGTAGTAGATTGTTCTAGATCATTTATTTTTATTGTAATAAGTGCCCTCTGTTATCCAGTAAACGTCACTGTTTAGCGCTGTTTAGTTACCAATGTTAAGGTTAGTGATTGACGACGTTTATCGATTGGGGTTATCGATAAAAAAATATACAGCATGCCGTTTTAATCCTTTAGAATATTAAAGTAGGTAAAACCATTGAGTTATACATGACTAGAGGAGCAAACCACATTACCGCGCGTTGAAAAAAGTGAAACCACTATCTAACCGCGCGGACGTAGCTTTGAAACCACTAAATCTTTTTAAGTAAACACATATCTGTCTCACTTACACAAGTCGCGAAACCAATACCGTCGCTAAGATTAGATAAAGAGACACACAAACATGCAGTGACGGGTTTTCAAATTTTACCCAAAATAAGCAATAAAAAGGAGCTTTTTTAAGCTGCAGTTATTTGTTTTTATTTTAAATGTGTATCTTTGCTTATCCGATGAATAGAAGTGTAACTAATGAAATGAAAGATATTTTTTTTCGAAGTATATTTTATTATAATAATAAATCAAACAAAAAAAATCAAGTAAATAAAAAACAATTTTGGGTTTCTTAACCAAAAAGATCTGAGTTTGAAATATGCATGAATTGTGAAAGCATTGGCAAGTCTTTGTCTCATGACATTAGCTACAAAAAGTGTGGTTATGAATAAATTTTTAAGATAATACTAAAGGGTGTTAGTACTATAGTTCGGCCGTTCAGAGAATGCGTTCCTGACACCTATCAGTTAGTCACGAATAGTGATGGGCACAACATAACACTGAGTTCGTTACCGTTCCTCCAAATTGGACCGCCGCGTTATTTTAAAGATTATTTTCGTTTTAAATTGGCGGAATCATTTAAAATTTATATTTTAGTAATTTAAGTGGAAACCAAAAAAAGGTAATATTAATATAATAAAATTGTTTTATTTATTCTTTGTTACAAAGTTACAATCTGTATTTCTATGCAATAAAGTACATTGAATTGAATGTGCGTACAGAATATTAATCAGACTCCGATTCGCTTGAGGAGGTGGTGTCTTCATCATCATCTTCGCCTACATGTATAATTATATTATTATCAATAACAGAATCAATCCTGATATCTCGGTCAAAATGTTCCACAATCAGGTTTTTAGTCTTCTCAACAATCTTTGCCCAGTCATCTCTTGTGACTTCCCCGCAGGCTTCTTTTAATAGGGTCATCATCTTTTTCGTGCTGAATGGCGGGGAAGTATTGTGGCGGGCGGCGTAACCTTTTATTTGAGCCCAGATTAGCTCAATCGCGTTATATTGGCAATGATACGGCGGAATTCTTAGAACGCGATGACCGTACTCCAGAGCCAGTTCATCGATTTCGTATCGCACATTTGCCGCTTTATTTTCTTTAACTAATTTAATTGGCTCTGGTTTTAGCATCTGCATATTTGCGTCAATGCCTTTTGCTTGTAACCAAGCCACCATTTCTTCTTATTTATAAGCTTGGGTAGGTGGTTTCTGTATTTGAACCGAGTGATAGGAGGCATTATCCATGAATATTACAGAAGGCTCTGGTAGGCTGGGCAAAAGCACGTACTGGAACCACTCTTTAAATGTAGTGGCATTCATTTCCTCGTGGTAGTCATTTGTGGTTTTTGATTGAAATGCCAGTAACGCGTTCTCCACAAAGCCGTATTTTGCAGAACCTGCGTGGCATATTATCAGATCGCCTTCGCCTTCCCCATTGGTACTTTCGACGTCGACGCTTGTGTATCATCCGTCCAAGAACGGGAAACTGTTACCGTTTCAACCTAAATACCATTTTTCAACCTTTCAACCGGGGTTACAATTTTCAACCTAAATATAAAAATGCTTCTTTCTTTCGCGCGTTCGGTTTGGTCGTAGTTTTATTTTTATATTTAATAAAAGTTATCTTATTAGTCCATTATTTTCAAATTCTTAAAAAGAAAAACAAAACGTATTATTTTATAAAGTATAACTGTATAAGAACAGATTACGATACTGTTATTGCCTGTTATTGTTAGTACAGCACTACAAATATAAAGCGCTGCCACAACCTTGTAACAGCGCAGTATAGATTTAGAAAAATATTGTTTACCAAGTTATTTGACACTCAGTTTGGCACAAAATTATAACATTCATTGATTATTGATATAATAATGTTGTTTTAATGCTCATCAATTGTTAAAACGATAAAGAACCAGCAAAAATATTTTTATCGTAACTGCAACGCCATTACAAAGTTACGTCGTCAGTTCAATCGCGATGTGTCAGGAACGCATTCTCTGAACGGCCGAACTATAATCCGCTTAAATAAAGACGGTTACCATCGCTTTTTGGTCCTAGTTTGTCTTGATCCCGGAAGTGCTTAGAACTAATCAGAGTATATTTCGAAGGCACCTATTGAGTCTCCTTTCTCTGCAATCGTATTATTTATTATACTATATTTATACTACTACTCACCTTCTCCCTCAAATAGATACATACCTACACAAAATATTAATATAAAATAGGTAATAAAATATAATTAATAGATCATTCATGAATATTCTAAAATAAGAATAATTAATTCCTTTGTATAAAGATTGAGACATAGCTTTTATTACAATTTCCAAAATATTTAAAATCAGGGCTAACAAGTTAATTTATTCCATGAGTTATATACTCGTAGTAGTGTAATATGGGAAAATTGCAAAGACAGAAAAGTGGCAACATTGAACCTAAATTGCCATATTCGATATTTTATTAACTTTTTTGGTTTTTTACGTTAAGGGTGCGTTTGCAAATCGGGCCAAATCATGCTGTTTTTCGGTACATTTTGTGACAATACTAAACCAAATCAAATATAACTAATAACTACAACGTATAGAATGGTTCTTTATCTTCAAATGGTGGTAATTTTTTTGTTGAAAATAATAGTTATTTACATTGTAAAAAGGATCTTCGCTAGCCATTTTCTACAAAATTAACGATACCGGCTCATGTTTCGGTACATTTTTTGTTCTATTATCAACATATATTAAGATTTCTAAAAATACTGTAAGTAGGCAGACATATTCAATAAAAAATGCTGGTGATTACTTTTTATCAAAATGTCACAAATGGTCGTAAAAAAAATAAAAAACTGATGCTTATTTTTTGACATATTTTGCTGATACGGATGAATCCTAATGGATTGCAATAAGGGTTATTTTATTTTTAGTGCCTGTTTTGATTTGTTATACAAAAATTTCGATAAAACCACAGTCGGCGCTCGGCCGCTATCGCGGGTGGTCGCTATATCGCCTGCAGCAGCTGAAAAAGATCGCTGTACAAACACAAAATATTCGAATTTGAATACATAGGTACATGACCTGACAAAGTAAAATAATACATAATATAAATATTTTTATAATCACAAATTCTTATTATAATGTTTTGTTTCGCTAAAAGCAAGTGGGATTTATAATATATAAATACTTAGAATAATAACACCTAGAAGCCGAGTCCGCGTCCGTAATGTGAGGCAACTCAAACTAAGCCAGTATGGCTTAGTTCAATACTCGGCCCGTTAGTGCTCAAAGTCGTGGCATGTTGATAACAGCTCCCGAAATTTTAATTAAAAATTACGTTTTATGCAGTGTATGGATGTCAGTACATCACAGAAACACAAGAAACATAGCAACATTACATTTCACGAGTAACTAATGCTTTTGAACTTATATTTTTACGTAAAACATTCATCAAAAATAAATATGAATTTTTAAAAACTCATATATAACATTATATGGAAATGTTGCCAAAGTGAAAGAAAAATTCTTCCAACTTTTTTAATTAAAACTAAAACACGTCAATAGGAATGAGGGCATCCACGACTTTTTCTGCTACCCAGGGCGGCGCCACTTTACAGTGAGATAATTGACAGATTTCATAGCGGGGATAATAATTTCTTAAGAAAATATAATATTTAAGGTTTCTTTATGTATTATTAGTTATATTTTATATTAATTACATTAGAAATGAATAAACCAAACTATAAAATGTAAATAAAAGCCGTTTTTTTTTAAAGAGTTTTAGAGAGTCAAACCTCTGGCGCATTGTGTTGTGTAATAATGCAATATTCTAGATAATGATAAACTATTATTTAAAACTAATTTCTCAAACACTATGTTGCAAAAAGCTTTACCTCACTCACAACTATCGACATCTGGTGAGTGGAAGATTATTAGCCCTCAATAAATAGAGTGCGTAACGCAACTTGACAACTTATTACTACGAGGGCTGCCAACATTGAAAAAATGCAACGCATTGTTTTTATTTATCGGCGCAGTGGCTTAAAGGAGCAAGTATTTGTATGCCTTACAAATCATTGTTCCGGGTTTGGATGTTTGTCCTTGTGCAATTTATGTTCTTAAGCTGCCTCCACGATACAGGAGAAAATCCTGTGTAGGGGTAACGTTTTAAAAAAAATAAAAAAATTTTGGATGAATTTTAAGGAAACTTTTTATATGGTCTGATAATAAATGCATGTTTGGTATTCGTTTTATGTTTCATTCTGATCCGATCATTGCGGCTTGTGAGACAGAAAACATCAGACACAATCGAAATGAAAGCAGTTGGAAGCCCACTAAAATACAAAAATTTGTTCTTTACATTTTTTTATAGGATACGGTGACATACGAACACACGGTCCACCTGATGGTAAGTGGATGCTATAACCCATATACATCTACAACTATCCTCAATAAAGAGATGCGTTGTCATCCGTGAGAACTGTGTAAAACCTACCAAAATTAAACTTTCTTGTGTTTTTCGTATTGTAGCTTACATTATGCATGCAGTGAGGTGCGGCGGTACACCATTACTCGACGATTATTAAAAAAAATTGTTAAAAACAAACTGAATAATAGATACTGAATACGGTCAATCGTTCGTCGAACAGTCGTGTGTCAGGCATCGGGTGGGTGTATATCGAACTTGCATTAGTCATATAATTATAACGTCTCTATACAGTTACAAAGAAAAATATGATGCAATCACGTTTATATGGTTCATAAAAGTCTAGCCAAGTGAAATAGGCTAGATAGGCAAATATCCTATTCAAAAATATTTTGAATTTAGCGGGCTGCATTTCGATAATAGAATTCAAACAAACTTATTTTCACATTTGTGTGAGTCATACATTAAGTTGTAACTATTAGTCCAATATAGTTTCAACTTCCCTACTTTTCGGGAAAATTTGATGTATTGGCCACATTATTTCTTTACTTGTGTGTGTTTCGTCTAGCGTAAACACAAGTTGATAACGCACACATAGATTTTGTTCTTGCCCCACTTTTGAACGTCCGCTTTGTAGGGAACTATCGTTCTAGGTGTTATTATTCTAAGTATAAATATATATAAATCCTATTCGTCTTGGACTTCATGGAGTGATCTGAAAGTATACGGTGAATGCTACTAGAACTCCTCGACGAGTTGAACTAGGTGTGCCGAGTTTGGGCTCATGACGAGACCTTACCTCCGGAGTTGATGGAATGACCTGAAGGTGTACTTCGGTAACTGCTAGTGGAACTCCTGGACGAGTAGAACTAGGTATGCCAAGTTTGGGCTTGTTTTGTTAGTTATGACGAGACCTTACCTCCGGACTTGACACAATGATCTGATGGTGTACGTTGGTGACTACTACTGCAACTCCTGGACGAGTAGAACTAGGTATGCCGAACTTGGGCTCGTTTTGTTGGTTATGACGAGATCTTACCTCCGGACTTGATGGAGAGACCTGATGGTGTACTTCAGTGACTACTAGTGGAACACCTGGACGAGTAAAACTAGGTATGCCAAGTTTGGGCTCGTTTTGTTAGTTATGACGAGAACTTACCTCCGGACTTGACAGAATGACCTGATGGTGTACGTTGGTGACTACTACTGCAACTTCTGGACGAGTAGAACTAGGTATGCCGAACTTGGGCTCGTTTTGTTGGTTATGACGAGATCTTACCTCCGAACTTGATGAGAGACCTGATGGTGTACTTCGTAACTCCTTGTAGAGTAGAACTGGGTGTGCCGAGCTTAGGCACGTCGGAGAAAATATAAATGGTATTACCGAATTCAAGGGCAACTGCGCATCATAACTAACAAACTCGGCACACCTATTTCTACTCGTCCAGGTGTTCCACTAGTAGTCACTGAAGTACACCATCAGGTCTCTCCATCAATTCCGGAGGTAAGGTCCCATCATAACTAACTAACCGAGCCCAAACTCGGCACACCTAGTTCTACTCGTCCATGAGTTCCACTAGTAGTCACTGAAGTACACCATCAGGTCTCTTCATCAAGTCCGGAGGTAAGGCCTCATCATAACTTACAAATCAAACCCAAACGCGGCACACCTAGCTACTCATCGTGGAGTTACAGAGTAGCAGTCACTGAAGTACACCATCAGGTCTCTCCATCAAGTCCGGAGGCAAGATCTCGTCATAACCAACAAAACAAGCCCAAGTTCGGCATACCTAGTTCTACTCGTCCAGAAGTTGCAGTAGTAGTCACCAACATACACCATCAGGTCATTTGGTCAAGTCCGGAGGTAAGTTCTCGTCATAACTAACAAAACGAGCCCAAACTTGGCATACCTAGTTCTACTCGTCCAGGTGTTCCACTAGCAATCACTGAAGTACACCAACAGGTCTCTCCATCAAGTCCGGAGGTAAGATCTCGTCATAACCAACAAAACGAGCCCAAGTTCGGCATACCTAGTTCTACTCGTCCAGAAGTTGCAGTAGTAGTCACCAACGTACTTCATCAGGTCATTCTGTCAAGTCCGGAGGTAAGGTCTCGTCATAACTAACAAAACGAGCCCAAATTTGGCATACCTAGTTCTACTCGTCCAGGTGTTCCACTAGTAGTCACTGAAGTACACCATCAGGTCTCTCCATCAAGTCCGGAGGTAAGATCTCGTCATAACCAACAAAACGAGCCCAAGTTCGGCATACCTAGTTCTACTCGTCCAGAAGTTGCAGTAGTAGTCACCAACATACACCATCAGGTCATACTGTCAAGTCCGGAGGTAAGGTCTCGTCATAACTAACAAAACGAGCCCAAACTTGGCATACCTAGTTCTACTCGTCCAGGTGTTCCACTAGTAGTCACTGAAGTACACCATCAGGTCTCTCCGTCAATTCCGGAGGTAAGGTCCCATCATAACTAACTAATCGAGCCCAAACTCGGCACACCTAGTTCTACTCGTCCATGAGTTCCACTAGTAGTCACTGAAGTACACCATCAGGTCTCTCCATCAAGTCCGGAGGTAAGGTCTCGTCATAACTAACAAAACAAGCCCAAACTTGGCATACCTAGTTCTACTCGTCCAGGAGTTCCACTAGCAGTTAGCGAAGTACACTTTCAGGTCATTCCATCAAGTCCGGAGCTGAAGTTATCATAACTAACAAAACCAGCCCAAAGTCTACAGCCAACATCTCACTCCCTGTAGAGGGCTTCTAGTGCCTAGCTGTCTCTGGAGCAGACATTTATATTTCGTATCTAAGTATAATTTTGTAGGTATAAGAAATATGAAACAAAAAACAATCCAGGTGTTCCACTAGCAATCACTGAAGTACACCAACAGGTCTCTCCATCAAGTCCGGAGGTAAGATCTCGTCATAACCAACAAAACGAGCCCAAGTTCGGCATACCTAGTTCTACTCGTCCAGAAGTTGCAGTAGTAGTCACCAACGTACTTCATCAGGTCATTCTGTCAAGTCCGGAGGTAAGGTCTCGTCATAACTAACAAAACGAGCCCAAATTTGGCATACCTAGTTCTACTCGTCCAGGTGTTCCACTAGTAGTCACTGAAGTACACCATCAGGTCTCTCCATCAAGTCCGGAGGTAAGATCTCGTCATAACCAACAAAACGAGCCCAAGTTCGGCATACCTAGTTCTACTCGTCCAGAAGTTGCAGTAGTAGTCACCAACATACACCATCAGGTCATACTGTCAAGTCCGGAGGTAAGGTCTCGTCATAACTAACAAAACGAGCCCAAACTTGGCATACCTAGTTCTACTCGTCCAGGTGTTCCACTAGTAGTCACTGAAGTACACCATCAGGTCTCTCCGTCAATTCCGGAGGTAAGGTCCCATCATAACTAACTAATCGAGCCCAAACTCGGCACACCTAGTTCTACTCGTCCATGAGTTCCACTAGTAGTCACTGAAGTACACCATCAGGTCTCTCCATCAAGTCCGGAGGTAAGGTCTCGTCATAACTAACAAAACAAGCCCAAACTTGGCATACCTAGTTCTACTCGTCCAGGAGTTCCACTAGCAGTTAGCGAAGTACACTTTCAGGTCATTCCATCAAGTCCGGAGCTGAAGTTATCATAACTAACAAAACCAGCCCAAAGTCTACAGCCAACATCTCACTCCCTGTAGAGGGCTTCTAGTGCCTAGCTGTCTCTGGAGCAGACATTTATATTTCGTATCTAAGTATAATTTTGTAGGTATAAGAAATATGAAACAAAAAACAATCTTTCAAATTATCAAAATGTTTATACTTGATTGCGATTCCCGCAGCTAACCGTGCGTACACTTGTGTGTGTACCTATCAATTTTGTAAACGCGTCCTTAAGGGGCTACTCCATGCGAACGACCTTGAGCGTTTGTGTGCCGGCCGCGCCAACTCCCTACAATATAGGATCACGTAAAAAATAATATGTAAGACGCCACCTACCATAGTTTTGTATAACTCAGTGCCACCTACTGCACGGACGTAGTATTTTTCAACATCAATAAACTATTTTATGGAAATATACACAGCATACAACGATAAATGTATTTTAATTTTTTTATTCGGTATATTAGTTGCATTATATTAGAATTATGTATTCTCATATATTATCTAATTATGAAATTTTATAATTAATTATATATTAAAAATGAAGCATTGAAAATTGTGAGTTTAAAAGATACCTACTCACTATAGGTAAATAGATAGATAGCTCGCCTTTTGTACAAATATTTGGTGCAATAAAGAATAAACAAATAAATAGGATGTTTCGCACAGTGAGAGTAATATATAATAAGAGTCGTGGAGGCAGTTTACAAACATAAATTGCACAAGGACAAACATCCAGACCCGGAACGATTATTTGTAGGCCTTACAAATATTTGTTCCGTGCGGGATTCGAACCCGCGGCCCCCAGCGCAATAACTGATTGCTAAGCCACTGCGCCACGGAGCCGTCGCCGGGTTATAGGTAAAGTGACCATACGTCCCGTTTTGAACGGGACTGTCCCTTTTCTCGGTCACCTGTCCCATTGTCCCCAAATAAAGCTCCGGGACACAAAATTGTCCCGTAACTCTTTGGATGGAAGTATTCAAAGCCAACAATCTTCAACATAATTTTTTTAATCGAATATATTTTATGTCTACCTGGTACAAATGCTCCGATAGAAAGAGTATTTTTTTATTTTGAATAAATTGTGGACGTCTGAAAGAAACACTTACGGTTCCTGTTCTAAAGGCGATGTTGAAAGATAACAATAAAAAAAAAATTGAGCAGAATTTTATTCTTATTTAAAATCATCACCAACTTTATTAAAGCAAATTTAATCCTCTGACAAATGTAATTCATAATTAAAAAAAATGTTGCATTTAATAATTACCTATTTTCAAATGCAACATTATTTTTTAATTTATTGTATAAAGTTATAGTTTTTAGAGTATAAATAAACCCATGTCCTGTTTTGAGTTAAAAAATTAATTGTCAGCTTAGTCTTTTTAGTTAAATTTAGTTTTAAAAATTTTCAGTTTATAGTAAAAAGTAGGTATATTAGTACCTTCTTAGATACTTTTTACCGAATTATAAGTATAGAACACCTTATGTACTCAATTATTTTTTGAAAAAGAAGAAAAAACAAGCAATGAATAATATACTATATTTTAGCAAAAAACTATAACTTAGTAATACTAATTATAATTATAACTTAGAACATAAATGAAAAACTCATAACCGACCCAGGATTCGAACCCGGGACCTCATGATCAGCAGTCGCACTACTACAACCACTAGACCAACGAGGCAGTACTACAACTGAGAAGATATTGTAGTTGCTTATTACGATTATTTTTAACTGTATACTATACTGATAATATTGAATTAGCCTTTTATAGTGTAAATTATAATATTTGTCGAAATGTTAATTATGGATTCGAACCTTACATGCTAATGGTGCTTCATTTTTTTATTTGCATTTACTTCAAAGAAAATGCACGCAAAAAGCTTCATCGCGCAGTAAAAACACAACAAATATATGTATAACTAATACGAAAAATTATACCCAAAACAAACAAATAATACTACCTATAAAATAACCTAATTAGTAATAATATTATCGACTGATAAGATCGTGAGCGTGTGCGCCTCTAACGAACGACACGGGCTCCACGTTCGAGAGCTCAACGCTCAATGATCCAGCAAGCCCGTGGGCAGTGAATACGCCCAGATTTTAAAATAATTTCTTAATAAAATCAAATTTTGGTCTTTTGAAAAAATTTTTACTATAGAAATGTTCATCAATAAATTGCCTATCCATTGGTGTAAATCGCAAAATAAAATAATACTTACTTTACGAGGAGATGCATGTTATCAATAATAATTTCACATTTATGTGGTTTCGTTGTAAGGAGATTATATTAATATTTATTCCTTTAAAAAAAATTGGATACAGCTCTTATGAAATCAAGATTATGTAGAAATATAATGTGTTTTTTATTTGTTGATATATCTTTTAAATAAAAAGTAGATAGCTCCTAAAAACAGCACAAATAACGACTAGCGCGACATTTTGCTCAACCCGCGCCTTAATGTGAAAACATAAACTAAAATTTACGCGTGGAAAGTGATTCCGCTTGATTAATTATGTTTTTGTGACCTTGAATCACTACGCATTTACCCATTTTTTGTCGTGAATCGTTCGGCTCTACTCGGTCCGCGTCACATTGAACACTGAACCGACGTTAGCTGGGCATATAGCTGCGGCCATATGTGAAGTGGCAACGCTTTGGCGCGGCAATTACTTATCTAGTGTAACATATAAATCAATGGGTAAAACAGTCAACGATACTGTACCCTACCAACAAAAATGAGTAGCATTTACCAACTATGCTAAGTAGCCTACTTTATCAGGAGCAAGGGTGGGAAATTTTTTTAGGCATGCTGATGAGATTTTCTGTGTTGCTTATGAGCATGCTGAGGATACTTGCTATGTTGATGTTTAGCAATACAGCAAGTCTTCTCTTTTACATACCAGGCTTCATTGTATGGTGGTTTTACACCGGGCTTAATTCTCTGGTGGTTTTCAAGGACAAAGCCATTATAGATCCTGACTTACAGTGATAGGAGAGGGCTATAGATTTGTTACATTAAAAACAATTTGTACCGTTAAAGGATATTAGAAGCAAGAAGTTGTAGGTTAAGCCTGAGTTAGAAAATAAGGTAAAAACTCTTAATGTCTTGTAAATGGCAATACTAGTTACCACCAGTGCCCTCTAGTATCGAGTAGCAGAACTAGGAGAGTCAAGATCCTTCTAGAAATATCGGGACCGATATGTACTCGAACATTCTAGATCTTTCTATATTAGAAGGTTCTGGAAATTACCTGAGGCCTATACAGGGCCGGTATAGACCACGACCGAGGCAGTATTGAATTGGCGATACAAGAGAATACTTCGAAGCGAAATAACTGCGAACTAAAGTGATCAGTATTAAAATTGTGTTTTATTACTAGTGTGGTTTTAAGTTGTAATTAGTGTTCTGTAATTAAAGTTTCAATTTTGGTAATTGAATCGGCAGTTTTTAATTGTCTCAAGCCCTAGGCTCGTAACATTAACAATTTTTATTGATGTGGGTAGTGTCTTTAAGTACTGCAGCTGATGAAACGTGAAAAATCGTGAAACGGTTTTTCAGTGTTTTCCAAAAATATTTTAGATTTGAAATAGGTTTTTGTAAAAGAAACGAATTTAAAAACATAGAGGCACTCTCTTATCGGATTTGGCGTTTCTCGATGTGTCTTTAACGCCGACCGATCAATCATATGTTATTATTATAGCAGCTAATGGACCGAGTGACGTCATCCAAGATGCCACCAAGGTGGCAACCAAAGTGACTGCAGTTTGAATTAATTCTTAGTTTTTGGAAATTAAATATTTTATTTCATGACACTAAAGGGGCGTAAAAAGTTAATATGATTTTTTCGTGTGATGGAACTCATGATAATAGATTTATACAATAAAACAATGATAATAGATTTATACAATAAAACAATCATGTATATTCCCTATTATTATATCGAAAAGCATTTCAAACTTAGTATATAAATGTTCCCAATGCCCGCTCTATAGTATACCTATATATTTAAATCTCTTTGTTTCAGACAAATTGTGCGAACGACCTACCAAACGCTAGCCGCTCGATGAGAACCGAGAGAAATCGGCAGGGGACGATTCTATTAGCTCAAACACTTAGCAATAGCAACAGATAGCAATTTTTTTAGGCGCAGTTTTTACCACTTTTAAAGAAAACCATACACGATACATAGGAGAAATAAATTATAAATCTTTTTAAAGAACATATTCTATTCTTTATTTTAGTCATGCATATCTTGACGGTAATGTGGGAAATTTTTGAGAAAACTAAACTTTGAGCAATAAAAAATGATAAAAAATGTTCATATGTCGTGGCAGATTGCGCTGAAACTATAATGGTCGCTAGTCGCTACACACGATTAGTCAAACTCATCAGTTTAACTTACGTAGTACATCCAAAAACTGACCGTGAGTGTGAAATCTTAAGTTGAAATTTTTAGCTCACGGCAACCCACGGATTTTTTTGGGCGTACTGTTAGTTAAACTGCTCACTTGAACTGACGTACATCCAAAAACTGATCGTGAGTGTGAAATCTTTAGATGAAATTTTTAAGTGACGGCAACCCACAGTTTTTCCGAGCGCACCGTAATCCGCTCGCTTCAGTTCGTTTCAAATATTTAGTACTTTCTTTCTTAGTAGCTACTTATATTATTGCTGTTTAGATTTTATATTATTTTATATATTTAGAGAAGTTTGTTTGACGGAGGATGGAGACCGAGGTGACTGTGATGATGTCACCTTCCGTATAGTGGACTCAGAAGGTGGGTAAAGGATCTCAGTGATGTTACTTCGTAGAACCATCGTGTTTCGACTAATTTTCAAAAAGGTTAATGGAGACTAGATGACTGTGATGATATCACCTTTCTGATGGTGCAATCCGATGGTGGGTATAGGATCTAAGTGATGGCAGTAGATAGAACGATCGTGTTTGAACTCATTTGAAAGGGCTCAAGTAATCTAAGATGAATGAGTAAATATGCCATGATTTTAAGAAGAAGTAACTAGTGGAGATACCCTTTCAGATTTATTGTGGTTTGTGGCTTATTACCAGACTGTGTAATAGTAAAAACAATATTATTACTCACTTAATTTATTATGTTTTCAGGCAATTAAAAAACCAGCAAAACTGGTAAGTAGGTACAAAGTTAGAAATCTGTCATATATTTTTACATGTAATTAAAAACAAGGCGAACGGAAAAAGCATAACCAACTACAACCAGAAAACGAAAATTTCTGCGTACTTCAAGAAAACCTACAAGCACCATTTCCATATCCAATTCCTATAAATGACCAACTTACCTGTAGGTACTCGGTATTTAGAATACAATGATTTTTGACTGGAAGTAAGACTTAGTAAATGAAACAATGTTGTACTCAAGTTTTTATTACACGAATGTTAGACATTTAATAAAACCAGATTTAGAAAAAATTTCTAAAAAATAACCGAAAACCGATCACTCAGACCTATCCAACTTGTTCTCCAAAATTATGAAAACCATTGTGAACTGCCAGCTCATAAGGTTGAGGATCACCTACTGAAAAGTAAACGCCAGTACGATTTCCGTCAGGATGGTCAGCTGGTGATCTTCTGGCTTACATTAATCAAAAATCGATGGAGGCAGAGAGGGAGACCCTGGCCGTTAGTTTGGACATAGCGAAGGCTTTCGATCTGGCTTGGCACAAAGCGCTCCTTTCGAAGCTCCCTTCTTATGGGCTTCCAGAGAATTTATGCAACTGGATCAGCAGTTTTCTTGCAGATTGGTGCAACAAAGTCGTAGTAGAAGGTGCATGCTCCATTTGCCAGCCTATTTATGCTGGTGGTATTTTATTAGTATTGGTATTATAGCGGTTAAAAGCTACGAGCTATAATATAATATATACGCTGTTTCTTCTGCTTATCATTAGTAATTATGTTACAAACTATCTGTTGTCAGCAACTTTCATAGTTGTTAACAGATATAGGTAGAAAAAAACATGGATAAGTATTATCCACAAGGAACTAGTCAACCCTATTGAATTTTATTGTTTACCAAAAACAGATATTATAAAACCAAACATACCTACAAAATAGATAGGAGTTGATAGGTCAAAATTAAAAGATTTTGCATTTGAGTATTTTTTTTTATAGGAGAGGGGGCAAACGAGCATGCGGCTCACCTGATGGTAAGTGACTACCGTCGAATTTTTGTATGTTAAAATAATCTTGATTTTTTTTGTAGATGAAGAATAAACAAGTTGTTGTACTGAGTGCTACCCTGCTTCTGCCTCAATACATTGTTGTTTCAACCCCTTCTACTTCTAAGGTGTACCTTTGGAATCTATAGAAGTATCTTCTACGAGGACATCGGACCAACCACCCAGCAAATAAATTTTGTCCGAGTTTCAAAGATGTAGCTGTTCAGACGGAAATGTACAGACATACAACAGCTCTGCAGAAGGTGATTTAAAGCGTAAAGTGAAAGTTTTATCACTTAGCCTAAAGAGACGTGAATCTAAATTAAAATATTTAGAGTTCATTCAAGTCGAATTGCAATCAGTTAAAGTATTGGCTAATGCATATGTAAACTTAAGAATGTTCCATCATGCAAAATGTAATATCTTGAGATTAAGTAAGATTGGCCTACGGTAGAAACTCCACAAAACGATTTTGTTTAGCCATGTTTGATTTTATTAAATGTTTTTCATTACTTAGTTTTATTTCAATCTGCCTTCATTTAAATACTCAAATATCTGCTTTCAAGGGCGTACGCAACAAAGAGCTATGCTCCCTGAGCGAAATGCTGCGTGCGCTCTTGCCTGCTCTCAAAAGCTGCTCATACGCTGGTTAGCTAACACAAAAGCAGAGATACACATGTCTTCAAATTGGAGAAGTAGCTTCAATACCTAAAACTGGCACACTGGATACATTGGTCAGTAAACTTAGTGGAACTTGCTCAAGGCATACACGAGCCAGTTTATCACGCTACTTGCCTCTGTAGCACATTTTTTAAGTTTTCACAACGGGTGAATCATGGAAAGCATCCGAAGGGAATTTAATAGTTTTGTATTGATACTTCCAACGGAATGCGTAGCTAATTTAGTTGAACAAAAACCCGCGGCGGCAGCTTACTGTCTACTGTCATCGGGCTCGCCCGTAGCTCGCTAGCAAAGTATATTTTTGCTTGCGATCTTTTTGATGTTTTTTCCTTCGCACATACGAAAACTTTGTTAATATATCAAGCAACGCGTACGAAGTCGCGGGAATCAGCTAATGTTAAGTAAAGTGATTTTTATACGTGGTAGAGCCATGCTGCAGCTATATAGTATAGTTGTAGCAAGAATGGGTCGGCTCGACCGGGGACGGACCACGCTCTCACAGAATACCAGCGTAAAATAGCAGCTTAACATCGCTGTGTATCGTATGGTGAGTGTAGAGAACCGGAGACCCTTTTTACTGGAAAAGCGGCATTCCATCTTAGTCCTCACGGGTGACAACGCATCTGCATTTTGATTCGCAAACGAGGATAGATGTAGATGTCTATAGGTCACAGCAACCACTTACAATCAGGTGGACTGTGTGCTCGTTTGTCACGCTATCGACCATATCCTATAAAAAAAATTAACATTTGACTATGTATTGACTGGACACAAATAACTCATCTCAGTCATCAAGTGTAGAGTCCTTTTCATGAAAGAAATCCCGCGGTGATTTTTGGAACTAAATTTGACAGGTCGGCCATGTTGTCGTTCGTCGATGTTATCAAGTTCGTTTGTTGTGGTAGATTTTTGTGAGTTTTTAACTAGCTTAGTGCATTTTAAAGATTGTTTACAATGCCAAAAGTTGTAAAAAGTTCGGCTCGAGAAATGATATTGAAGGTGAAAGAATTCTGTGAAGCTGAACAAAAGAATCAAGGTGTTTTAATACCACTTAACAATGTTCAGAAGAGAGTGGCCGCCATAACAGGTACTTGCCATATAATAATTTTTTGCTGTATTGATGGGACTTTTATGATATAAATTCGTTTTGGGACAAAATTGAACAAATACATAACGTGATGAAATTAGGTAACCGAAATTAAAACAAATATTGCATAGTACATAAGCATTATGAACTTAGTGACTATTATTTTAATTGTTCATTCTTTAATTGCAGGTGTGTCAGAGAAAACTGTAACAAGAATTACAAAAGAAGGTATAACAGCGGCGAGTACTTCGAAAAAAATTGTCACCCCGGGGAAGAGTCGCCCGCATCCGAAAAAGTTCGACTTAGACGGGTTCGATTTGTGCGCAATCCGGCAAAAAATTCACAGTTTTTACGTTGTGCATAAAGAATTACCAACTTTGGCTAAATTACGGGCAGTTCCGAGAGAAGACATCAATTTTCAAGGAAGCATCACAACATTGCACAGGATATTAAATAGGATTGGTTTCAAGTACAAGCGATGTCAATCCAGACGCAAACTACTTATGGAACGTCACGACATTACCGCATGGCGTGCAAGATATTTGGATGAAATACGAATAAATCGCACTGTGGAAAAACGACCCGTTGTATACTTAGATGAGACCTATATACACAATACTTATCATACAAAAAGTTGTTGGCAGAGTGAGGAGGAGCCAGGAATGTTCGTCTCAGAGTCATCAGGGAGTCGCTGGATAATCGCTCATGCGGGAACAAAAGATGGATTCATAAATGGTGCATTATTAATGTTTAAATCCCAATCAAAGTCGTCAGATTACCACGATGACATGAACTCTGCAAATTTCTTAAAATGGGTGACGGAAAAATTAATACCTAATCTACCTGAAAGGTCGCTTGTGGTAATGGACAATGCTCCTTACCATTGCACTCAATTAAACAAAGCCCCTTCAATGACAAATATAAAAAGTAGTATGCAGGAATGGCTCCGGCAAAAGGGTATATATTTTGAAGACACCTGGAGAAAAGCTGTGCTGTTTGAGCTAATCAAACAAAATAAAGGTCCACCGACATTTGCAGTGGACGAATTATTAACAGCTCACGGACACGAAGTATTAAGGTTGCCGCCTTACCATTGCGACCTCAACCCGGTGGAGAAAATCTGGAGCCTTGTAAAAAGAAAGGTGGCGGATAGGAATGTGGCACAAGATCCAAAAGAAATTGTAAAATTAACTGTAGAGGCATTTGAGTCTATTACGGCGGAAGATTGGACAGCTCAGTGCACGCATGTCGAACATTTAGAGGAGGAATATTTAAAAAATGACGGCCTTATGGATGAAGAGATGGACCGAATAATTATATCTACGGCTAGTGATACTGAAACAGATTCTGATTCAGTTTCCATCCACTCTTCAGACAGTGATGTTCCTATGGCCGCTGATCACAATTATTCAATAAAACTCTGAATAAAAAATTGTAATGCTTTTCTTTACCCTATTTTCTCATCTTTTCCCTGTAAGTAGGTAGAACACCGCTTATAAAAGTAAATAAAAATATACTTTTTACATAACAGAAATATAGTAAATTATGTAAATGGACATTTTTATCAAAATTTATGTTTAAATAAACTTAAACTAGGAAATGTGGCATCCCACGTTTTCCAGTACTGATCATGACCAAAAATCGTCTGCTTTTATTACTTTGTTTTTAGTTTCTCACCTAAACACTGAAACTATTTAAAAATAACACGACACTTACAGAGTCATAATAACGTTAGTTAATTGGACTTATTGCATGAGTCATCCCATGAGTGGGTTGGTAGACATTTTGATAAAAATGCCCAAATATACATTTCACTTATCAGAAATATACATGTTTCACTAGTCTGAACTATTGTTATAGTATTGGCTTGAGTAATGAAATTACAGCCTATCTAAAATGTATTTATTTCTTAATACAATTTAATAGTTTCATCGAAGTCTGCAGGAAATAATATTATTTGATAAATTACATATGCTAAATGTATAATAGGTACATTTTTACTCATAAATGGCAACACTATGTCACGCGAGTACAGCGCTGCGTCTGGGGGACTTCTTTCAAGAAAAGGACTTTACTAAAAAGTTTAGTCATCTTACTAGAAAGATATAAACGGCTTCTGTAGTAAATATCTATATCGGCTCGTTTTTTTTTGGTAGAGTACTCAGTTTTGTTTGTATAGTTCGTCAAATAAAACAGGAGGAACAATCCGCAGGCGATCAAGTTCCCGTCAAAGACTTGCGAAAATATTCAAAATAGGATTTGACGTTTGATTGTTCTTTTTTTAAAATAAACTTCCTTTATTTAACAATTTATTATGAAAACACTCAATAATAAATATTTTGTGCAAAATTACACAACCACACCAACTACAAAATTACTTTATGCAAGAACAAACAACTCTCCCGTCGTCAAAATTTCGATTTCACATCTTCCAGTAGAAATTCTGAAATATCTTCAGCCATACAGCCGGGATCATTCAAATGAACGTCATGTCCACCCGGAACGATTTTAAACTTGAAATTCTTATTTGGCCAAGCTGTCTCGTCGGTGAGGAAAGGCACGTGTTTGTATGTGCCCAATTTAACTATATCACTGGCCAATATCGCGAATGTTGGCGTCTTAAATTCTGTGTATATTTTCTTAAGGAAGTCGCTAGGAAATGGCAGCAGAGTGACGTTCTTCATGCGCTGGTCGTATGTAAACCTGAAAGTAAATTTTTTTTTTTCAAAACTCAAAACAAACTTACAGGCCGTCCGTCACCTGATGGTCAGTGGCTACTCTACTCCATTGACACTTCACATGTCATCTTCAAACAAAGAAGGCAACAGTATTAACAGTATAATAGTATGCGTGTGCGTGTGCGTGAGCGTATGCGTGTGCGTGCGTGAGTGCGTACGTGCATGCGTACATGCGTGCGTGCTTGCATGTGTGCGTGTGTGCATGCGTGCGTCGGTGCGTGAATACGTACGTACGTGCGTGCGTGCGTTGATGCGTGCACGCGCGCTCGTGTGTGTGTTTGTGTATGAGCAAATGATTCAGTGTCGTTTTATGTAAATAAGTTTCGATAGAAATTTTGTTTTAAATAAAACTTACATTCATACAAAGTTTTTGATTAGCTATTTAATAATGAATTTATTTTGTTGTATGACTAACGAGCGAGAAAGCAAGATTGTCTTCTGAAGAAGGCTGTATTCTATTAAAATAAAATAAATATATTCTATTGTTTTTACGCTTGCTATCAATAATCTCAGGGTCATAGGTTAATTATTTATGCTTGAGCAATGTTAGGCGTAATATGAATAGTCTTTATTTTTATTATAAATTTACTGTCCTTGTACAGACTGAGTGTCGGGTATCGGTAAGGCTTTCCTAGCATTACGAGTACCTTAAGCAGATATCTCTGTGCGCGTTCCACCTTAATAAATCTATTTTTGCACATCAAATACATAATATTAAACTATTATTATTAAAAGCTTTTTTTTTCTCTACGGTGGCTAACCGCTAAGCTCACTTAGCTCACTTAGCGGTTAGTCACCGTAGAGTCTATATCACCTGAGGATGCCTCGTGTAGAGGCGAAACACGTGTCGTATTATCGTCAGTGGTGTGTCTTGCCTAGTTTAGTGGTGTTGGGAGTAGCGGTGCTGGGATTAGTGGTGACAGGGATAGTGCACGCAATTGAGGGAGGGTTGGAGGTGCTCTTCATACTAGGTAAGACACATCATTTTATTTTATAACGCGGATATTTGCGAAGTAAATTTTTCTAAAAGCTTTTATATAATGGATTTCCGCAAAGTAACGCCTGATTCTATTAATTATATTATTATATTATATTAAGTACAAACCTCAGTTTAACGTAATTCTCTAATCGCTGCTACTCCCCTCCCATAACTAAGTAGATGTTTGTTCTCCAAAATTCTGTATTTAGTTGTGATTTGTTTTAAGCCACATTGGTGCCTATAATAACGCTAACTCCTTCCCTGAAGAGAAGCCTCAAGACATGATGACAGACAGATCAAATATCGGACATTGGCAGAATTATTGTGACCTAACCACAATATCAAAAGTCATATTGAAGAACTTTAGACTACCCCAGGAGGGTACCAGCAACCCTGAAGAATCCGTCGCTGAGCATTCACGACCAAGCTACACCACTCCTGAGCGTGGGTGCGGGCAAAATTCTGCTCTCGACTAAAACTGCTCGGGGCAAGCGGAGCAATAAGAACAAAGCGACCCCTGTCACGCTATCCGTCAATTTTTGCAAGCTTAGGGGACTTCATTCCAACCTTAACGCAGTCCACTTCCATCTGGATACTGCCAGCCAGCCTTCCTTTTTTGAACCGAGACTCAGGTGTCTTCTCCGGCTGATACTTCATATCCTTCCTATCTTCTTTTGCATCCTATCCTTAGGGGCGGTTTTGCTTCTCGCCGGACGATCCCAGCGTTGTCGATCCCAGGAGATTCTGTTGCTGATGTGGTACTTCAGGGTATAGAACTTTTTATTCCATCAATATCATCACACTATTAGCAGGAGTGCTACCGGGTTTGGGCTGACGCATCAAAGTCTTGGGATGTAAACATCAGCGCTCTTAGAAAGAAGTATAATTCCGCCTCCAGGTCCTTCAAAAGAGTCATTGCCAAGGCAAGGTTTGAGCAAATCGGCAAAATTGGCGAGAAGCTAGTTCACCTTCCTTCGGTAACCCGTGCATTCTGACCTCTCGCCAAGGCTCTCCAAGGGAACTTCTGTCAGCTATCTCTTCCATCTCTGCACAGAGAGGACGAACCACTGGCCCATGCCACAAAGGAGAAAGCCAATCTGTTAGGCTCTCTCTTTGCGTCTAACTCGACTCTCGATGACGGGGGAACACACCGCTGACCATCCCGCTGTGTGACTCCATGCCGGATGTGCGGTTTACACAGCACTCGGTTCGCAAAGCATTCCTCTCCCTTGACGTCAGCAAGTCGAGTGGGCCTGATGTAGTCCCTCCCATTATGCTGAAGACGTGTAAAAAGCTTGGCGTGCTCAGTAGAGCGAGAGAGTACTTCATGCCGGCACATCGCTTGCAACTTTACAAAGCGCAAGTTCCTCACATGGAATGAACCAGGTCCTTTCACTTCACCGCATCCAGCGCAGAGCGGTTCGAATCGTCGACGACCGAGTTCTTTCTGATCGGCTCGATACACTGGCACTGCGTAGGGATGTTGCATCCCTTTGCATTTTCTATCGAATCTACGAGTGCTCTGAGGAATTGTTCAGATTATTTCCAGCAGCCAAATTTCACGAACGCACATCGCGGCAAAATTTACAATACCACCCTCACCATCTGAATGCTTGATGGTCCACCACTGAGCGTTTTACTAGTTTTCTTCCTCGTACAACTTTTGGAAATTCTTTTTTCTGGACTTCTTTCTGGAATTGTTTACCACCGGAAATTTTTCCGGACCGATACGACTTCGGGAGCTTTAAGAAAAGAGCTTACACCTTTCTAAAAGGCCGGCAACGCACATGCAATTCCCCTGGTGTTGCGGTTGTTCAGTGTCGACGGTAGTCACTGACCATCAGGTGAGCCGTATGGTCGTTTTTGCCCCTCTTCTATGAAAAAAAATATTGAAGAAAAATTATATTGAAAATTAAGAAAACTAAAAAACAAGCATTGATCATGAGCTGCGACGATCCTAGAGAGAATTATCCTGGTGATCCTGATCAGGATACTAGGATAAAGTTATTAAATTATTGTATTGTCATCGGTCCATGATACGAGTGCAAATTTTCAAGTCAATCGGCCGTCTACTAGTTAGTGAAAATTACATTAAATGAATCCAAATCCGAATGAATATTTTCGTTACATAGTTAGATAGATGTTATACATGTTAAAAACAACTTCATACCTGTACAATCCATCTCCAGCTGGCTCGATCATTCTCTCTAATTGATGTTTCAAAGCTTCCTCAGTTAAATCTTGCACGTTTTGTACCAGCTCCTTAATCTAAAACAAAGATTCAATAAAAATAGATATTTGATTCAAAATTCGGTTACCGGTATAAAAGTCTTCGATTCACGTCTCTTAGCATAGGAAACGTAACAGCACTTGCTGCTGTTTTGTGCTGGTACTATGCAAGGGCGGTCCTCCTAGTTGGAGCCGAGTGCAAAACCGGCCGAAAATAAAACCCGGGTTTTGTACGGATTTCGTGAAAAAAAAACAGTTTTCGGTGTAACCGTTTTTTGAATTCTTTGTAGGTGTAAATGAAATCATTAAACCGCATGTGAAATACAGGGCGCTTACATCTTGCATCTTTTGAATTAAATAGAAGCGTACCTACCTATTAATAAGGAAATACATATTTAAAATCTAACAGAAAATATAGAACAGAATTTGTCGTGAAGCGAGAATTAAGAAAAAAGAACCTAACCTAAGGACAACAAAACAACAAAAATAGAACAAGAAAATAATATATTTAAAATTTTAAAAAGATATTTACAATTTTATATAAAAAAATGAAGTATGATGATGGTGATGGGTGACGTGAAATTACAATTAGATAGAAAATAAAGATAGAAAAATATTAAAGCGGAGCCTGAAGGTCAAAGTGGCACACGCTGCGCTTGGAGTAGGAGTAGGCACACGCTGAGCTTGGAGTTTCTTGGCGGTGGTGGCACGCAGCGCCTGGTCTAGGCACACGCAGCGTCTGGAGTTGGCACACGTAGCGCTTGGAGTAGGCGCCCTTAGCGCCTGGAGTAAACAGTCGCAGCGCCTAAAGGTAGCACGGGCACCAGTAGGTGGAGGCGCAGGCGACGACTCCAGATTGAAGCAAAGGCTTGTAGGATCCCGGAGTAGTGCGGCCCCGCACTTGGAGTAGGCTAGGCAACGACTTCGGGTGAAGATAGAGGCTTGCGGGATCCCGGAGCAGTGCGGCCCCGCGCTTGGAGTAGACTACGCCGACGACTTCGGGTGTAGATAGAGGCTTGCAGGATCCCGGGGCAGTACGGCCCCGGGATAAGGCCTTTAGGAGATGCTTCAAGTTTAGAAGCTGAAGCGAGACTCCGTGAAAATACGAAGTGAAAATGATTTGTTATTGTGTAAAAATGTTACAGGATCCTATGGAAATAAAGGTGATGCAGAATATGAATGCAGAAAATCAAAAACAGAATGGAAAAATAAATTTAAAATAGTGTAAAATGATATGTAAGTACCATAACACTACAAATTATTTTGATTGAATACAGATTACAAGAATCTTATAAAAAGTCATTTAAGATTTACCAATGAACAAGCAAGTAACGCGGTGGTAATTTTGGAACAAAGTTTTTCATCGGACGGATTTGGCGGATGGGGGCTAGGCGAGAAAAGTGTAAGATTTTTCCGTCACGACCCCTTTTACGTACTGTAGACGGCCTTGGCGGCGAAATAAGGAAGCGAGATGGAATAATATCTATCACCCTCGCACTTTTTCTTATCTTGCCATGAAAGGAATATTAAGTATTTTATTTTAAACTAGCTGATCCTCGCGACTTCGCCCGCGTGTTATTTGGGGGATGACATTAGCTATCTGCCAGTGAAAGTCCCGTCAAAATCGGTCCAGCCGTTTCAGAAATTAGCCGGAACAAACAGACTGACAGACAGAATGACAGACAGACAAAACTTTTAAAAATTGTGTTTATGTTATAAGTATTGTATATACTTTCATATGTATTTAGTAAAAAGCCGTAATTTTGACATTACAAACAGACACTTTAATTTTATTTATTTGTATATTTGTATAGATGACGCTTCATTTTAATAGACGCTAGTAATTCATTTATTTGTATTTGTTAATCAATAATATAATATGTTTATCAATAATAATGTACAACAGCATGGTAGCGACCACCTTGCCAAGGGTTATTATCAATCACGTACTCTTTAGTACTACTAGTCGTGGTAGCTCTGATAGTTAGCGCTCGCTGTAAATTTCACAGTACGCGAGCAACCCGGGTTCTTTACCACGTGGATTTACCACGTGCTCGGCGGTGAAAGAAAACATCGTGAGGAAACCGGCATGTGTGAGAAATAAGAAAAAAAAATATATTTCGAAGACATGTGAAGTTCGCCAACACGCAATGAGGCAGCGTGGCGGACATTTGCTGCCCTAAAAACCTCTCAGAAATGCGGGGAGGCCTGTGTTTAAAAAATTGCTTGATAAATAATTAAAAATTTTGTACAACCGACTTCAATATAATTTATTAAGAATAACTCAAAAACTATTGGTCTGACCTTGATCAAATTCATATGGGACCACACGAGAAGTACCAGCTTTCAAATATAAAAAGAATTATCGAAATCGGTTCACCCAGAAAAAAGTTATGAGGTACATAAAAAAACATACAGTCGAATTGAGTACCGTCTTCTTTTTGGAAGTCGGCAGAAAATTTAAAGTTTTTGATAGATAAGTCTTATATAGCTTTATTAGCTTTTATAGAAAAAGGTTTACTTGCTTTTTATGTTTAAGGTAAGTAGGTATATTAATCAACAGTATCGAGCAGGGACGGAGAAAGACCTAAGTTAGACATGGGCCAGACGAATTATGCGAAACCCCTGGCGAGGCGTATATCTGGATTTTGTAAAATAAATATTTTAAATTAATTGCAGTTGTATTTCCATTACAAACCGTCCCAGGTCCACTACTAAACATAGGCCTTCCCCAACGACTGGCACGATCTTGAGCCAATTAAATACAAGGCAGTCCCGCTATTCTTGGCTACGGTGGCGTCCACGATAACGGCGGAGCAGTGGCAATATTGCCATATGATCACGCGCAGAACGCGTGGTAGTTAGGATGCAGTTTTTAAATAAAAATCTTCGTGTTCATAATATATAAATTATAACATCATACTTTGGATAATCAAATTAAATGCAGTGATACAATTCAAGAATTGCCATTCTACCCCTACGCTAGCTATGGACGAAATGGAATACACCGCTATCATACAGCATATACCTAATCACAATATTTATATAATATGTTATTAAGGACAAACCTTTTCGTAACTATATCTGGGCGCAGTCTCCGTCCCAGCGTTACATTTTATATAATTGTCCTTCTTATAATAATTGCCGTGGTACTCGTGGTACCAATCCTTTAAACTGGTCGTTTTGCTAGTGAAGTAAGCAGGTATTGGGTCCAACTCGACCATTTTAGTCACAAGTCCGGGATAAGCAATGTTAAAAAATTTACCTGGAAATAGAAATATGATCGTATATGATCTCTCTCCGGTCGTGTCGGATTACCGTTTAATTCTACGGGTCCATCTGACTATGAGAGTGAAGGGATAGAGTTAAAGTGCACCTGTGCTTGTGCCAACACTCGTGTACTTTAATCCTGATCTATGCAAATTCCGGGTCTACATTGAGGCTGGCCGCCGAACGATAAAACCTAAAATACAAAGGTCATAGGAATGGCACAGTTCAAGAAGTCCCTAAGTCCTTTATTTCTGTTTTGTAATATTTACACACAAACTTTTATTTTGGCCCTTGAAACGACATTGTAAAAAGTTGATAATATGAATGGTGCTCAAAGAATAACGTTTGGGAAGTTCTTTAAAAATAACGTCTGTTTATCTAAAATATTTAATGTTATTGGAAGAACAGTACTAAAAATATTGAAGTTCGACTTAAAGCAAAAGCTTATGGTCTTCTCAGACAAAATAAAAAGTTATTTTGTCTGAGATGGTCTTACGGATTGTAGTAAAAAAACATTAGTACTTAGATTTTTTCGCATTATTTTTGTCCATAACATTCAGTTTTTTCTACAATGTTTGTAAACAAATCTGTCAAATCATGGAATTAGAAAAAAATATATAAGAACTTAGGGATTTTTTGGACATAGAGATTTGTTAAAATCAATCAATCAAAAACAGTACATAGCAATATGTAGCAATATGTTAGAAATTAAACAAATCGACTAAACCATATAAATTGAAGCGCATTAACTGGCTGTATTGTAAGTGCATAAAATCCCTAAGTGGACTTAGGGACTTCATGAACTGAGTCATTTATATGTCATCATCATTACAGCCCTTTACAAGTCCACTGCTGAACATATGTCTGACGAGAAAATGTGTTGTGAATTCCCGAACGTTGCCCAGCCGAGTTGAAGCCGTCAAATGACCTCTCGGTCGACGTTGGACTTACCTAGTTGCGCTATTTGTCCCAGGTAAACATACTTGTTAACAGATTAGTAACAACTACCGGCATAGGTGTGATATGGACGTTACACATAACTTTTGTTATGTCCATGTTCATCTTAAGACCTATCCGTTGGGAGCGATTCTGTCATAAGAACTATATCGTCGGCAAATCGAAGGTGAGTGATGTACTCGCCGTTGATGTTAATACCGTATCCTTTCCAGTCCAGAAGCTTGAAAACGTCTTACAATGCAGCAGTGAAGAGTTTGCACTTCTGCTCCACGCCACCGGAGTAGTGCCACCATGGAGGACGGAATTAGAGCTGAAGAACTTAAAGTACCGGTTTTCCCACTCGTTTCCAGAAGCTCCGCTGTAATTCCATCCTCGTCTAGGGACATGCCGTATTTAAGGTGCTGGAGAGCCATTCTAATCTCGCTCAGACTGACGTGCGGGATATCATCGGAATAGTGTCGGGTAAGTACTTTACATTCTTTCTTTTATGTTCCGCGGGTACATACGATACACCCGAAAAGTAATTACCTGGGGCGATTGTGTAAAATATGAGAAAAAATATAACGCAAAAGTATGTGATATTGTTTCTTTTATTTGGATATGTATGAGGTCTTGACTCATAATGATATTGCAATATCTAATCAAATAATACCTAGTACTGTCAGACCCAGTCAATATGAAACTTCTCTTCGAAAAAACAGTCTAAAACTTCATAGATTAGCTACAGTGATTAAGTTTAGGCTTAAATCTGATTTCTAGTAAAATTTGACAAAACTTCAAATAACTTTTCAACTGATTAATGTTGCAGAACGTTTAAGGGGACTAAAATGATAGGTAGTGCGGCTCCCTATTGCTAAGCTTAACGGAGCGGGGGGCTGTTCGCGTGATAACAGACCCCCCCCCCCCTTTTTTCTACTACAAACTGTAAAAAATAGGGTACATACCTACAGCAACACCCAAAGAATGTCCAATATACACAAATTTCTCCCACTTAAAATGTTCAACTACCCTCAGCACTGAAGGCACTAAATCCAGAACAGTGAAACGAACTCCAAGAGGCAGAGGGTCCGACCATCCATTTCCGGGTAGGTCTATAGCTACGTAGAAGAATTTAGCCGGTAGAGAGAGCACAAGGGGCCTGAATGCAGTGCACGGTTCCATCTTCCCTGGGCAAAGTAGGACCGGCGGACTGGTAGGTTGGCCCCATGTTAATGCTGCAATAAAAAGAAAATTATTTTTTACGTAGAGACTTAAGCTGGAGCACAGGATAAATAATAGTACAAGAACAGAAGGATCACTCTCTGATAGAAAACTTTCAAGTTTAAACCTATTTACAACATCACTAATGTTCATAAAGGTACGCCTCGAATATGACCTTGGTTAAAATAGCCTACCGATTAAATTGTCGAAAAAAAACTTAATGCGGCGTGCGTATAAAATCAAAATGCACCTTACCTCCGCGTGCGAGAGTCTGTATCACTTGACTCGTAACGCGTCTTTGTTGAGGCCGCTCCTACTGTAGGTTTAGGTGGTGTGAGAAAAGAAATTGAATCATTTGATATTAGTTGGTAGTAGAATATACCGAGGTGTTATGCAATGTATTAGTAATTTGCTGATAATAAGAAAATTATTGTTCAATGTGAGGAAGGTTAATATGCAACATCAAGAAAAATTAAGATAATAACAACGTGAACGTCTTTGCAGAGGTGAACGGCAGAGTCGGGAAGGGTCGCCCTAGACGAAAGTTTATCGACCAAATTGGCGATATATTGAAAATGGGCCAAATCAAGAGTACCTTTAACCGACGAGCGTATATGCGTAGGTATATGGATGTGGAGGAAGCTAGAGAGGTCTGTCAGGATCGTGCCAAATGGAAGTCCATAGTCTCTGCCTACCCCTCTGGGTGACAGGCGTGAGTGTTTATGATTTTTTTTTATGTTTTTCAAAAAAAGGTGGAGGTACTCAATACGACTGTATTTGTTTTGTGTGTTACCTCAGAACTTTTTGCTAGGTGAACCGATTTTGATGATTCTTTTTTTAATTAAAAGCTGGTGCTTCTAATTTATATATCCCATATAAATTTGACCAAGATCTAACCAGTAGTTTTGGAGTTATCTATACAAATAAATAAAATTGAAGTGTTTGTTTGTAATGTTAAAATAATAACTTTTTACTAAGTGCATATGAAAGTATAAACGGTACTAATAACAAAAAATCAATTTTTAAAATTTCTGCCACAATTTATTTTATTTTTCAATTGAGGGTTCTTTATGTGCTTCTGTCCTCTGCTTGAGTCTACTTTTTCTTTTTTGGAAATAAGGTTTATTTTCAAAAAAGAAAAAGTAGAGTAAGCTTACCAAATCCCCCTAATCCATTAAAAAGACGTGAATTACCTGGGGCTCCATGGATAGACATCGCAATTGATCTCTTAAGACCACTTCCAAACACAAACAACCAAAACTACTAAATAGTCACATCTAGTAGTTTTAGTTAACTATTATAGTAGATACACAGAAATAAAGGTAACAAAGATAATTACTAGTTCACAGATAATTAAAATCTTAAAAGAAATCTTCAGCAGCCTAGGATACCCTGTCTCACTCACAGCTGATGGTAAGCAATTTGTAAGCGATGAGTTTAAAAAATGCCGTGTAGTGGCGGATGGCGGTTAAGAATATCCACTACCCCAAATCTTCACGTGGGTGTCGTAAAAGGCGACAAAGGGAAACAGGCAGGAGATGGGCAGCAGCATCTTCCTGATAACAGCAAAATACAATAAAAAAACTGCGGTTGCTAACCCGCTCGCCAAGCGTGGCAACTATGGCAAATACCCCCCCTATGAATGTAACAAAGCGACGGCCCCCAACCCCCGGCGGCCCCGCTATTCCTGGCTACGGTGGCGACCATGGTAACGGCGGGGCAGGGGGTGCTAAGAATCTCCGGTGGAGGTTCGGTTGCCACCTACGACGACTCGACCTGGCAACATACAACGCACGCACCCTGAGGACTGACGAGAAGATCGTGGAGCTGGAAGAAGAGATAGACAAGTTACGCTGGCATATTATAGGATTATCTGAAGTCCGAAGAGAGGGGGAGGACACGGTAATCCTCGAATCCGGCAACTTGCTCTATCACCGGGAGGGCGACCATCTGTCCCAAGGAGGTATCGGATTTATCGTCCACAAGTCTCTCGTTAACAACGTTGTAAAGATTGAGAGTGTGTCGACGAGGGTTGCGTACCTTATACTCAGAATCACCAAACAGTATTAGCTGAAGGTCATACAGGTTCACGCACCAACCTCGGTACACCCCAATGAGGAGGTGGAGGAAATGTATGAGGATATCTCTAGAGCCATGCATTCCTCCAAAACCCACTATACGGTGTTAATGGGAGACTTCAACGCAAAACTAGGCACAAAAGAGAACGGTAAACTGAAAGTAGGGAATTTCGGAATAGGGCAACGGAACCCAAGGGGCCAGCAGCTGGCCGACTTCATGGAGAAAGAGGGACTCTTTATGATGAACTCAGCGGCCCCACAGGAAGTGGACCTAGTCGAGCCCCGACGGTTCGACAAAAATTAGATTCACTTCATTATGACGACCAGACGACAACTGTTCAGTGATGTCTCCGTGATCGCGAGGGTGAAAACTGGTAGCGATCACCGAATGGTTAGAGGCACACTGAACCTAAACGTTAAGTTGGAGAGGTCTCGTCTAATGAAGTCAACGCTCCGTTCCCCTCGTGCTCTATTCCAAAGTCCCGAAACCTTTCAGCTCGAGTTACAAAACCGTTTTCAGGGCCTAGAAGACTGCAATGAAGTGTAAGATATGAATGACAACCTCGTGGAAACTTTCCATGCGGTCGGAGCTAAGTTCTGCAAGATCCGGCGCAGAAGAACACAAAGCCTCTCCGATCACACTCTTAATCTCATGGCTGTTAGGCGGGAGATGAAGCTAATAGTCCTCAACAGATTTGAAAGCATACAGGCATCTGAACAGACAGATCTCCAAATGCATGTGGCGGGACTTACGCAACTTCAATACAGCTAGTATTGAAGAAGTGATCGAGCGGAACCAAGGCTCCAAAGTCTTTGCCAGAGATCTGTCTGCGAGAAAGAGCCAACTATCAAAGCTGAAGACCGAGTGTGGCAGCATCGTTTCCGGGATACCTGAGATTTTGCGTGAGATTGAGAGGTTCTATGGGCAGATGTACACGTCATCGTTGGAGCCACACGCAAGTGTGAGTAACGATCCAAGAGCGAGTCTTATCCGACACTATTCCGAAGATATCCCGGACGTCAGTCTGAGCGAGATTAGAATGGCTCTCCAGCACCTTAAAAACGACAAGGCCCCAGGCGAGGATGGAATTACAGCGGAGCTTCTGAAAGCGGGTGGAAAACCGGTACTTGAAGTCCTTCAGAAGCTCTTTAATTCCATCCTCCATGGTGGCATTACACCGGAGGCGTGGAGCAGAAGTGCGGTGGTCTTGTTCTTCAAGAAAGGTGACAACGCCCTCTTGAAGAACTACAGACCGATTTCCTTTCTGAGCCGCGTCTACGTGCTGGTTTCGAGAGTCATTACGAATCGTCTCACGCGCAGACTCGACGACATGCAGCCTCCCGAATAAGCCGGTTTCCGAAAGGGCTTTAGCACCATAGACCACATACATACGGTACGGCAAGTTGTACAGAAGTCCGAGGAGTACAATTTGCCACTATGTCTCGCGTATGTTAACTATGAGAAAGCCTTTGACTCCGTCGAAATTTGGGCGGTGCTGCAGTCCCTTTAGCGGTGCCAAGTTGATTGTCGGTATATCGAAGTGCTGAAGTGATTGTACAGTAGGGCTACGATGGCTATCCGAGTACAGAACCAGAGAACGAAACCTATCCAATTGCAGAGAGGTGTAAGACAGGGTGATGTTATATCCCCAAAACTCTTCACCGGTGCATTGGAAGACATTTTCAAGCTTCTGAACTGGAAAGGATACGGTATTAACATCAATGGCGAATACATCACTCACCTTCGATTTGCCGACGATATAATCCTTATGGCAGAATCGCTGGAGGACCTAAGCACCATGCTCAATGACACCAATAGTGTCTCCCGACGGAAAGGTCTTAAGATGAACATGGACAAAACAAAGATCATGTTTAATGTCCATGTCACACCTATGCCGGTAGTTGTTGGGAGCACTAAGCTCGAAGTTGTTAACGAGTATGTTTACCTGGAACAAATAGTCCGACTAGGTAAGTCCAACTTCGACCGAGAGGTCAATCGACGGATTCAACTCGGCTGGGCAGCGTACGGGAAACTACGACACATCTTCTCGTCAGACATACATCAAAACCTTAAAACGAAATTGTACAGCCAGTGCGCGTTGCCAGTGATGACTTACGGATCTGAGACGTGATCCTTCACTGCTGGCCATATAAGGAAGCTCAAGGTCGCTCAGCGAGTTATGGAGAGGGCTATGCTCGGGGTTTCTCTGCGTGATAAACTTAGAAATGAGGATATCCGCAGTAGAACCAGAGTAACCGACATAGCCCAAAGGATTAGTAAGCAGAAGGAGCAGTGGGCCGGCCATATAACTCGAAGTGGCGAAGTGTAGTGCGATCCCCCCCCCCCCCTCCGAGATGGAGTGACGACCTAGTAAGACATGCAGGAAGTCGATGGATGCAGGTGGCTCATGACCGTGCTTTGTGGCATTACTTGGGGGAGTGCCTATGTTCAGTAGTGGACTTATGAAAGGCTGTAATGATGATGATGATGATGAATGATGAGTTTAAATCACTCCGTAAAGAGTGTGGCTTTAAACTTTTTAACACTGTACCATACCGGCCACAAATGAACGGTGAGGTTGGAAGACAATGTCGAGATATATTAAAACAGTTACGAATCAGTCACTATGAAAAGAAAGACATGAAAGAAAGAAAGCCTTTGGGTGTATCTCATGATGTATAATACTACACGCCATACTGTGACTGGAAGGATAGCATCGGAACTTTTCTACAAAAGACACCATACTGTGACTGGAAGGATACCATCGGAGCTTTTCTCAAAAGACGAAATAGAGATAAAGTCCCCTCACTCAACTGGTGCTGGTGGCAACAGAACAGATGACATGGAAATAAGAGATAGAGATAGAGAACAAAAACAATAGGGAAAAGAGTATGCTGACAGGAAGCGAGGAGCTACTAATTCAAAAATAATAGAAGGTGACAAAGTGTATATTAAAGAAATAGGAAGGCCAACTAAATTGACGTCATATTTCAATCCCACTCCTCATATCGTTGAACGTTCAAGAAATGGTGACTGTGTTGTAACAAACAACGAAACTGGTAAAAAATACAGGTGAAATATAGTTCGTTTAAAAAAAGTAGAAGGCGAATAGATAAATTTTTGTAACGAAGATGAAATAGAAAGTCGAGAACCAAACATCAGCAGCGGCAACGACCTAGACGTCATTAGTTAAATTTTTGATTGAAATATGATTTGTGATTAGAATTTATTATTTTAAAAATCTTAACAATAAAGAGATGTAGTGTATGTGATTTTTAAATGTTAGCAAGTATGTAATAAAATACAATCATAGATCGGAATGAGGGTAATATCATTTATATTGCCTGTTAATACACGAATATAAGTGTCCACTGTTTCGAGCGCACCGCGTCAGTATCACGTAGCTTGCTATATATATATATATATATATATATATATATATATATATATATATTTATCTATGCACAAGAGTCGCGGGCGAGAGTGGACGCGTAGTGAAACTATGGAGTTCACGTGTGCGTGTGTGAACCAGTGAATTACTGTGAAGTATCGACTATTACAATGAGAAATGCTGCTATTTTTAATCTCTTTCTTTTATCGACCAAGTGTTAAACTAATAACTAATATATACTGATCTTGCATTAATAGGCAGTCACTAGTCAGTACTAATACTAGTGGTCTACTTACACTTAACGATTTTTTAAGGTTATTGGCATTATACGCGAAAAAATCGAAAACTGCGAAGCTGTGGTCGGGTCGCTAATCAAATAATAAATCTGTAACTTTGGCGTCAGTAACTAGGTACCTAATTTTCTAGATCAACCTATATATAATAATATCTTAACTTTTGGTATCCTTACGAACAGTATAGAATGACAAGTCGACATCCCTATTGTTATTTAAGAACCCGCATTCTATCCATTACCTTTTGGCTTTTTGAGAGGCCATACTTGAATAAAAACTCATAAATAAATATCAAAAGTGCCTATATACTTGTAAGAGAAAAATACTTTTTTGTTAACATAAGGCGCGCGACAACCTCACGGAATTAGCCTCACCTCGACCGCGCAGGTATATTTTCATGCCTAAAGCGTGGAGTGAGACAGACTTGGCTGGAGCTGAATTATGGCTGCATCCCGAATAGTTCGGATCGACCGAAGAAGGATCACGCTCCCACAGAATACCAACGTGTACCAGCTTAATGCGTTTCGTATGGTAAGTGTAAAGAACCGGAGACCCTTTTTACTGACAACGAGACATTCAACGTTAGTCCTCAGGTGTGACAACGCATCTGTAAATGAAGACAGCATTCACTTACTGTTCGAGACGGCCAAAAAGACTTTAAACAAAAAAGTGATTAAAGAATATTGATTTGTTTAAAAAGTAAAAATACGGAAAAAATCTATTAAATAACGTGTTAATATAGTTTTACCATGTATTTACAACTCTCAATATGTTTGTATAGAAGGTCGGTTTAATAATAGTTAATATAAACAACTTTATTTTGTTTAAGAAAAACCGACCAATCACAGCGCGCCGCGCTATAGAACTTTCTGGAAATTTAAATTAACTGCGTAATAGTTTATGCAAAAAATTAATGAGAATATTTTTATATCCGAAAAGAGTTGTAAATATGATATTTAGTTAGCATATGTTGAATAGATCATTATAATAAGGAAATATTTCGTATAATTAAGCACGATTTAAAAGTTATAGGATAATTAAAGAATTAATATGCCCAATTAGTGTAAAAGTTTAGGACATTTTACTTAATAACTTTGTTGAATGTAAATATATTAATTATCCTTTATCACGTACTAATGAAGACCAAAAATGTCTATTTAATGATGTATAGCGTGTTAAAATTAAGATTAATATTATATAGAAAATATTGCAATTTGTGCCATTTGCATAAAGAAAAATGTTTGAAAATAAAGAGGCAAATGGGAAATGGCAAGCGGCTCACTATAGAGTATAGCCGAAGTCTACCTTATGGGGGCGAAACATTGTAATATGGTAGTAGGAAGAACTACCAGTGCCCAGCAGTAGTATCCGGTAGTAGTTGCAGTGACTTGCAGAAATATATAGTGAAAGTGTTTAGCTAGCCGAAAAAAGTGGCAACTGAAAATTCGGTGTTGCATATAGTAAAAAAGTGTTAGCTAGCGGAAAAAGGTCGTAACTGAAAATTCGGTGCGGCATATAGTGAAAAAGTGTTAGCTAGCGGAAAAAGGTCACAACTGAAAATTCGGTGTGACATATAGTGAAAAGTGTTAGCTAGACGGAAAAAGTGATAACTGATATTCGCAGTTACACAAGTGTTAAATTCAACTAATTTTAGTTGATTAATAGCTGCTAGTCAGTAGTGTTAAAGAATCAACTACTCCGAACAGATATTTTTATACTACCGCTCATTTGAATTAAATATTTTAAAATATATAGTGAACAACCTATAGTGAACAACCATAGTTGACCAACCGTTTTTAAATAATAGTGATAAATAAATAATAGTTGTAAAATCTCGCGACAAATTAATTAGTCGAACCGCTGGCCACTCCCTTGCTATTTTAATTTATAATCGTGCATTTTAATTTTGAACCTCAGTCCACAGTTTATCCGCAGCAACCGCAGAGACGGCAGTGAAAGACGGCAGTTGGAGGAGTCTGGAACCTACAGGTGTAGGACGTGAGCGACTCGCGGGGTATCTCCGACAACATTTACTCCGGAGAGTTACGCCCGTCCGGCACATTTGATGGTCCTTCGAGCCGGATACTTCCGACTGTACTTCCGGCTGGACCATTTTATGGTCCTTCGAGCCGGATTCTTCCGATTGAACTGCCGGCTGGACCATTTTATGGTCCTGTGAGCCAAATCATCCGTATACACCGGACCACATTTGCTGGTCATTCGAACGGGATTCGTCAATCCGTTAGTATTTCGGAACCGGGTACATAGTCACTACCGTTTTAAAGTTGCTGAATTTTCAGAATCAAGATGCCGATCACTCGTTCGCAAGGAAGGGGAGCCATGGCGTGGACTGTCGGTCTGGATGATGGACCGTCGGACAATACCGACACCGTCCGCCACCAGATGCCACCACGCTCACCATCCACAACAGAAGGCGCTGAGGCGCCAGCTTGCCCCCGCGAGGGGGGGGGTACTCCTGCCTGTGCCAGCCGTCGTTAAAGCCGGTACACCGAAGCAGAGAGAACAGATAGCTTGCCCCCGCGATGGGGGGGTACTCCTGCCAGTGCCAGCCGCCGTTAAAGCTGGTACACCGAAGCAAAGGGAACAGATAGAAGGCAACGATGACATTCCCTGTGCATCACCGCCAACAGCCCGGGTATATTCCCGCGCCGAAGAGCCACTAAGGGGCCACGCCGACAGAAGTACAAGGTCAAAAAATACCATCCGGCCCAATAAAAAAGTTTTGAAGGCTCGTGAGGAAGTGCTGAGAATAAAATTGGAACTCGCACAGATCTCATTACAGATGGCTGAAGAAGATGATGAATCGGACGACTATGATGAGGATGGTCACTCCAAAAGTGAGTATGTCCGATCTTGGCTCGAAAATTCTGTAGCCAAGCTAAAGCCAACGCAAGGCGCAACCACCGGTGGGGAGGCCCCACTTAATAAAAACATCACAAAGCCACCCCCGGAGGTTGTCGACCTCAGTGAGCCGCCGATGAAGCTCACAAACAAGGATTCGAAGGTTGATGAAGAAAGGGAGCTCCTACCTGTTGTATCAGAGCTCACCTACCAGGATCCCAATGCAGAAAATATACCGAAGAGTCCCATACCTCAGAAGATTTGCCAGGACTCCAAGGTTGATGAAGACAGGGGGCTCCTACCAATTGTATCAGAGTCCACCTACCAGGATCCCTATCCGGAAGAAGCAACCAAGAATCCCATAACAAAAAGGCCTAACCAGGCACCTGTCAGCAATGAAGACAGGGTGCTCCGACCATTCATATCGGAACTCACGTCCGCTATAGCCGCACTCGCTGACAAACCAAAACCAGAGAGTGCATCGTCGAATACTTTCGCAGCATCAAAAGCGATAATGACGCTGCCGAGCTTTAGCGGAGCACATACCGAATGGCTTTCGTTCCGTGCCATTTATGAAACAACCCGAGGCTACTTCAATGACATAGAAAATACTGCAAGACTACGAAGAAGTCTACAAGGAAGAGCCTTGGAAACAGTCAGTTCAGAACTCATCGGGCATGCTAAACCAGATGAGATTATGCGAGAACTGGAGCTACAATTCGGGCGTCCAGATTCAATCGCGCAAGCCGAAACCGAAAAATTACGGGGATTACCACGCTGTACAGAGGCACCCAGAGATATTTGTACATTCGCGAGCAAAGTGAGGGGAAGCGTCGTCACTCTTCGAGCACTCAAACGAGACCATTACCTCGTTAACGCAGAGCTGCTACGACACCTCACAGACAAACTGCCAAACTCTATACGCGCGCAGTGGTATAGAATTTATACAGAAAATTACGACTCGAGACCAGACCTCGGTTCCTTCAGTGAATTTATAACCGAGCAAGCTCGCTTCTGCAGTGCATTTGCGCCTCCTGAAATCATAAACGGAGCGCAGAATAATCGTCCAGTACATAGGACGCACACGGCTACCACTAAGCCATCTCCGAAATGCAGTGTGTGCGAAAAAGAGGGTCATTACGGATCCGACTGCAACAAGTTTAAAGAAGCAGATATTGATAAAAGATGGCAACTCGCCAAGCAAAGGAATTTATGTTTCCGGTGTCTACGTTATAGAAGTCAGACACACAGATGCAAAACCACAAAGTGTGGAATAAAAGGATGCAACGCGACACACAATCGACTTCTTCATCATAATAAAAAAGAGAAGACAGAGGTCACACTAAAAGAACCTCAAGAAACAGTTGCAAACTCATTCGCTGTATCAAAGCATCAAGCTTACTTGAAGATAATTCCAGTTCGAGTAATTGGACCGGCGGGAGCGATAAACACACACGCTCTGCTGGATGATGGGTCGACAGTCTCATTAATGGATCAAGAGATTGCCAATCAAATTGGAGCTACAGGGCGGTTGGACCCATTCAAGATCACAGCTATCGGGAACACTACCCTCGATTCGCCGGACTCCCAAAGAGTCAAAGTTTCACTGAAGAGTCTCCATAGAAAAAGGGTGCCATTCAGAGCACGCACGGTCGCCAGCCTAAACTTGGGGCCGCAGACTGTACGTGCAACAGACATAGAAAAATGTAAGCATTTGAAAGACTTAAAGAATCAGTTGATATATGATTCAGGCAACCCCAGGATCCTGATAGGACAAGACAACTGGAGACTCTTAATAGCCACTCAAGTCCGCAGAGGTCCACCGCACCAGCCAATCGCCTCGCTCACAGAACTGGGATGGGTGCTACACGGGGCGCACACTAAAGCCCCGCATCAGCGCGTCCACACGGCCAACGAGCTGTACACGAGCGAGGAGAACATAAATGACCAACTCCGCGAATATTTCGCGCCAGAATCTCTCGTAGTTAACCCGAGAAGATCAGACTCCGGTCCAGAGAAGAAAGCTGAAGAAATACTAAATAGCAGCACCCGTCAGTTGGAAGACGAGCATATAGAAAAAGAGCTTCTCTGGACAAAGAAAGATGTCACGATGCCTGTCAACGATAAAACGACAGTTAAGAGGTCTACACCCTCGTCCTCCGTACCTACAAGCGAGGAAAGATCGTTGACAATTAAAGAAAAGTATAGAGCTCCACTATACAGAGAAACCATTCCCGATCCGATGAAATTTTCAAAATGGGAACGCTTAGTGCGAGCTACGGCCAGAGTGCTTCAATTCATAACACTCTGCCGCAAAACAAACGACAGGACCTTTTACAAAAGGACGAAAAGAAATAGAGAGGAAGACCCCGACTGGAGGAGATTGAAATGTAATCCGCGACGTCTCGCGCAGCCTCCCAGTCAGGTGAAAAATAAAGATGTAAACAAATACATCACACTTGAGGCCGAATACATAAGAAAGGCCGAAAAGCTCCTGATACATGTCATCCAGGAAGACTCCTTCACACAAGAGATAGCCGATCTCCGTAACGATAAGAGGGTCGCCCATGATAGCCGCCTACGACCGCTTCAAATACAATTGAAAGACGGGATCATTGCGCTACGAAGTCGCATAGCCGCTGTAAAAGGAGTCTCTGAAGATATGAAAGGGCCGGCTATATTGGATGGTGATCATCACATCACCCAATTGTATATTGATTGGACGCATCGTAGCCTGCATCATTGCGGGACCGAACCTACCATCAACGAGGTTCGACAGCATTACTGGGTAATCAGACTAAGACCCACTACTAAAAGAATAGTAAGCCAATGCGTTCAGTGCCGCATAAGAAAGGCACAACCATCCATGCCAGCCACCGGTGATCATCCCAGCACGCGTCTCGCACATCACCAGAGACCGTTTACGTTCACCGGCCTGGATTATTTTGGGCCACTCTCCGTAACAGTGGGACGTCAGCATCAGAAGAGATATGTGGCTCTCTTCACCTGCCTTACATCACGAGCTGTACATTTGGAAATTGTGGCAGATCTCAGCGCAGACTCTGCCATACTGGCATTAAGAAGATTTGCAGCACGCCGAGGATGTCCCACCGAGATTTACTCTGACAACGGCACCAATATGCACGGTGCCGACAAGGAGCTTCGAGAGGCTTTCCGAGAAGAAGCCAGCCGACGAGGCATAGTATGGCGATTTATAACCCCCTCCGCGCCTTTTATGGGAGGGGTGTGGGAACGTCTTGTTCGATGCGTGAAGACGGCACTATACACCGTCCTTCATGAGAGACATCCGCACGAAGATGTCTTGACCACGCTGCTCTGCGAGGTGGAGTACACAGTAAACAGCAGACCATTGACTCACATCTCAGTAGACAGCAAATACAACGAGTCCATCACTCCAAATCACTTCCTATTGGGAGGATCTGCGAGACTGCCAACACCTGGAGTTTTTAGTGAAAAAGATGCGAACAGCAAAAAACACTGGCGACGCTCCCAGATACTCGCTGACATGTTCTGGCAGCGTTGGGTCAAAGAATATCTGCCGGAACTTCAAAACCGGCGGGAGGCCCATGGTCAAGGCCCCGATCTCCAGGTGGGCGATCCAGTCCTCATAGCCGACAGCCAGTTACCTCGTAACACCTGGCCACGAGGAAGGATTGAAAACATTTACCCCGGTGCGGACGGACAGATCCGCACTGTGGAGGTACGCACAGCAAACGGACTAATCAAGAGGCCAACCAGGAAACTCGTGCCGCTGCCGAAGTAGAGGCAACGTCTCTCACCGAAATTTATGCAGCGACGCTGCGACGAGTCTTCGCGACGCTGCACGGCGGGAGAAATGTTCGAGACGGCCAAAAAGACTTTAAACAAAAAAGTGATTAAAGAATATTGATTTGTTTAAAAAGTAAAAATACGGAAAAAATCTATTAAATAACGTGTTAATATAGTTTTACCATGTATTTACAACTCTCAATATGTTTGTATAGAAGGTCGGTTTAATAATAGTTAATATAAACAACTTTATTTTGTTTAAGAAAAACCGACCAATCACAGCGCGCCGCGCTATAGAACTTTCTGGAAATTTAAATTAACTGCGTAATAGTTTATGCAAAAAATTAATGAGAATATTTTTATATCCGAAAAGAGTTGTAAATATGATATTTAGTTAGCATATGTTGAATAGATCATTATAATAAAGAAATATTTCGTATAATTAAGCACGATTTAAAAGTTATAGGATAATTAAAGAATTAATATGCCCAATTAGTGTAAAAGTTTAGGACATTTTACTTAATAACTTTGTTGAATGTAAATATATTAATTATCCTTTATCACGTACTAATGAAGACCAAAAATGTCTATTTAATGATGTATAGCGTGTTAAAATTAAGATTAATATTATATAGAAAATATTGCAATTTGTGCCATTTGCATAAAGAAAAATGTTTGAAAATAAAGAGGCAAATGGGAAATGGCAAGCGGCTCACTATAGAGTATAGCCGAAGTCTACCTTATGGGGGCGAAACATTGTAATATGGTAGTAGGAAGAACTACCAGTGCCCAGCAGTAGTATCCGGTAGTAGTTGCAGTGACTAGCAGAAATATATAGTGAAAGTGTTTAGCTAGCCGAAAAAAGTGGCAACTGAAAATTCGGTGTTGCATATAGTAAAAAAGTGTTAGCTAGCGGAAAAAGGTCGTAACTGAAAATTCGGTGCGGCATATAGTGAAAAAGTGTTAGCTAGCGGAAAAAGGTCACAACTGAAAATTCGGTGTGACATATAGTGAAAAGTGTTAGCTAGACGGAAAAAGTGATAACTGATATTCGCAGTTACACAAGTGTTAAATTCAACTAATTTTAGTTGATTAATAGCTGCTAGTCAGTAGTGTTAAAGAACCAACTACTCCGGACAGATATTTTTATACTACCGCTCATTTGAATTAAATATTTTAAAATATATAGTGAACAACCTATAGTGAACAACCATAGTTGACCAACCGTTTTTAAATAATAGTGATAAATAAATAATAGTTGTAAAATCTCGCGACAAATTAATTAGTCGAACCGCTGGCCACTCCCTTGCTATTTTAATTTATAATCGTGCATTTTAATTTTGAACCTCAGTCCACAGTTTATCCGCAGCAACCGCAGAGACGGCAGTGAAAGACGGCAGTTGGAGGAGTCTGGAACCTACAGGTGTAGGACGTGAGCGACTCGCGGCAACATCTATATATCTATATATCTATATATCTCCGACAACATTTACTCCGGAGAGTTACGCCCGTCCGGCACACTTACCATCAGGTGGACTGTTTGCTCATCCTTATTCTATAAAAAATTTTTGGGCGTTAATAAATCCATTCGCTTATTTATCATAATATACATATTTATAGTTTAGTGCAAAAATTAATAATCACCAGTTAAGTTTCCCCAAGGAGCTTTTATAGTAACAGCCGTCTCTGTCTCTTTCAGTGATTTCATTGCGCTGAAAAAAATCTACAAATCATTTTTATATTAATATTATTTTAGTAAGAAATTTTGAATTCTAGGGCGGTCGCCCTACACTTCGCCTACCGGTACGAGGCTGCCACTCAAGAACCTTTGCTCCCCATCGGTTGTCGGTTCTTCGAGCTATATGGCCGGCCCACTGCCACTTCAGCTAACTAATCCGTTGGCCTATGTCGGTTACTCTGGTTCTACTGCGGATATACTCATTTCTAAGTTTATCACGCAGAGAAATTCCGAGCATAGCCCTCTCCATAGCTCGCTGAGCGACCTTGAGCTTCCTCATACGGCCAGCAGTGAAAGACCACGTTTCAGATCCGTAGGTCATCACTGGCAACACGCACTGGTTGTACAATTTCGTTTTTAGGTTTTGAGGTATGTCTGACGAGAAGATGTGTCGTAGCTTCCCGAACGCTGCCCAGCCGAGTTCAATCCGTCGATTGACCTCTCGATCGAAGTTGGACTTACCTAGTCGGACTATTTGTCACAGGTAAACATACTCGTTAACAACTTCGAGCTTAGTGCTCCCAACAACTACCGGCATAGGTGTGACATGGACATTAAACATAATCTTTGTTTTGTCCATGTTCATTTTAAGACCATAGTGCATAGTGCTTAGGTCCTCCAGCGATTCTGCCATAAGGACTATATCGACGGCAAATCGAACGTGAGTGATGTATTCGCCATTGATGTTAATACCGTATCCTTTCCAGTCCAGAAGCTTGAATACGTCTTCCAATGCAGCGGTGAAGAGTTTCGGGGATATAACATCACCCTGTCTTACACCTCTCTGCAATTGGATAGGTTTCGTACTCTGGTTCTGTACTCGGATAGCCATCGTAGCTCTACTGTACAAACACTTCAGCACTTCGATATACCGACAGTCAACTTGGCACCGCTGAAGGGACTGCAGCACCGCCCAAATTTCGACGGAATCAAAGGCTTTCTCATAGTCCACATACGCCAGACATAGTGGCAAATTGTACTCTTCGGACTTCTGTAAAATTTGCCCTAGGGTATGTATGTGGTCTATGGTGCTAAAGCCCTTTCGGAAACCGGCTTATTCGGGAGGCTGGAAGTCGTCAAGTCTGCGCGCGAGACGATTCGTAATGCCTCTCGAAAACAGCACGTAGACGTGGCTCAGAAGGGAAATCGTTCTGTGCGCCTAGTGCGAGATGTTGTTTTACGCGCTCGATACCGAGAAAGTTAACTACAATTTGTATGAAATAAAATCAGCGCCAACTAGTGGCAATAATCGGAATCACCATCGAGCAATGACTCTCATTCGTCAGTGAGAACGTTAACGCACGTGATTGGTTGGAGCGGCAATTTCGATCATTCGAGACGTAAAATTTTACGCCGTCGATTTCGAAAAAGTTTTCACCTAAATTTTTACAGTGAGACAGAAGAGTGAGAATAATTGTTGAAGAGTTAATTTTATTTCATTTTGTGAGAACGATATATAATTTAGGCAGGCCGTTTTTTTTCGTTAGGAGGATGTTTGCAGCCACAAAGACATTAATAACTAATAATAATAGATGACTACTATTATAAAGCCAGTGCTGAAGCAAGAGCTTGTGCATATTTTAGTCCGTTGTTACACCCCAATGACAGGTTGACAGGTAGGTAATGTAAGGATAGATATCGCCTTTTCCAAGAAAGTATTCAAGTTTTTGTGTAAATAGCGTTTGATAAATCCAAGTTCCTACCATCAATATTTAATAATTAAGTCAGTAGTAAGTATCATAAGTTCACTTAACACTAAGTAACTAAATTACATTTACTGCTCCATAAATGTCAACATAAAATCATATTAGAATGAAAACACCTTCATGTTTTTTTGCTTTCAATTTAATACTTTCAATAATTAACATTAAAATAAAATGGCTAATTCTCAATCTCATAATACTAACACAAACTGACGAAACCTTGATCAAATTACGACACATAAACATATAGCTAACTAGCTGACCAGGCAAGACGTTGTTCTGCCCTTTCCGAACGACCATTTGCTTTCCCAAAAAAACTCCTGAAATTAGCAATAAAAAAGTTGAGGGTTACTAATCGGGAAAAAAAACTATCCTATCTCTCAAGTTGGACCAAACTGCACACAGTCTGCAATTTTTTTTTGAAATCGGTTCGATCTGTTGAATACTTACAGCAACACCGTGGTGGTTATACTACTAAATTGTAGCTTATAATAAACGTTTGTATTTTTAACATAGCGCCATCTATTAAATATTTACTCAATCCAGTCAACAGATATAGTCATCTGACAGAATCGTTTGGACCTAACAGATAATTGTGACTGTCAAATAATAGACAAATAATTTTCAATAAAATAATATTGTATTGCGACTATAAATTGAGATGTAAGCTATCCTATCTTTTAAGTTGGACCAAACTGCACATTGACCAAAAATTTCATTGAAATCAGTTCAGTAGTTTAGGAGTCCATCGCGGACAAACAACGTGACACGTACTTTTTATATATAAAGATAATGAATTGTGATTCCGATTATTGCCACTAGTTGGCGCTGATTTTATTCTATACAAATCGTAGTTAAGCCCGCTTTTCACTACGGGATATAATATAATATACAGGGTATTTTTGGAACGCTCCCGAAAACTAAGACAGGCGACAGCACCAAGTATACCTTTGATCATGGGTCACAAATAAATTTGATCCTGATGAAAAAAAATTCATATTTTTACAATGTTTTATTAGCTTTATTCACGCGCCATCATGTTAGTACAGCTAAATGAAACGATAATTTCATAAAAAAAATCATGAAAATACTAAAACCTAAAACCAGCAGTGAAATAACTGAATTCATATCAGCTGATTAAAGGTCAATGTACGCGCGAACGCAAATTCGCGCGGTCCGCAACTAGCGGGCCATACCACAATACCTAATAATTTACAACACTTGTCTAAATACCTAACTTATCTACTTAACCTACTATTTTGCCACTGTACTTGTCTCCATTTAGTAGCCATTTTAATCCGAATTTACAGGTTAAATAACCCAAATAACTAGTTCGATTTCCCGCTAATGAAAAAATACATAAATGAAATGTAACCAAGGTTAGAGTCGTGCGTTTTTATTCATCGTGTAGGTATGTTTATTATTCTCATGTATTCAGTTATGTATGTATTCAGATTAGTTCAGTACTAAGTTATTTAAAAAAATTAGTTATGAAACAGCTTACCGCTCTAAATCCTCCTTGGTCTTATGAGATGCGGCTCAAATTGTGCTCCATTCATTTCAAGGCAGATTTGGGCTCGGTGTTGCGTCTCCTCATGGAGGCGGGGCATCATCGTGGGGTCTTCGACACAGTCCGTACGTAGTTTGTCGAAAACATCCACGATCCTTTTGTAGTTTCGTCAGCACTATCACACTCACGATTAAAAACCCTTTCTTTCACATACCCCATAGAAAGAAGTCTAACGGGGTCAGATCTGGTGCGCGAGGTGGCCAAGCGTGTGGTCCTAGTCCGCCAAATCCAGCGATTATCAAATAGCTCATTGAGGCGCTCACGGACGAACCGCACGACATGTGGAGGGGCACTATCATACTGGAACCATGTGCGGCGATATTCAGCCAACGATAGGTCATCTAAAATGTCTGTTAACTGTTTATTTATAAAGTTTAGGTATCGCTGTCCGTTCAGTCGCTGTGGCAGAAACACTTGTCCCAGTATGCGATCCTTAAATAAACCTGCCCATACGTTAACCGACCATCGGGTTTGGTTCCCGGTTTGTCGAACAGCGTGCAGGTTAAACTCTGAATACACGTGTGTATTTCTTCGGTTCCACAGGCCGTTTCTGGTAAATGTCGACTCATCCGTCCAGATAATGTGCTCAATGGAACCAGCCACACGTTGTTGCTGGTATAATAACCAACGGCAGAAAACTCGTCGGCGGTCGTGATCGCCGGGAACTAAAGCTTGCACTTTGTGCAATTTGTATGGGCGCATTCGGTTACGCTTCAACACTTTGTGCACTGCACAGTATGACACACTTGTTCCATCCCGACGTCTTAACAATTTATTTAGCGATACTTCGTGTACCTAGGTTCGGATACATAACATGTTGTCGTATTCACAATCACTATAAACGTACGCGTTAAGCATTATTAAAACAAAAAACGAACAAGAATAATACCAACATGTAATCACAATTTAATAAACAAATCGACAAAACTGAAACCTACTGCGTCACAGCGTGATGCGACACGAGCCGGGCGGGTTACATAGTTTCGCACCGAGCTAGATACAGGTCGAGTGGAGGGAGGGTACAGTCGCGTTCTAAAGTACTACATGGTATTGGGATATTGTTTTATAATATTATAGTAAGTAATTAATTGTTTTATTGTAGAATCATAATAGGTGCCTGACTTGGAATTAAAAATGTTATTTCATATAGTTATTTCTATCGTAAAATATAAAGTAGTTTGTAACAAGAAAACTTAAGGTAAGGGTGGCACGCCATCCATTATGTCTTCTTGAGTCACACGGAAGCCAGATGTTGAAGGTGTGTTGGTGTTACTGGATGCTACTTCATGATCACTTTCATCTTCGCTTGAGCTTCCGTCATCAGGTCGATCACATGGTAATTTTTTCGGTATTCTTCCTCAACACTTTTAAATTTACTGCACAATTTTCCCCATTCACCTTCTCCTATCATATTTACCTTTTCGTTCACTAGTTTAGTCATAAAACAATAGATATAAATAATTTTTCTTTCCTTCCTTTTTAAAACATCGTCGCGAGTCGCAAAGTAAGTAAGCTGTGTATGCGACTGTATTTTTGGAGCGAACAAAGCGCGGGAACCAATAGCATGCAGGCACAGTAATACTGGCGAATTGTTCCCCCGTCGCGCCCCCTTCGTACCAATATGTGATAAATCGCTCAGTGCCCAAGTTCAAGGCCAGCGTTCTTTTTTCACCGTTCGCGCGTACATTAACCTCAGTCAGTCAGTCAGGTGATATCAATTCAGTTTTCACTGCTGGTTTTATGTTTCAGTATTTTCATGATTTTTTTTTTATGAAATTATCGTTTCATTTAGCTGTACTAACATGATGGCGCGTGAATAAAGCTAATAAAACTTTGTAAAAATATGATTTTTTTTTCATCAGGATCAAATTTATTTGTGACCCATAATCAAAGGTATACTTGGTGCTGTCGCCTGTCTTAGTTTTCGGGAGCGTTCCAAAAATACCCTGTATATAACATCTCGATATAAATTAATATCGCTCACCATATATTTTATATGGAAAATCGATTCAGTAAACGATTCTGAACAAACTACTTTCTCAAAGTGCGTTAATTATGTTACGTGTTGTATATTATATCCCATAGTGAAAAGCCAGCCTTAACGTTCTCGATATCGAACGCGTAAAAAAAATCTCGCTCTAGGACACTGTAGTTCGTCAAGAGAGCGTTGTCACCTTTCTTGAAGAACAAGACCACCGCACTTCTGCTCCACTCCTCCGGTGTAATGCTACAATGGAGGACGGAATTAAAGAGCCTCTGAAGGACTTCAAGTACCGGTCTTCCACCCGCTTTCAGAAGCTCCGCTGTAATTCCATCCTTGCCTGGGGCCTTGCCGTTTTTAAGGTGCTGGAGAGCCATTTTAATCTCGCTCAGACTGACGTCCGGGATATCTTCGGAATAGTGTCGGATAAGACTCGCACTTGGATCGTTACTCACACTTGCGTGAGGCTCCAACGATGGCGTGTACAGCTGCCCATAGAACCTCTCAATCTCACTCAAAATCTCAGGTGCGTCGGAAACGATGCTGCCACATTCGGTCTTCAGCTTTGACAGTTGGCTCTTTCTGGCAGACAGATCTCTGGCAAAGACTTTGGAGCCTTGGTTCCGCTCGATTGCTTCTTCAATACGAGCTGTATTGAAGTTGCGTAAGTCCCGCCGCATGCATTTGGAGATCTGTCTGTTCAGTTGCCTGTATGCTGTCAAATCTGTTGAAGAATGTAGCCTCATCTCCCGTCTAACAGCCATGAGATTAAGAGTGTTATCGGAGAGTTTTTGTGTTCTTCTGCGGCGGGTCTTGCAGAACTTTGCTCCGACCGCATGGACAGTTTCCACGAGCTTGTCATTCATATCGTCCACCTTATTGCAGTCTTCTAGGCACTGGAAACGGTTTCGTAACTCGAGCTGAAAGGTTTCGGGACTTTGGATTAGAGCACGATGGGGACGGAGCGTTGACTTCATCAGACGAGACCTCTCCAACTTAACATTTAAGTTCAGTGTGCCTCTAACCATTCGGTGATCGCTGCCGGTTTTCACCCTCACGATCACTGAGACATCACTGAACAGTTGTCGTCTGGTCGTCATAATGAAGTCAATCTCATTTTTTGTCGAACCGTCAAAAAAATAATCACTCGAAAAATTTCAATTTTATTAAAAAGTAAATCCAAAAACTCAAAAGAATTAAATAATTTTAAATTCTGAAAGGCTACACTATGTCAGCTTAGATTAGTCTTAGATTTCACTATAGTTGCCACGCTTGGCCAATCCCCATGGATTCCCCAATTTGCCAACCCGCATGGCAGCCGTAGTTTTTATTATTTTCTATCGACTTCAAGAAGGTATTACTCAATTCAACTGTATGTTTTTTCTACCGACTTCAAAAAGGGGCCGGTACTCAATTCGACATTCGATTTTTTTTATGTGTGTTACCTCATAACTTTTTACTGAGTGAACCAATTTTGATGATTCTTTTTTTATTTGAAAGCTGGTACTTCATATGTGGTATCATAAATTTGATCAAGGTCTGACCGAAAGTTTTTGAGTTATTCTGAATAATTTATATTAAAGCCGGTTGTACAAAGTTTATAATTTTAAATTGTCAGTTTTGACAGAAATATGCTTGACATTATCAATCACCTGTTTCATTTTCCCTCATTCGCCTCTTAGGACAGTACGGGACGTAGTGGATATTCTTACACCGCCACAACACAGCAGTTTAGTCTTTAAGGTTACAAAATACTATCATAATGATTTCTTAATTTTACGCGAACACTACACATTAAATAAAACTTTTTTTTACTTACTGTGCCAGAGATATTATAGCGCCACAAGTATCGTCGCAAACACGTTCTTACGTACCCGTGCCCAATGTAACGCATAATTCTTCTATAGGATTGGATAGGGTGTAGTTGTGAGGGACGCGGGTACAGTCAGAATACAACCAGATCCTTAAAACAATAGTATATATTACTTGCATAAAATAAGTTTTATGGGCTCCCGGGCAGAGGCGGATTAAATGTTGACAGCGTCATAGGCTAGCACCTCATGGGCCCTTACCAATACTAGGTAAGTGGCCCAGACACCTAAATGTATCCTCGGTCAAATATCGAAACACTCCTGGGATTAAAGCGGAATGCCTCGTTACCAGTAAAGAGACTTTTTAACAGAATATTGGTGTGCATTGAGCACACAGTCCTAAAAAGTCTTCGGTTGTACATCATTCATCATCATCATTACAGCCCTTCACAAGTCCACTGCTGAACATAGGCGTCCCCCAAGGAATGCCACAAAGCACGGTCCTGAGCCACCTGCATCCATCGACTTCCTGCATATTTACCAGATCGTCACTTCATCTAGTGGGGGGACGCCACACACTTCGTCCGCCGGTACGACGCCGCCACTCGAGAACCTTTTATTCCCCATCGGTTGTCAGTTCTTCAAGCTACATGGCCGGCCCATTGCCACTTCAGCTTACTAATCCGTTTGGCTATGTCGATCACTCTGGTTCTACTGCGGATATCCTCATTTCTAAGTTTATCACGCAGAGAGACTCCGAGCATAGCCCTCTCCATAGCACGCTGAGCGACCTTTAGCTTCCTCATCCGGACAACAGTGAAGGACCACGTCTCAGTTCCATAGGTCATCACTGGCAACACGCACTGGTTGTACAGTCTCGTTTATAAGTTTTGACACCATACGAAACACAGCAGCATTAAGCTGCTGTTTTACGCTGGTATTTACGTAGGCGTGATTCTTCCCCCGTTGAACCGATCCATTCATGTTGCAAGTATTGCGTGGCTTCTACTACGTATTTTACACTACGTACAAAATACAGCAGCTATCTCTTGCGCTGGTATTTTATGCAGATGCAGCCCTTAAGGTGGCACAAGTCGCGGGCTCGAACTCGCTGGTGGGCGCGGCCAAAAAGCACGCTGTCTCACCTGGCATCGTGCCCGACAGAGATAGTATCAGTGATGAGCATATCGACACTAGTATTCACGCACGTCTTGTTCGTACGGCGTTCCGAACCGTTTCAACAAAAACGAAGTTACACGAACACGATGCAACATCTATACTAATATAACAAAGCAGAAGAGTGTTTTTGTTTGTTTAAACGTGCTAATCTCTGGAACTACAAGGCCGTTGTGAAAAACCTTTTTGGATATTATAGCCAGATTCATGTTGAATGGTATAGGCTATAATCTCAGCTAGCCTATATTTGTTAAGCAAGTCAGAAGAAAAAGCGCTCCCAAAATCATAAATTTATATAGAAAAATGTAGATCTTTACTCCGTCTAAAAAAAAGTCCGCGATACCATATGTCTATTTCTTATATACTATAAGCCACAATTAGGTATTTTGTGACAAAAAATGAAAATTTAATTATTAGGCATGGCATATTTATCCTTACGAACGAAAGTTACTTCATTATCAAGACAATTTTATGAAGATAAACTTCTATCTTTATACCATGTTAATATACCTACATAGTTTAAGAGATAATGTAAAATTAAAATAATTCAATAGGTACCTAGCTTGACGCGTAAACAACGCATAACCCCTAGCCCGGTGCGAACTGAGAAGCCAGTATTGAAAGGTGAAAGGAAGGTTAGGTTAGCCGTTAGTTCAATCATTATCTAGAATCTAGATTCTAGATCTACACAAATAAATGAAATTTAAGTGTCTGTTTGTAATGTCAAAATAACAGCTTTTTACTAATTGCATATGAAATTATATACGGTACTTATAACAACAATTTTTAACATTTTTGAATGTCTGTCAGTCTGTTTGTTCCGGTTAATTTCCAAAACGGCTGGTCCGATTTTGACAGGACTTTCACTAGTAGATAGCTTATGTTATAAGAAGTAACTTAGACTGCTTAAATTTTAGAAAAATTATTAGGTGTCCGTGCAACAAAATTACCGCCCTAAATAAAACGCGGACGAAGTCGCGGGGAACAGCTAGTAGCTAAAATAAATTCAAAATTAAGTCAGTACTTTTATCTATCTCCCGGGTGAGCGTAACAATGATTAGATACATCTTTATTTCTGAACTCTTTCATTTCACGTTGCTACAGTATTTTGAAAGTTTAATTGATTAATAAGTATAAGAGGTTGATAGCAAATTTATCAAGAATCATTTCTTGCCTACACACTTTTCATGTATCGTGTACGTTTTTCTTTAAAACTGAAAAAAAAAACCGCGCATAATATGTCTACAGATAAAATAAAAGCACTACATTAATTATGACAATTTTTCCATACATTACTATCAAATAAAATATTTGATTGCAGTTATAAAATGCTTGAACTAGGGGTCATGTCAAGCCACGCATCTCGGACACGTGACGACGCGGGTGAAACCGCGAAATTATTAGGCGCTGTGGCTCTATATATCTAATATAGATTGCTTATTAAGTGACTTCGCAAGCTTCGCCACTTAATAATGAGACAAAACGATATTATGTTTAACTTTGGATGTACACTGTCAAACAGCGGAGTAAAACCCCTCCAAAATTTCTATGGAAATAATGTCGACTAGTGTCACCTTAAAAAGGCTGCATCGTGGGCGTGGCTCTACCACGTTAGTTATTTGGATGAGATGCAATATCGGCGAGGTGCAATATCTATCGTTGAATCGTTATGCTTTACTATTTATAATGCACTAATTCGTGTGCACAGACATCCACCGCTAAACATGGCATGTGCTATGTTATGTTCCCTTGCTTAACATAAAGCTTTGTCCTGAGCCACATCATACGGAATGCTTTATCAGCTGATTACTTAGTCATAAAAAAATGAACACATTTATTCAAAACTAGCTGTTCCCCGCGACTTCGTCCGCGTGGCATTAATTATTTTTGCGCAGAACTCTAATTCTTTTTCTAAAATAAAAGTAGCCTATGTTACTCCTTATAACATCAGCTATCTGTCAGTGAAAATCTCGTCAACATTGGTCCAGCCATTTCGGAAATTAGCCGGAACAAACAGATAGACAGACAAAAATTTTAAAAATTGTTTTTTGTTACAAGTACTGTATATACTTTAATATTTATTAAAAAGCTGTTATTCGGACATTACAAGCGGGCACTTCAATTTTATTTATTCGTACAGATACAGTACAGATAATAAAATTTTAATGCAAAATTGCAAGCTTACTTACCAAAATGAACTATTACAGTTAATTAAAATAATAAATAATGAACCCGATTATTGATTATAATACTGGCACTATTCTTAAAAATAAAAACCAAGTTTTCAGATACACCAAGAACCAAATAAACGAATAAACGAAGCGCGGACAAGTTTTCAAATGAAAAAAAAGCAATATTCCCTGCCCTTAGTCTTTACATAAAACAATTGATCACGCTATAATTTTATAATTCACATTGTTGTAGCTTAAAGAATACAATCTCGCGAGATTTGTAATACATTAATTATAAGGACAGCGCTCACTCACTTATTTGTTACCAACAATCGAATTTGATTGCCTTGTCGATGTAGTCGTCGCAAATGTGGTTGTACGATCATGAGATACCGGGTTTGAATCCAAATCAGTTATCCAAAATCAGTTATTGGGAGTTTTCGGTCAAGAAATTCTCAGTAGTAGTATGGAATCAGGAAGTTGGCTGTATTTGACCCCCGTGCCTCGGAAAGCACGTAACATGAGTGAAAGTGAAGGAATAGAGAAAGCTCTTGTGTTTGGGCATACACTCGGACACTGTAAGGCTGGATTTAGTGCTCGCCGACGTCGGTTGAGCGTAACTATATCAAAAAAAAATTAACCAAACCTATCGAGTAGAGTATCAAAATAAAGTAAATTAAATGGAGATTACAAAATATATATATACACACATATATATAATTAGATTATATATTATCTATTTATTATCATACTATACTATATATTATCATATTTATATTGTTGCACATCAGTGGTGCCCGGCCAATCTCTATCTTTGCCTTTTTTCCTTGTTGGTTTACTTACTTATTTTTTTTACTCTTATTTATTTACTAGCTGTTCCCCGCGACTTCGCCCGCGTGTTATATAGGGTTTTAACTTTTTTGCGCGGAACCCTACTTCTTTTTCTAAAATAAAAGTAACCTAAGTTACTCCTTGTGAAATCAGCTATCTGCCAGTGAAAATCCCGTCAAAATCCGGAACAAACAGACATACAGGCAAAATCTTTAAAAATTGTATTTTTGTTCATATGCATTTAGTAAAAAGATGTAATTTTGACATTACAAACAGACTTCAATTTTATTTATTTGTATAGATACGTTTTATTGCACACAAAATATTACAAAACACAACAAACTTTATAAATTTATGTACAATTAGGTGGCCTTATCGCAAAACTGCGATATCTTCCAGGCAGACCTTGGTGAAGGAGATCATTTTCATTTAAATATGTATATATAGAAGTGAGCATAAATGTGAGTCCAGAGTCTCGACTCACAGGACTCTACCATCTCCCTATCGTCGGACTTAGACAGTCCCGAAAAAATCGACACCGCGGTCGATTCACTCTCCACCCTTATTAAATCCTCCCTTAAGGAGAACGAAAGGGTCGACCCGTTTGCTAACAATACTGGGCTTCACCTACATATTAGCAACCTGTTAAAAGCCAAGAAAGCTGCTTTCCGGAGAGCAACAAAATATCCCACCCCAGAATATAGGCGCACGGCCAATCGTCTTCAACGAGAACTCCGTTTCCGCCTATCTGAATTTCGAGACCTCGAAAAGAGTAAACTCATGGAGAATATCTCTCCATCTCATACAGCGTACTATCAGATGGCTAGAGCCCTCTGCATAGACGCTATCACCCACACTCCCCCTCTCTACCGTCCCGATGGTACGGTTGCCTTCGAGGACGAGGAAAAGGCTGAGTGCTTTGCAGACAGCATTGCCGCGCAATGCTCTCCTAGCTGTCAACCCCTCGACCCCTCACACGTCCAGGCAGTGGAGGACGAGGTCCGCCGCCGGAACTCACCCCCTACACCCTCCGAACCTATCTCTGTGTCCAATGATGAGATTTCATCCCTCATCAAAGGACTTAAACCCAAAAAGGCTCCGGGCGCGAATGGCATCTCCAACCAAGCCCTAAAACACTTTCCTGAGCAGGTGGTTAACCTTTTTATCTATTATCTTTAACACCTGCTTCAACCTTAGTTACTTTCCCACTACGTGGAAAGAGGCAAATGTGGTTGGTATTCCCAAGCCAGGCAAGCCTCCCAACCTCCCCTCCAGTCATCGCCCCATTAGCCTCCTCAAGGCCATGGGCAAGCTCTTCGAAAGAGTCATCCAAACTTGCATGAGGCGCCATCTGTTTCCCACAGACGGTGACCCTCTTATCATTCCCCCTCAATTCAGTTTCGGAGCGAAACACTCATGTCCCCAACAAGTTCACCGTATTGTGGAATATATCCTCAGCGGTTTTTATCCTCGTCTTCATAAGACCATCGCGGTCTTTTTCGACATAGCTAAAGCCTTTGATAGAGTCTGGCATACAGGCCTTATCTACAAGTTATACAAAATAGGTCTCCCTGATCGTCTAGTACGTCTCGTGGCCTCTTATCTAAAGCATCGTACCTTTCGTTTTAGACACGAAGGCACGCTATCTTCACAGCGCCCCATCAAAGCTGGTGTCCCTCAGGGCTCAGTACTTGCTCCTCTGCTGTACATCCTGTTCACCAACGACATCCCCATCCCGTCGAAAGGTGTTCAGCTCTCCCTCTTCGCAGACGACACTGCTCTCTACTGTAAAGGTATCTCGCTACCCTTCATACCGAACAAGGTCCAAAAGTCAGTTGATGACCTAGGAGCTTGTTTCAAAAAATGGCGCATCGATGTGAACCCGGAGAAGACCTCCGCCGTTCACTTCGATTATAAACGACGCCGTCTCAAAAACACTCCACCAATACGTATGCTAGGGACCCCTGTCCCCTGGCATACGTCTGCCAAATATTTAGGTGTCACTCTAGACACAAGGCTCACTTTCAGGCCCCACGTCAAAAGAGTAACCCGTCACGCATGTTTTTACCTGAGTAGGCTCAACAGTATATTGGGCCGACACAGTAAAATGTCCCTCAGAAACAAGCGTACTGCGTCTGTATACGACCAGTCATGTCCTACGCGGGCCCCATTTTTGCCCACGCTGACCCTAAAATTATTAATGAACTCCAAATAGTTCAAAACCTTTTCTGTCGTCGAGCTGCGAACGCACCTTGGTACGTCCGTAATGCCGACCTTCATCGGGACCTAGAGCTCCCTACAATTCAACAATTTCTTAAAAACTCTCTGAGAACTTCTTCAAAGCCTCATGCCGCCTCCACACGCTTGGTGTTTGCCACATTCACCATACACGAACAAACACCGACCACATTCACCCAACACAAACACGGCATCCACACGCTCGGCGAACGTGCTAGTATATTCCGGGTAGGCAAACATGACGGACGACGAGCTTGTGACAGCGATTACTTTCGGGTTGACCTATTTTTATTTAAAAATAAGGCAATATGAATTGCTCTCAATGTTATTGTATTGAAGATTTTACACACCATAGAATGTCAAATGAATTCTCAATTATCTCTGTTATAAATTGTCTTCAGGTTTAAATAAGTTTGGTTTGAACGCTTTTATTCGTATTGCATTGCTGATTATTATGTAATACGTGACTCTAAATTAATCTAAAAACAAACTTTTATGAAATTAATGCTTGACCGGGGAATCTAACCCTTTTTTTTATAGGTTAAGGGTGACAAACGAGCACACTGTCCACCTGATGGTAAGGGGTTGCTGCGGCCCATAGACATCTACATCTATTCTCTATTACAAATCAAAATGTAGATGCGTTGTCACCCGTGAGGACTAGGATGGAATGCCTCATTTCCAGTAAAAAGGGCCTCCGGTCACCTGCACTTACCAAGCGAAGCGCAGAGGTAAACCTCTACTTCACGCTGGTATTCTGTGAGGTCGTGGTACCACCCCGGTTCGAGCCGGCCCATCCGTGCGACAGCAAAAGCTGCCGCGTGGCTCTACCATTGTTAAAACCCTGAAATTTCGTTCGACATTATATTGAATCTATTTACTTTTAATGTATGAAGCAGATAATGATTCTGAAAGAAGCGAAAGAGGTATGTAAGGATCGTGACACTTGGCGATTTGTTCTCTCTGGATACCCCGTCAGGGATTGTGCGTGAAGATAAGTTAAGTTAAGTATTTACTTTTAACATATATTATCTTTTTATTCGAAGCGCCTTATACAATGTAATAGCAATATTTTCAAAACGCACCATTGTTTATTTTTTATGGAAGGAAAATGATATACTGATTTTTTAAGAGCTTCGCCAAAACTAATAGTAGTAATGCATAGGAGCCGTTTTATTCATAAAATGTTTAATTTTAACAGCTTACAATAACATTTCAAAGTTATTAATGTAGCTAGTCTTAGGCCTTTTCTATGAAAATGTAACGAAATTTTTACTAATCCAAGTATATTTTATAAGTTGGTCAACTATAACTCGTTAACTTCTTGATTCTAATTAGCTGTGATAGTTTTCCTTTTAACTGCATTATATAAACTCATATTAGGTATACTTTTCACCTTTCGATAAACATCGGTTAAGTTGGTAGGGGGGGGGGGGGGGACACATGAATCCAATGAAAAATAGCACTTTAAAGCTAAATATTTCACAAACGGACTCCTAAATCAAAGAGATGTTGTTCAAAACCCCCAATGTTTTTGAAAGACCTATTCAACGATACCCAAAATAAAAATGTTTTTTAAGATTTTATTTCAGTTTTCTAGGCGTGATTAATATTTATAACTGTGCCAAATTACAGATTTGTAACACTTAGGGTCTGAGCAAAATCGCGGACGGACGGACCGACGGACATAGCGAAACTATAAGGGTTCCTTGTTGTGTAACTACGAAAGTCTAAAAACTATTAAATCAGGATATACTAAACTTATCGATATATAGGATATACTAATCTTATATAATTTTTTCGGATTTTATTTTGGGAATTGATGATCAATGATCCTGCTTTCACACGGGGCTCCTTATAAAAAGAGGTAAATATTTGTTACCCAATAGAAACATTTATTAGGAGTCAATCACATTATTATTGGGAGGTCTATAGAAAACTTAAAAAAAATATAGGTGGTAGATCTACTAACTTTTCGAAGTAGAATTGGTAGTAAACTAAACTTCTGAAATCATATTTACCTCCGAGACAAATTTAGGATTGGTAACATAGGCGTAGAGTATAATAATAATAGCCACTATAGTATGTGCCAAATCGATTGAGAAAAACGGACAATGACCTTTCGGTCGTTTAACCAGGGGTTACAAACCTTCAATATATAGGCACATTTTATATGTAGTACTTTCTTTATTTATAATGATTTTTTTATAATGATTGATATAATATATATTTATTAACTATTATTAAAAAGTTATGTGAAAGATCGCTGTAGAAGAAAAATCATCTATTGTTATAAAGTACTTTATTCATTTAACAACAAAAAACATTAATTTATAACACATATAAAGATTCGAGTGATAACGACACCGAATAAGTACGTACTTATGCAAAAGATAAAACTTTATTTTTAATATTATATAAGAACTTTATTTTTATTCGGTGCAATCATCACTCGTATCTTCACTTGATGAACTATCTGTAACATTAATTATAAAGCGATCTGCAGTTTGGTCAATTCTATCATCCATGCCACGCATTTTTTGTTCAACCTTAAGGACATGCTGAACACAGTTTTTCCATTTATCTGGCGTGATTTGAGTTAAACCATCTTTAAGTAAATTTTTAACATCTTTTAACTTGAAAGTTGTATTTTTTCGTGCAACGTACCCTTTCACATCTGCCCACACAAGTTCAATGGGGTTAAGCTCACAGTGATAAGGAGGTAACCTTACCACTGTGATGCTTTTTTCTTTTGCCATCTCGTCGGTGACGTAACTTCGATAGGTATCTTTAACTGCCTTTATTTTTTCCATTAAGTGGGTCTTTGTGTCCGAGGGCACGTATGCGATCTGTTTAGATTCTAGCCATTCCTGCATATTTTGTTTCCGCCAAGACATTGTTGGGGTTTTTTCTAAACGTCTGGAGTGGTAACTAGCGTTATCCATAACTATGACATCGCCGCTTTGCAGTTTTTCTATTACTTTTCTAAACCAGTCCTCGAAATGGAGAGCGTCCATACTCTCATGGTAGTCACCAGTAGATGATGATTCAAATACCCAATCACATCCCTCCAAAAAGCCATTTTCATTGCCAACGTGTACAACTATTAATCGCTTTCCTTTACCCGAAGGGGCTTTCGCGCCAGTAGAGTAGCCTTCTAACCGTGATTGACGAGAAGATTCAATTGTGGTGTCTTCCCATACCTTTCCCATAGTATGACCTGCGTTAATCCATGTTTCGTCAAGGTAAAAAATGTTACGTCCCTCGTTTCTTAATATTTGTATTTCTCTCAAATATCTGGTACGCCACAGAACTATCTCTGGGCGATCTATTAGACCACTTTTTCTGTTTCTCTTTATATATTTGAATTTTAAATGGCGCAACACACGTCGCAGGGAAGTTTTGCTCAAGTTTGGCAACTGGTCATCTTGATTTATACTGAGCAAAATTTTGTCTAAAGTCGGTAATTCTCCTGCAAGAAAGAACTGATGCACTTTCGCTCTTATAGCCGATTTATCAAAATCGTCCAACTTGTCAATTACAGACTTTTTTCTTTTATTAATTATTCCCTTTTCTGGTATTTTATGGGAATCTCTATACACGCTTAATACGCGATATATAGTGCTCTTGCTGACTCCTGAGATCTCCGAAACCTTTTCTACCATATTAACGTTTGAAGGATACACGTCTTCGGGCCAGGTGTTTTTGACATATTTGTATACATTAATGATAATCTCTTGTTCCCCGACCGACAAAGTGGTAGGTTTTCTCTTTTTTACTGGTGACGTTAAAGGTGCTCCAGAAGATGGGCCTGTAAATAAATGACAAAAATATACTACCATAGTACTACATCACATAAATACATATTGTTTTAGAAAATAAATACCACATGGTCACATAAAAAGAGCGCTTTAAGAAATAGAAAGGCTACGTCGTCGCATTTGTACCTATTTGTACGTACCTGCTACGTTTATTATGGGTCGGCGACGTCTCTTTCCACTTGATGTTGAAGGACCGGGTCCTTCACCAAATTCTCCTGAACTCATGTCGATTTAGTAACGACCGTCACAGTAAAACTAATATAACAGATTCAAAAAACAAAAACTTAACGATATAACAAATTTAACAGTAAAAACTCAACTAAAACAATGCAATGAATGATATGAATTACCCGAGACGTACACACGCAAGCGCTATCCGAACACGAATGAAAACAAAATGGCGGACCGGCCCAAAAAAGGTGACGCATCTCTGGCTGCCATTGTCACGTTTCTTTTAGAACGAACTGACGTAACGCGCGTTTTGTTTATTTTAAAGGGATGAATTTGCAAAAGCTCAATATGGTGATTATATTGCTTCAAATATTTTTTTAATATGAAACTGTTATTAAATGAATTGCTGCGTTACTTACCATAAATTGAAATATAAAATATAACACATTTTTCGCGATGTACCGTAAGATTTTACTATGTTTATAGGAACCACAGACAATATTATTTAAGAAACAAAAAAACAAAACATATGTGCTGACCTAGAAGTGGGAATAATATCAATATTTAAATATTGTTATCACATCTAAATTGAGATTTTGTAAGTTACGCCTTTTGACACTCGGCTCATATCTGAGGTCATTGTCCGTTTTTCTCAATCGATATGGCACATACTATAGTAACTCTTTCCGCCGCCCGCAAGCCGCAAGCTCGCGCGTACTACTGACTGATTGCCGAACGTGTGGATACATAGCAAACACGGTTGTCGAACACCCTTTGATCGGTGCACAAAAACCGACACCAACGCCGATCACTGGCATTCACATACAAACAAACAAACAAACAGGCGAACAGCTATCCACACGTTCGTGATTGCTGTTTGGTGTATGCTGTTCGCCGTTGTTTGCCAAGCGTGTGGATGGGGCATCAGAGTCGCACTCCAATCATCTTATTCGTGAGGCAGCTACTTATGCAGCCTACCCCCCTCTCGCTATCGCGTCCGCAGGCCGAGAAACTCCCACTCGGACCCGCCTAATAAACTGTCAAACGACCTGAACTGCCTTCTGGCGGCTCAGGCCAAATCTAATTAAATTATTCATAATTAATTTGCCTTCGTAAGCACTCCCTCAGCGGCTCGTAGCCGCCTGCGCCCTCTTTTCCCAAAAGAGGGTCGCTTCCGATACGGCATAAGAAGCTTTAAACAGCTGGTTGCCAGTCCCCAAAGGCGGTTTTTAGCGGGTACCACTTAGGTCCCTCGGTAGGCAGTGAGTCCCGCATAACCAGGACAGACCGGCTGTCGTGGTATGCGTAATGCATTTTCCGCCTCCCTACATAAAGGGTAGCCCTTTTCCAATTGCTTCGGGCGCAAAAAAAAAAGTGAGCATAAATAGATAAACAAGTATATATTAATAGTATGAGAAATATGTAGTATATGAGACCATACAATAATAAAATACATATATACGTACACACATACATATACTGTTTTTATAATATATATATATATATATATATATATATATATATATATATATATATATATATATATATATATATATATATATATATTATAAAAACATATATATATCTTTATATATAAAAATTACGTGTCACGTTGTTTGTCCGCGATGGACTCCTAAACTACTGAACTGATTTCAATGAAATTTTTGGTCAATGTGCGGTTTGGTCCAACTTAAGAGATAGGATAGCTTACATCTCAATTTATAGTCGCAATACAATATTATTTTATTGCAAATTATTTGTCTATTATTTGACAGTCACAATTATCTGTTAGCTCCAAACGATTCTGTCAGATGACGATATCTGTTGACTGGATTGAGTAAATATTCAATAGATGGCACTATGTTAAAAATACAAACGTATAATATAAGCTACAATTTAGTAGTATAACCACCACGTGTTGCTGTAAGTATTCAACAGATGGAACCGATTTCAATGAAATTTTGCAGGCTGTTTGCAGTTTGGTCCAACTTGAGACATAGGATAGTTTTTATTCCGATAAGTGACCCTCAATTTTTTTATTGCTAATTTCAGGAGTTTTTTTGGGAAAGCAAATGGGGAACGACCAGAAAGGAAAGGGCAGAACAACGTCTGCCTGGTCAGCTAGTATATATATATATATATACATATATATATTTATATATATATATATATATATATATATATATATATATATATATATATATATAATGTTGTATAATAAGTATATATGTTTTTATAATATAGTTATAAACTATTGTTACGGACGGCGAGGGGAGCCGCCGCCCCGTCGCCCCTTCATACCCCGTTGCGCCCGCGCACCCCGAACACTGCCCGAATATCACGTGATGCCGCCGACGAATCAGCGCGCGGCACACCTCACAATACCACTCACATGCTGAGACACTCTCTTTGGAAATATAAGAAGGGCGTTATGGGCTGTGAGCTGTTCATTTCGGGAGCGGCACTCGACGATAACAGCAAGAGAAGAAACCTCAAGAGAAATCAAGAGAGAAGAATTAATACTCCATTGAAGATTCCCCTCTGTAAATATAGTTTAGTGAAAAGCCGCTTGTAAATAGTTGATCGTCTACAGTACCATATTTTCTTCAACCGTCCCTAGTATAGTTTACCCTACATAATGTCAGTCGTCACACAGTTAGTCAGTTAATTAATTACAATAAAATCAGACAGTCCACTGCAGTCCCCTACAATTCTACAGGATTGTTTTGCAATAATCGGTCAAATTTACAGAGAAGGTTCAAAATAAGTAATACAAATGGTGAAGATAAATTAACCAAGCGTCCGTGTTGATAGGTGGTTAGAGAACGTTGAGACTGTGCAAGGGGAGCCGCCCTGCCGCCAGTCTCAGCCCGCGCCCCGCATCGAGATAGAGCAGGCCCCGTCGAATAGGGGAACCGGTTACGTGTACGCTGAAGATGCCCAGGGGAGGTCAGTTGCGCATAACGATCAACCACGTCACGTAGATACGAGACAGAGGCACAATCGAGTCGCCGTATAAATGAACCAGGTGGATCGCCGTGTACGGGTTACGTCGCCGTCGCGCGTCCAACGCCGCACTCTATCGCCTATACGTAGAACGCTATCGCCACATCGCCACGCGAATCGTAGATTACCGTCGCCGTGTCGCAATGGTGTAGGTGTACATAGGGCGCCATCGCCACATCTCGTATATTAGAGGGTAATGGGGATAGAGGTAGGTCGCTCACCCCGAGAGGGAAATATAGGGGTATAGAACGACTAGCGGAAGCCTTGGAAGGCATGATAAGACTTAGACCAGCCGCGGCGAAGCAGACACAGGAGGTGCCTATTTTCAACGGCTCGGCCGTGGAATTGTTATCGTTTAAAGCCGCGATGAAAGAATCCACGCGTCTGTATGGATTCACAAACACGGAAAATATGGCAAGATTAAGAAACTGTTTACGTGGAGAGGCTAGGGAGGTAGTATCGGCGCTGCTGTTTACCGCGAAGGATCCAGCAGACATTATGCGGACACTGGAGCAGAGTTTAGGCCGCCCAGAAGTGATTATTGATCGTGCGTTAGATGATTTGAAACGCCTTCCGCGCCCGGGTCAAACCGCCCAGGAGTTAAATTCGTTCGCTATTAAATTGTAAAATATAGTATGTATTATGCAGAACGTCGACGGCAAGGGATACTTACAAAATCCGATGCTAACTAGGGAGGTCGCGAGAAAGCTTAGCCCCCACTTACATTCGCGTTGGTGCGATTATGCGGAGCACTACGTAAGTGCGGACAAACCGGACATTGTCACACTATCCCGGTTTATGATGAGAGAGGCTGACCGTGCGTTAAGTCACGCCTATACGCCGACTATCTTGGCGTATACCATATCGCGACGGAACGGTTAGGGTAAGATAGTGGCGGCCAAGGCGATAGTCGCTCCGATTAAGGCGCCGAGTATACCGCGACTAGAGTTGCAGGCAAACCTGATAGGCACGCGACTCGCGGAATTCGTGCAGAACGAACACAGAGCGGTAGCATATAGGGTCGTATATTGAACAGACTCTACTACGGCGCTCCACTGGATACAGAAAGATACGGGGCGTTACACTCCATACGTGGCTCATCGATTAGGGGAGATAGCCGAAAATACATCACCCGAGCAATGGAGGTGGATACCGACTGCGGAGAACATAGCAGATCAGGCGACGCGCATGAACTTCGTGAACAAGGGAGAAAGCGACCAATGGTTCACAGGACCGTCATTTCTCTACGAGGACGAAGACAGATGGCCTCACCGGTAGGAAGAAAAGGCAGGGGATGATGAAGAGTTGGAGGAAATCGTGGCGCACCAGAGCGACACCAAAGACGCTCAACACCTGCCAGATATAGAACGCTTCTCTTCTTACGAGAGATTGATCAGGCACGAGTATTGCAGTTCATCGATGTCATACGAAGAAGGGCACAAGGACTAACATTGCAGCACATCCAGAAGGCAGAGAGGATGTGGATGGAACGCAGTCGACGCGACAGCTTCGCTGACGACATCAGCCGCGTTCAGCGGGGGAAGAACCTGGCCACCGGCAGCGCACTTAGGAAGCTCGACCCCATACTGGAAGATGGCATACTGAATGGACGCCACCGATTTGTAAAGCTGCTTATAGAAAAGGCGCATCAGGAGGCAAGCCACCAGATATCATATCCTTCGACTACGACCGACCGTACGATAAGTGGAGCGGAGATGTCTGCGATGCAGGGTACGCAAGGCGACACGATGGCCAGCGGTTACAAGAGACCTACCACCCGAACGGTAAGGGGCGTTTGCGCGACCGTTTACTTACACCGGATTCGACTATTTCGGGCCCTTGATTGTTAAGGTAGGACGACGGCACGAAAAGCGGTAGGTAGCACTTTTCACGTGTTTAACGACGCGCGCGATTCATTTAGACTAGTATACTCCCTAACGACAGACTCGGCGATATCAGCATTGCGGCGCATGACGGCTAGGCGTGGGTGGCCGCGGGTCATATACTCCGATAACGGCACAAATTTTCATGGAGCAAACGCAGAACTACGACGGGCGATGGAAGAATGGGCACCGCAGCTAAAGGACTACAGGCTGACTCGACGCACGTAGTGGAAGCTTATCGCACCGGGCGCGCCTAACCAGGGAGGCGCGTGGGAGCGTTTCGTGCGTTCAGTGAAGACAGCGCTGGAAGCCACTCTACATCAGAAGAGCCCAAGGGAGTAGACTCTAGCGACGCTCTTGAGGGAAGCAGAAAATACCGTTAACTCTCGACCGTTGATTCATGTACCGGTCGACATCAATGACGAAGAGGCATTAACACCCAACCACTTCATCCTGTTGGGACCGTCGGGCTTACCAATCACCGCGCCGTGCACACCCATCGATCGTCGGGCGTGGAGAGCGGTGCAGGGGTTCGCCGACGAGTACTGGAAGCGCTGGGTGAGGGAGTACCTGCCGACGCTAGTCGCGCGCGGAGCTTCCCGGGACGCCCAGTGACGAGAAATACAAGAAGAGGACCTCGTCGTGGTTGCGGACGGCAACCTACCGCGGAACGTGTGGCCGAGGGGGATCGTCACGAAGTCGTTTCCCGGACTGGACGGCGTGGTGCGCAACGTTGAGATCCGGACCAGGGGCGGAGTTCTGTGACGACCAACCCACCACCTCCCATGTACCCACCGACCCTCAGGTCATACGGGCCGAATCTCGGGAGATGCGCGCGGTACTTGCACGTGGCTCTTTCCCGCGCACACTTTCTTGACTCCCTACAAATATTTAATCTATTCCTTGTTCCAGTTTAACGTCATTCTCCCCCTTCTGGGGCTGACGACACATTGACGCCTACGTCGTCGGGTCCTCCTACCAGCCTTCCATCCTGCCTTGTCCTGCGATCGTGCCACCTATGTGCAAACTCGCGCAACAGTCCGTAGTTCACCACATCGCTGACGAGATTCGAGTAGTAAACTGGTCCCTGAACCGGACGAACCATCCATCATTTTCACTCTTAGGTCATGATACATAGGACATACCCATAGAACATGGTGAGCATCCTTCTCTGACATACCGCACTCACACATACTAATTTCACACAGTTTCATGTCGCTCAGTCTCTTCCGAAAGCATCCATGTCCGGTGAGAATCTGAGAGGTTTGGTAGTCCGGTGAGACCCAGGTATACCTGAGTCTCAACGCCACGTCCGGGAAAAATCGATGTAGCTCACGTCCTTTTGTATCACACGTCCATCTATCCTGCCAGGCGCCGATCACCTCAGTCCAGATATCGCGATTCCGTCTGCTCAACTCCTCTTTGGGCGCGGTCAAACGTGCTATACCCATCCTACCAGCACGGATGACCTCTAGGTCAGCAGGGAGAACGCCAGCCAGCACCGGTAAGGCCGCCGTGCTAGTGGATCGGTACGCCTTGGTTAACAATACAAGAGCGGATCGCTGCGATCTCAGTAGTACGCAACGAACTGTGTACATGTTTGCACGCTCGTACCAGCACCTTGCCGCATACGTAAGCGTGGACACAAATACTCCTCTATAAATTAATTTTAAACTTGGATATCGTACACCCCATGATGATGTAGATACGCGAGACATCTTGCCGAATCATTTGGTCGCTCTTTCAGAGATATCGGATGCATGTTGCACAAACGATAGTCCCGAGTCTAAAACCACGCATAATACCTTAACGTTAGTCACAGTCTTAATAGATTCCCCACCAAGATTAATAACGGAGGGGCGCTGAAATTTCCCTCTAACAGTCATGGTGGTCGACTTTGAGGAGGAAAACTCCAGTCGATTCCTTAGCCCCCACTCCCGTATAAGGTCCAGAGTGACTCTGGCCTTGGATTCGATACCCGCTCTCGTTCCCGATTCAATCAAGATTGTAACATCATCGGCATAGGCACTCATGGCTACTCCCTCGGGCAGAGGGAGTCGGAGCAGGTCATCCATCAGCACATTCCACAGTGTTGGGCCCAGCACGGAGCCTTGAGGACATCCCATGGTCGACGTCTTCCACTCTACCCGGTCTCCAATGTAGAGGCCCACACGCCTGGAGGTGAAGTAGTCCACCAACATTCTATAAATGTTGGGTGGACATCCACCCCTTTTGGCCTTGACCATCATCATCGGCCACCAAGCATTGTGAAAGGCGCCGGAGATATCTAAGAATATTGTTTGCACGTAGCATGCCTGAGAATACCTTGCCGTGCTGAGCAGTACACGCAGCGCTGTTACTGTAGGCCGCCCCGGAGAAAATCCATGCTGGTACTCGGATATCCCGCGGCTAATCACGGGAGCACATCTTAAAATTACTCGTTCCAATAATTTTCCCAGAACAGGGAGGAGCGTTATTGGACGGTATGCCTTGGCGTCGGTGAGCGGCTTGTCATTACCCTTGGGAATGAAAATCAGTCTTCCGTTCTTCCATACATTAGGGAAAACCCCCTCTTCCACACACTTGGCATACACCGAGTGAAATTCTCTCGGTGCCGCAATCCACACATTCCTCACGATTCTCGCACTCACTCCATCGAGTCCCGGAGCCGTGTTGGGCAAGGCCTTGACTATACCACCCAGGTCCTCAACCTTAAGTGGAGGCGCAGCTCCACCGGACGGTATGAAAGCCGCCAGCAGACGTCGCAGTCAGTGCTGTCATCCGGACAGAGCGCAGACATTAATTTATGCATCGCTGCTTCTAAGCCGTCCGGGTGTATACCCGCAAAGGCGATCCCATTGCTCACATTTGCAGGCGGACGTACCCTCCCGCTGGCCAGCCTGTATGCAAGGCCCCATGGGTCCTCATTGCCAGAGTTAGCAATCTTCTTGTGCTGCGACTGCTGCGCCTCCACCATCATCTTCCTATATCTCGCACGCACACTATGGAAAGCCATCCTGGCTAACTCCTCAGACCTACCTCCCAGACGCCCTTTACTCTACCAAGCACGCCTAAGTTTACATTGCAACTTCCGAGTTTTATCCAGTTCAAATGTCCACCATTCATACCCCTCCAACCCCCTGGGGCGACGCTCCCCTAGGCCTTCCTCCGCAGAGCGAATTACGACCCCTGAGAACTCCTCCGCCAGGAGAGCCGCGGGTTTTTCTACGTGCAGCCATCCCATTCGTAATTTGACAATCGCCCGGAACCTTTCCCAATCCACCCCTCGGTCACGAAAACGGGGGGGGGGGATCCCTAACGGGTGCTGCGCGCGTCATCGGCCTGCTGGTAGTGGCCGTGTAAGTTATTAAATTATGATCGCTGGCGCAGACCCCTTCGTGCACTCGCCACTCGGCAAGGTAGACAGACGTCCCCAGTGGAGAGGGTCAGGTCCACGTTGGACTCACCTCTAGGCCCAGAGAAGGTGTAGGGCTGGTCAGGCATATTTGCCAACGTTAGAGCATGTGTGATAATAAATGCCTCCATTTGCTGCCTTCGATATTCTACATTTTGCCCTCTTCCCACGTAGTGTCGGCGATCACAGTACCAGAGTGGCGAGTGCGCATTGGCGTCGAGGCCCATGATCACCCTTCTGCCCTTAAGGCAACTCAGGGCGACCTCTAAGTGGTGCAGGGGGTAATCGATGGTGTCGCTAAATTTAAAGTACGCTGACGCCACATAGAGGTCCCATTGGTCAACATGGTACACCACACAAAATTCGTTGCTGAGGTGGCTCAGCACTGCTACCCCAATTGCTGGTTCGGCAAGATAGATGCCCGCCCACGGGGGACAGCCCATCTGAACGATCCCCGCAACCTGGGAGTACTGTTCTTGTACAAGAACAATGTCCAGGTGCAGTTCACGCGCCAGGATGGGCAGCTCAGCCGCGGCGAGCTCCCCTCGACCCAGGTTGATTTGTCCTAATCGTAGTAACGCGACCGGCCGACCAAGCGGGCCCGGCGGAGTCCTGGCTATAGATTTGCGAGGAGTAAACAACTCTTCATCATCCGCCATTTTATTTAATTAACTGTATCGTCTCAGATTATATACAAGAAGTCAAGTCACTATCATCACACATAAAAACAGAAAAGGAACGCAAATTGTCAACGTCAAACTCTATGACAGATGACAGCTGCCAACGTCAGTGTCAGTGTCACGTTCAATGACGGCTGTCAGTGTCAACACAGCCGAGTGCCAACACTCCCTACCCTCAATAATAAAATAATGTTCAATGTTTTCTTATAACTAAACTACAAACTGTATATAATAAAAGTACTCACAAGTAATTATTCGTTAGTAGTAAATTAAAAATAAAACATAACACAAAGGTACTTAGCTAAAATAACCACGCGGTCCGCGTGGTTCTAACCAACAAACACGTACTTATTCCTACAGAAAGTATTTAAAAAATACACCAACACAACACAGTTTTGTTTTGTTCGACACAAAAAGTTATATAGTTATTATTAAACAAAAAATTTGCACAAAAAGTATTAAGAAACACAAATTTACTAGAAAATACTACACGAGGTTACGCGAGAGCACATAAATACGTCCGCTCAGTACGAGTACCGACGACGTAGCCTGCTGTGACGACCAGTGAGGAAGATCGCCATCCTCCCGCGAGAAGATTAGGCTCGCATGCTACGCCGGGGGGAAGATGTTACGGACGGCGAGGGGAGCCGCCGCCCCTTTATACCCCGTTGCGCCCGCGCACCACGCACACCGCCCGAATATCGAATATCACATGCCGAGACTCTCTCTTTGGAAATATAAGAAGGGTGTTTTGGGCTGTGAGCTGTTCATTTCGAGAGCGGCACTCGACGATAACAGCAAGAGAAGAAACCTCAAGAGAAATCAAGAGAGAAGAATTAATACTCCATTGAAGATTCTCCTCTGTAAATATAGTTTTGTGAAAAGCCGCTTGTAAATAGTTGATCGTCTAAAGTACTTTATTTTCTTCAACCGTCCCTAGTATAGTTTACCCTACATAACGTCAGTCGTCACACAGTTAGTCAGTTAATTAAGTACAATAAAATCATACAGTCCACTGCAGTCCCCTACAATTCTACAGGGTTGTTTTGCAATAATCGGTCAAATTTACAGAGAAGGTTCAAAATAAGTAATACAAATGGTGACGATAAATTAACCAAATATATCTTAAACATTCTGTTCTTTATATAGCCACGCGGCAGCTTTTGCTGTTATACGTATGGGCCAGCTCGAGCCGGGTTGGTAACACGACCCCACAGAATACCGGCGTGAAGTGGAAGCTCTACTTCTGCGTTTTGTCTGGTGCAGGTGGCCGGAGGCCTAATCCCCCCCCCCCCCCATCGACTAGGTAGCGGAACTAAAACAAAGACTACCCGAGGAGGGTACCAGCACCCCTGGAGAATCCCTCGTTGAGCATCCACGACCATGTTACTCCACTCGTGATCGTGGGTGCTCAGGCTGCCCCGCGTATTCTAGGGGGCTAAATTTCGCTCAAAACAATAACTGCTCGAGGCAAACTTATCAACAAGACCAAGGTGACCCCTGCCACGCTATCCGTGAATTTCTGCAACATTAGGCGACTTCACTCAAACCTAAACGGCGAAGCCAGCCTTGCTCTTCGGAGACGCAGGTGTCCTCTCCGCCTGATACTTCATATCTCTCCTACCAGGGGTATAAATTGAGCGCTCCTTTATGCCTCGGGCTGGAGTTTGCGTATATGTCACAGAGGACATTTCTGTTCTCGACGCCTCGGCAGTCTTAAGCTTTCGGACCTGTCCATCCTTTGGCTACACGTAGACAGCGACGTACAATCCGCGCGCCTACGGATGCCTCTATAGGTCCCATGGCGGTAATGCCGAAACAGACCGATTCATCGACCACGCCACGGCCAAATGGCTATAGATTCCTTGCTGCAACAGGTCCCATCCGCAGAGATCGTGATCCTTGGCCATTTCAACGCCTACCACGCCGAATGGCTCGGTTCACGTTTAACCGATCATGCGGGGAGATCTTTTTATGACTTTGCCTTGGCATATGGTCTGACACAACTGGTTACTTCGCCTAAGCGGATTCTAGATGTGGAGGATCATATACCTTCCCTGTTGGACCTTCTGCTGTCTGTGGTTTCCGTCGATACCCCCCTCTCGGCTCTTCGGACCATTGTCTGATCCGGATTTTTTGAGCTTCATAGATGACTACAGCAAATTAGTTAAAGTTTACTGTATTAAGACAACAAGTGAGGTATATGATTACTTAGTACAATATTGCAAATGAGATACAAAACTTAACACCAGGATAAAATAATAAAGGAACAGAGTTTGAAGCTGAAACCCGAATCGAGCATGTAAACAATCGGGTTGACAACGTGATGGCTGACGTGAAGAAAACGCTGGACGACCTCAAACTTGGGGATGGAGTAACAGTGGTAGCTACAACACCTTCGCTACGTGGATTCAAAGTGCCGCCGTTCGACGGGGCTTTTTCCTGGTCGGCCTACAAAATCTAGTTCGAGGCTGTCATGAAGGCGAACGGCTGGAATAAAAGTCAGGCCATGACTGCTCTCATCCTAGGCCTGCGCGACCAGACCTTAACCGGTTCGGTGCGACATAGCACTCCAAGCGTGCCATCGTTTATTTTTGTGTGGCGTATGACACGCGTGTCGTGTCTTTTTTAAAAATTATGCAGAACATGAAATTATGGAAGATTTATGCAGAACAAAATAGTCGTTATTTTGCAAGTAGTACTTGGCTACAGCTTTGTTTCTGGATATTTTGAGAATTTGAAATTTTTAGGGCTTAACAACCTTTTTATAACTTGTACTCTTTTTACTTAGTGGGTTTTTAAAATATGTTGTGGATAAATACTCTAATAAGAAACAAATAATAGCACTCATTGCGATCGCTTACAAACTCAAGTTATAAACAAGTTTCTGGAAAACAAGTCTCTTGTTAAAAAAAACAATGCATTTTTGCTTATTGTTTAATTTTACTTAAAATGGTTGAACTGCCGTCTTATTACTATCATTTGGCCGAATGGACCTACGAAGTACCATGTGCTCTTGTGATATGGTATAAGGTTTACTTTGGTTTGAAATTGTTCGAACGCGTTACATACCCATAGAATACGCAGCACAGCTAAACCATATTGAAGTCTTCGCGGTAACTTCGATATCATAGGATAGTCACATGTTTGCCGAATAATATTAACCAATAATAATTAAATAACATTTTTATAACATTAATATATAACATTTGTAAATATCAATGAATCATAAACCTTATTTTTTCCATATTAAGGTTCTTGATTGTTTGATATTTACAAACGTTATTATTAGGTGAAAATTTAATTTAATAAAAACCAGGGGTTTGCAGGGTGATTTAGCTGTACCTACTTATATAAATGATTTTTTTATAAAACAAAAAATAGTACATAAGGTTTGCAAGCTCTGCATAAAACAAGTCATTTACTCTCCTAGACGTTAACGTTAGACGCTAACGAGGCAGCTGATAATTTTAACTCAATCTTAAAAATGGCAATAAACGAAAACACAAGTTATGTGGTGCCCAAACGGTCAGATCGAGTTATAAAGCCATGGATAACTCCAGGCTTAATGAGATGCCAAAAACACCGTGACAGTCTGCATCTCGAAGCCAGGAGAAACCCTTATAATACATTTATCCAAATCACTTATAAACGATACAGAAACTTCCTTTACGCGCTACAACGAAAATTAAAGACCGAATACGAGAATAATCAAATTCAGCAAAATAAAGATAACCCAAAAAAGTTGTGGAAAACGCTTAAAAATATATGTAATCTCACACGTAACACTACCGAGGCTACTGAATTGTTGTCCGTAGACAAAGACCCAGATTCTTCTTTAAATGCTTGTAATGAGTACTTTACTAAAGTCGGCAGAGAACTGGCTGATGACACGCTCAGAAGATTAAACACCCAAGAAGACCTGTTAGCTGCAGAATACAAACCAAGAGTGCTTTGCAAGGACTCCCTCTTTCTGCAGCCAACGGATCTTTATGAAGTTGGTACGCTTATTGACCAGCTAAAAAACGATACTGCACCGGGTATCGACAGCTGCACCCCAAGGTTGATTAAACAAATAAAACACATAGTTCTGCATCCACTTACCCACATATTTAATCTTAGCTTGTTATGTGGCGTTTTTCCTAATTGTTGGAAATTAGCAGTTGTTACTCCAATACACAAAGATGGGGATAAAAACTGTCCTAGTAATTATAGGCCCATATCTTTGCTAAGTATATTTTCCAAGTTATTGGAAAAAATTGTAAGCAAGCGCCTCACCAACTTTATAGAAAATAATAATCTGCTCTCTGTAAATCAATTTGGCTTCAGGAGGGGTAAGTCCACGGAGGATGCGGTAGTTCTACTGACAGATGCTGTGTCTAGACATTTGGACAATAAACGCAGCTGTTTAGGTATCTTCCTAGATCTTGCTAGGGCCTTCGACACCGTCTCGGTCCCTATACTGCTGCGAAAGCTTGAAACAAAAGGAATTAGAGGAGTGGCGTTGGCTTGGTTTCGTAGCTATCTCTTAAATCGGCGTCAATGCATAAGAGTGGGCTCACATACAAGTAAGCAATTAAAAATCAGTATTGGAGTTCCTCAAGGAAGTATCCTTGGTCCAATCCTATTCTGCATTTACATTAATGACATCCTAGAATTACCCATACAAAGAGCAGACGTCATATGCTATGCGGATGATACAGCCATTATATTTAATGATTTAACTTGGGACAGCGTACTCGAGACGGCTCAAAAAGGCATGGTAGTGTTGAATAAATGGTTAAGTTCCAATTTACTAACTCTAAACTATAAAAAAACTAAGTTCATAGCCTTTCACAAAACTCTCGCATCAAAACCATTTTCGCTGGTAAACTTAGTAATTCACACTTGCGAATCTGAAGTACCCTCTTGCGGATGTAATATAATCAGCAACACAGATAACATCAGGTATCTAGGAGTGATCATTGATGATAAGCTATCATTTAAAAACCATCTAAGCCGCTTGTCGGGTAGTGTTAGGAAAACCATTTACATAATGAAAGCTTTGCGACGTTGTGCTACTAAAGAAACAATGAAAATGGTTTACAAAGCACTAACCCAATCCCTACTATACTACTGCACGCTGGCTTGGGGTGGAGCTATCAAAACAAAAATGCTTGAAGTCGAGAGGGCCCAGCGAGCAGTACTAAAAGTAATGCTGTCTAAAAACTTTAGATTTCCTACTGACGAACTGTACAAGGAATGTAAGGTGCTACGGGTTCGCCAAATCTACATTTTAAAGGCAGTAATACTAACCCACAGAAAAATAATAAATTCCCCGAATTATCTTAGCCTGTGCCAACGTCGGATCTTTCGAGTGCCGATTACCAATTCACACAGTAGCTTTATCAAACGCCACTCACCATTTCTTCTGCCTAGCATTTACAACAAATTCTGCTGTCTCTTCCCAGATTTGAGATCTTTGTCCACAAGTAAAGTCAAACACAAAATAACAACCTGGTTGCTACATGCTTCTTATCAGGAAACGGAAAACTTACTTTCCTTTCATAGTTGACCCTATACATGCACACGCGTAGACTTACACTCACTCACACACGCGCAAGCACGAACCGCCCCCCCACACAAACACACTCACACAGACACACACACCACACACACACACGCACGCACACACACACGTTCGCACGCACGCAAGCACTCCTAGAGTAAATTAGCTATTTTTTTCTTTCTTTCATGCATTAATTTATACAAAAAAAAAGATTTATTTTTCGCTTTATTTTAATTTAATCGGAGTTCTATGTATTTATCGGTGTAAACGGTGTCAGTAAATGTTCTTGGTTCCTGCGATACAAGCCTAGAGCTTAGTGCAGAAACCAGTGTATTGCTTAATTATGTAATGTTTTTTTTTTGGTTAAATAAATACATTTTCTATTTCTATTTCTATTTCTCCATTTGAAGGAAAACATGTAGAAAAACACTTAGCCACTAAAAACAAGTATCCTTCCGTTTGCAACTGATGTTTGATGTCAACTAAACTTAATGAGGTCTAAGCAAGTAAAAAAAGCATAAAAAAGAACATTACTTTTACACATGGCTGATGGCACAATAAGCGTGTCATCAACTTTTGTGGCGCTTGACACGACAGGCGTGCCGCGAAATATTTGTTCGCCGCCACAGCTAAGTTGTTGAAAATTGGTGTCGCAATAAATCAGTTAACCGTTCTGTAAGCTCTCGGAAAGGAAGTGACGAGCAGCTCCTTGAGGCATTGGAGGCGAGATAAGGCGACACTTACCTGGAAAACGTCTTTCATGCTCAGCTCAAAGATCGCGTGCAACGCAGAAACGAAAACCTGCAGCAATGAGCCCTTGAGGTGGAGCGGCTGGTTCGAAAAGCATACCAGTCTGTACATGCGCTCATTATAGGGAACCTGGTGCAGACATTCATCGAATCACAGCTGCTGTGAGGCTTGGTCACCACGAGACGCTTCAGGACGCGTTGGCCCATGCACTGGAGGTGGAAAGCCGCGCGGCAGGATCATCGTTCCCATCGCGTCAGGGAGGTTTCAGCAGCTACAGTTCGCAACCGCAATAAAGGATACAGCCCTAGGTGCTACGGCTGTGCTGCCCTAAGCGAACTGTAGAAAGGAGAGGTGATCGATCTCGAGAGGGTAGTGCGGCTAACAGCAGCGCCCAGCAGCAGCAGGGAAACTGGCGGGTGCTGGCTGATATTAAGAGCCCCAAGGATTTCGATCTCACAAACCCATGATGGGAACAGCCTAATCATCAAGGGCGAAGTCAACGGAACACCGTGTAAACTGACCATAGACACTGGAGCCTCTCGCACGGTTGTCAGTTCCCAACTTGTAAGTCAGTTCCTTGGGGACTCCACATACAAGCGAGAACGCATTAATTTGGTGACAGCCACCGGTCAGCGCATACTCGTCCGTAGAGAGAAGGAGATGGAGTTGAAGCTAGCTCACATGATCTACCTGCATAATGTCATCGTGGCTGATATAATGAACGACTGCATCCTGGGCCTAGACTTATTAGGAAGAATTGTTGTGAGATCGACGTTAAAGCAAGGTGTTTTGAAATGTGGACAGGAGGATTTTTTTGTGGAAGGTGCGTTACCAGGGAATGTGTACAACCTTAAGAAGATTGTTCTTCCGTCCTTCCACCTTCCATGGAAAAGGCTCGAACCTTGGTCAGAACCACCGACATCTCAGGAGTACGTGTGCTGAACCTTTGTGATCAGGAACAGATTATAGAAAAAGGAACACTGGTTGGTACTAGTGAGGAAGTGGATTGGTTGCGTCGGTGCTAAATCTATCGACTGGGACCCCCACCAAGGATGCAAAAACGAGAGTGACCACACATTTAGAAGACTGTCGCAGCTTATTCTCCCCAAATTAAATGTTCAAGGCGAAGAAGTTGTTACACAAGTACGCCGATGTTTTCTCGTCAAACGATGCTGACGTAGGAATGACTGGCTTAGTTCAACACAAAATAAACAAAGGAGAAGAATTGCCTATTCACCAGCGGCCAAGAAGATTGCCGGTAGCACGTGAAAAGCAAGTGGAAACCATGATTGAGGTGATGTGTGAGGTGGATGGTGAAGGATGGTGTTATTGAACCTTCATCTAGTCCATGGTGTTCACCTGTGGTGCTGGTAAAGAAGAAGGGCGGCAGCATGCGGTTTTGTGTTGACTACTGCCGTCTGAACGACGTTACGAAGAAGGACAGCTATCCCTTTTCAAGAATCGATGACACGTTGGACATGCTTACAGGAGTAGTGGTTTAGCACACTGGATCTTAAAAGTGGCTACTGGCAGGTTGAAATTGACCCTAAAGATAAGGACGAAAATTGGTTCTCGACAGGAAAGGGTTTGTGGCAATTTAAAGTTATGCCGTTTGGATTGTGCAATGCTCCAGCAACATTTGAAAGGTTGATGGAGTTTGTAGTTACCGAGCTAATTGGCGATGGCTGTCTGGTCTACTGGTACGTTTGGGGAACACCTTCAAAACCTTCAAAACGCTCATGAAGATCCAGAGTGCAAACCTCAAATTAAGTCCGAAGAAGTGCTCACTATTCAAACGGCAAGTTAGCTTTTTGGGGTATGTAGTGTCGGAAGAAGGTATCCGCACAGATCCAGAGAAAATAGCCGCTGTCAAGGATTGGCTGGTGCCAAAAGACAAGACGCAGGTTAGTTTTTTTTGGGTTTGTGCTCCTATTATCGGCGATTTGTAAAGAACTTTGCAGATATAGCCAAACCTCTGCACAAGCTAACCGAGGAGAAGCGACATTTCTGCTGGGATGAAAGTTGCGATATCGCATTCTAGGAGCTCAAGGACCGTCTGTGCAAAACACCTCTTTTGGAGTACCCTGATGCGGGCAAGGAATTTATAGTTGACACAGACGCAAGTGATATAGGACTTGGCGGTGTGTTGTCTCAACGGAATGGTGATCAAGAGGTTGTGATAGCGTACTTCAGCAAATCGTTGTCAAAGGCGGAAAGGAACTATTGCGTCACAAGAAGGGAATTGCTTGCTGTGGTGAAGTCATTGCAGCATTTTAGCAAATATCTTCTGGGGCGGAAATTTCACTTGCAAACTGACCATGCTGCACTGAAATGGCTATTACAGTTTAAAAATCTAAAAGGACAAATTGCGAGATGAAGCTTCAACAATAGCAGATATACTAGTTCATGAAATCTTTTGTCGTTTTGGAGTACCTTTAGAGATTCACAGCGATCAAGAAAGAAATTTTGAGTCTCTAATATTCCAGAAAACTTGCCAAGTTATGAGTACTCATAAAACAAGAACAACTTCTTACCACCCACAACCTGATGGAATGGTAGAGCGATTTAATCAGACATTGTAAAAGTACCTAGCAAAAGTTGTGATAAATCGGCAACGGGACTGGGACAAGCACATACAACCGTTTTTGTTGTAATATCGAAGCGCTGTTCACGAAAGTACAGCAGTAACACAAGCTTTTGCAAACTTTGGAAGAGAATTACGGCTGCCTGCAGACCTGATCACCGGAATACCACCTGATGCCCGTATTATATATTACGCAGTATAACCGATTATGCAAATGACTGACGGAACAAAATGAATGACACTTATGAGCACGTCAGACAACCGGGCCAGCAAATGTCTGAAAAGATGAAAACCCGGTATGACCGCAAAATGGGGTCAACGAAGGTTCACTAGTGTGGTTGCACAATCCAGTTCGCAGCAAAGGGAAATCTCCTAAGCTTCAAGCTAAATGGGACGGACGGACCGTACCGAATTGTGACAAGGATCAATGACGTAACCTACCGGATACAGAAAGGTGCAAGAGGTACTCCTAAAATCGTCCATGTGGGTTGACTGGCACGTTATTATGGGTCCAATAATGATCGGGACAACCATGTCTTAGGAGGGGGCCAGTGTTGCGCGCCACAATTAATGAAAGGTACATGGCAACACTAGTTACAACTAGCGCCCTCTAGTATCGAGTAGCAGAACTAGGAGAGTCAAGATCCTTCTAGAAATTTCCATGGAAGAACTTTCTACAACTATCGATACCTAGTCAATCGGGACCGATATGTACTCGAACATTCTAGATGTTTCTATAGTAGAAGGTTCTGGAAAGTATCTGAGGCCCAATTGTGTTTTATTATTAGTGTGGTTTTAAGTTGTAATGTCCAGTGCGTGTTGCAAGTGATGACTTACGGATCTGAGACGTGGTCCTTCACTGCTGGCCATATGAGGAAGCTCAAGGTCGCTCAGCGAGCTATGGAGAGGGCTATCCTCGGGGTTTCTCTGCGTGATAAACTTAGAAATGAAGATATCCACAGTAGAGCCAGAGTGACCGACATAGCCCAACGAATTAGTAAGCTGAAGTGGCAGTGGGCTGGCCATATAGCTCGAAGAACCGACAACCGATGGGGAAGAAAGGTTCTCGAGTGGCAGCCTCGTACCGATAGGCGAAGTGTAGGGCGACCCCCCACTAGATGGAGTGACGACCTGGTAAAACATGCAGGAAGTCGATGGATGCAGGTGGCTCAGGACCTTGCTTTGTGGCATTCCTGGGGGGAGGCCTATATTTAGCAGTGGAATTATGAAAGGCTGTAATGAAGTTGTAATTAGTGTTCTGAAATTAGTGTCAATTTTGGTAATTCAATCGGCAGACACCAATTGTTTCAAACCCCAAGCTCGTAACAATACGTTTCGGGTGCTTAACAGCACCCATGGTCACCCAGAGAAATGGCGGAAATTAAAAAAAGTAAAGTTAATCGCAATAAAATCCAAAACAAAAATTTTATTCAAATAATGTATTGTAACATTTGAAATCACATAAAATTCAGCACATTCAGCCAATCTGTAAGTAATTATTTTGTTGGCAACATTTTAATATTATTTGGTAACAATCTCTACTCTGCGGAACGTTTGCATCATATTTTCGTGACGATATTTTCGCGACGATATTTTCGCAAATGTAATATCGGCTTTACTGCTTAGCTTATTATAACACCTACGGGACAATACAGAAACTCGTGACTCTACGGTGGATAATTTAAAAAACATTATGATGACGTAAAATAAACTTTAAATTAGGAACAGACAAATTACTTTCATACCGCAGTGAAGTCGCATTCAACCAACATCAAGATGAGCGTAGTACGAAACAAACTCGAGACAATGAATAGAAAGGAGAAAACAGAAATATGACCCAGGTTTTACTGCACTATATTTTAGCATATTAATATATTGATATTAATGCAGGAAACAAAAATGCATTATATTTTGCACCTTTAACAATGTTTACAATCCAACGTGCATCAAGGCACTATAATATAATCTCCTTTATATTGGCAAGTCGGAAAACCTAGCACAGAGACATCCTTGCACAAAAATAATGTCCGTAGAAGTGAAATTTACAAAAATGAAAAAAAAAACAGACAAATACAGTACGATACAAAAACGTCCACTTGTTCCTGGTTTGTCGATATCTGGCGGCAGCAATAATCGCTTTGCTATGCAAGTAACCCTGTATATGACGAATGCGACAGAGACAGTAGAAAAGATTCTCTCACTCTCTCCTTTCAACTGCCGACTGAAGTCTGTTCCAGGCCAATTAGCCTTACCAAACCTAAACCAGGTTTTACTACAAAAATGAAGTGTACTCTGGTCCGAATTGCACGCATACTATGAAACAGTATGATACAACATCAAACTGTAACATACAAGTCGGCCGTATGATACAATTTGAAACAAGGTTCGATACACAGAGCTACGTTACAATGTTCACAGTGAAATGTGGTTAGTTTTAGAACCTTATTTTGCTTCTGACACCAGACGCACCGACGTCGCAAAGTCCGGCCGCGGCTTTTGGTGAAAGCCTTTGGCCAGTGAACAAAGTCAGTTAAGCGTCTCTCAGTCAAGTCTATACGCCGCGAAAACGTTTTGCCTTCGCGGCGAAAGCGAGGCACTTGAGTGATATGTTTCTCGATTATCTCAGTTACCAACTCTAAGCGGAAAACTAAATGATCCTTCGATTCGTTTAAGGATTTTTCCCAGTGTATACGCGCGTTCAATATAGAAACTTTCAATAACCGCTTAAATTGTTTAAGATACCACTTCAAGCAACGCTTCTCCTCCAGTAAGTACGGCGACATTTGATCTTTGCGATCAATATTAGCCATGTACTTATTGTAGTCGGTGACCAGTTTGGGCTTCCACTGGCACGACAAATGCGATTTGGACGTGACCATCACCTGCTCGGTGCCATGGTACGTACTGATGAGCGCAACTGGCTTCTTATCGTGGTATATCATTGTGACAACGTCACCAGAGTGCCGCGCAAACAACTCTCCGTCACGTAGCCTGCAAAGAGCTATTATAGGTGACACACATTTGCGATTAGCACGTAAAGTCCCCACACAATCTGTTTTGCGTTTCTTTAAATACCTCGCAAGTAGAGGACTGTTAAACGATCTGTCCATGAATAGTGTATATCCTTTGTCTAGAAGCGGCCAGATTAGTTTGAGTACGGTTTTGGTGGTGACTAAAAGAGATGATGGAAATCTACGATCTATATTTTTGACCTTCCACGTGTTGGAGAAGAATGACCACGTATATCCCGTAGTCGACTCACGCAGTTCCATCGTCTTCATACCAAACGGTACCGCTTTCGACTTTAAAGTCAAACTCTCTTGGATGCATATCTCCTGCGAGGGGATGTAGGCAGACTTAAAACGCGAATTTAAATGGTTTGTAATCGGTTGGATGGGGAAGAGATTTCCGGAATTAGGTGTTCGCGTCGCATTATTAACAAAATTAAGAGCACGGCAGAGGTTTTGGTATCTATTGCTGGTAAATAGTTTTCGAAAAATGTAGGTCTTCAGAATAGGGTTATCTGTGAAACAGGACTTGGTGGACGGCATGTGGATGATCCCCAGCATCATCCAGAAGCAGAACAGGATTAATATCTCGTGTAAGTTGGTATCGTACCAAGTTTTTGCGAATGGTACGGAGGTGCGACTCAATTCCGCTGCGTGTCGGTTAGTTTCAGTCGCTATATAAGATATTATGTCATCACCCCAATACTGGCGGAATGCCTCATACGGGCTCTTTGATGGCGTCGTCGGCCCGGTTTTCTTAGGCAGAAATACCTCCTTCTCACCCCGGAATGTGTCTACGGGAGACCAATTAAAGTTAAGGGAATCTTTGTCTCCATCAAACAGGGCCGCTATTCCATCATCTTCCACCTCATCTTCACCTACATTCATTCTCTTCCTTTTGTTATTCTTCGCTCGCGCTTCCCTGGCAGCTTCCAATTTCATTATTCTATCGCGCAAATCCTCGGGGACGTCGTCATCAGTCAAATATACTTCAACGAGACGTTCGCCTCGCTTCCATGGCTTTCTCTTATCATAGCAGGGTCGACGGCAGCCACGTCCAAGCCGCAGTCGGCCGCCCATCACACTTCTGCCCCGCTTTGGACACGAAGGCCTCAGTTCTTCGCTGTACAGTTCTCGTTGATCAGGGAAGACATTGACGTCGTCCACGTTAGCGCGTTTCTCATTGATGGCCACGTCCTTTTCACAAACGTTTTGCCTATAGAAATAGAAATTGTTTTTTTTTGTAATCCAATATAGATAACAAGAATACTTGAAAGTAATTTATACTTCAACAATGATTCAGCAAAAACCTCCGCTCCTAGTGGAATCTTCAAGAAACTCATATTACAATAATAATGTCTTCTAGGCCAAATTTCGTACAAGATTATACTGCACGAATGTATGCATAAGCACAGGTGCACTCTATATATATAACACGACTGTAACAAAACGAATTATATGAAAATAAGTTATTTAACAGTGAAAAATTACTAAAAAACTAGTGTGACCTACGTGGGGCAATTGATCAAGGTACTACTAAACAGCATCAGGTCTAGGTTTATCATGAGGCGGATGGAGGTAGAAGATACTTCCTCTCTCCTAAGCATGCGCGCTACACCGCTTGCCCCACTTCTCCTTGGTAAAAAATACATCACTGAATACGTAAAGTAGAACCGTAAAAGCCACGAACCGCGAATGTGGATGGCTTTCGCGCCCGTTCACGGGCTTCGCGCCTGTTCACGCCTTGTTCCCCGTTCAGTGTCGGTATTTTACGCCCGTTTCAAAGGGTTTACGAGGCGCGGACCTCCTGCGAACGCAAGCGCATCCACACTCGCGCGTTCAATCAGTAACGCACGAGATTCGGTGCCGGGAGGTTGTGCTTATTTGTATTTTTTTATAGGATAGGGTGACAAACGAGCACACAGTCCACCTGATGGCAAGTGGGTGCTGTAGCTCATAGACATCTACATCTATCCTCGTTTGCGAATCAAAATGCAGATGCGTAGTCACCCGTGAGGACTAAGATGGAACGCCTCATTTACAATAAAAAGGGTCTCCGGTTCTCTACACTCACCATACGAAACACAGCAGTGTTAAGCTGCTATTCTACGATGGTATTCCGCTCGAGCTGACCCATTCGTGCTACAACTATTTTACTAATATAGCTGCAGCATGGCTCTACCACATATTAGACTTGTTTACGGAGGACGGTGCGTCAAAATGAGAGTCAGTTGGACGAACGAGCAAGAACTCATGTTGATCGAGTGTTATCATGCCGAACCCATTTTATGGGATGCTAAACACAAAGACCATAAAAATAAAATGAAATTACATGACGCATGGATGCCATTAAAGTAAATAATGAGTATTGAAGTGACTGATTAAAAAAAATGTATTTTTGTCATCCACCATCTTCGTCTTCTCCATTTCTTTTTTATCTTTTATTTATCTTTTATATCACGTAATTGTAGTGAGCCAAAGCGCATAGCGTCACGGCGATAGCAGTGCATATTTCGGCATCCATTCTTGACGAGCGCGCGAACTAAACTGTGAACGATAGCGAATGTGGAGGGACATGTTTTTCGCGACGATTTCGCGGCAAAATTACGGCGTGAATTCACGCCGTGAATCACACAGGAGTCTGGAGCCCGCCTTACAAAAATTGTAGTTGCAGCGTGGCTCTTCCACGTTACAGGTGGTTATTATGAATCAGTTATTTGACGAACTTGTTACACCCGATATCGAGCACGCAATTACAAACATAAAACATATAATATTTTGCTAATATAATATGTAACGGATGTATTTAAAGATTTCTCATATTTACGCGAGCACTACACCTCCATACGTTTGGGGGCTTTGCGGCACCCATGGTCACCCAGAGAAATGTCGGGAATTAAAATAAGTAAAGTTAAACTCAATAAAATCCATAAAAAAGTGTTAGTCAAATAATGTATTGTAACATTTTAAATCACACAAAATTCAGCACATTCAGCCAATCTGTAAGTAATTATTTTCTTGGCAGCATTTTAATATTATTTGGAGACAATCTCTACTCTACGGGGCTGATGCACCATATTTTTGCGACGATATATTCGCAATGTAATAACGAAATAGAAACTTTTATTCAATATAGATTATAAATAATACTTATTGAAAGTCACTCTTTTATTTAATTATCATTGCTTTAAAAAAACATCTGTCCTGGAAAGAACCAGCAAGAAACCCAGCGGAACTTGTTTTTCCAAATAACAGCCTACAATCATGTATGTTACACAATTAACCACACAAAACAAATTAGAAATAGCTTGGTAGCGATCACCTCATTCCCAGGGGTTATTATCATCCATAAATTCCTTAATATTATAATAACCCTTTTTATACAAACTTTGTTTAATAAAACTTTTGAACTTTGAGCAGGTCAAATTTTGTATATTTTCTGGGATTTTGTTGTAAAAGCGTACATCGCCCCAAGAATGAATTACTGACTCGGTGGAGTCGAGTAACTGGTACTACTAGCTTGTGTCTGTTCCTGAAGATAAACAATTTTATCAAAAAAAGAAATGAGGGAAACATAAGCATGGTCGTCATTTCAATTTAATTTTACTTAGTAACTCATATAACTATAAAAGTAATTCACCACTATATATATTATATCTTTCGGAAACACAAAACTTAAAGTCAGTTAAAAAAGGTCAAGTCTGGCGACTTTACCAATGGAAGTTAACTTTGTCATCAGGGGTGTTCTGGTACAAAATTACGATTCACAACGGAAAACGTAACGTTTTTCGAGATAAGTCATGTTTTGGATGAAAATGCAGTAACTAATTGACAGCATTGCTTTCGATATGGCAACATGAGAGTTAATTTTGGTATTTTATTTTAACGTGGAAACGTGCCAGTGAAATAACCTTTGTTCAGTGCTCCAGAACTTTGGTTTTTTTGTTTGAAATATGAATGTAGATACCTACATTCAGTAATGTAGGTATCTATATCTTTGTAGTAACGTAATAATGGTTATTAAATGTAATATATCGTTTTTAACATGTTGGTCTTAACATTTATCTATAAAACTAACTTGGCAAAGTTACCACACTAGTGATGCCACGAAGTGACGGTTACTTTGCCATGTTTTGTTAAAACCAAGGGTTGTCATTTTCAACCTATATTTTTAGCCGATTAAGACTATTTTTAAGAAAAGGTTTTGTACTAGACATTCTATGTATGTAAGTTTTGTATCGATTTTTTTCATAGAATAATGGTGACATTCGAGCACACAGTCTTCCTGGTGTATCCTAGACATCTACATTCATCCTCGGTTTGAATCAAAATGCAGATGCATTGTCACTCCTGAGGACTAACATGGAATGCCTCATTTCCAGTAAAAAGGATCTCCGATTCTCTCTTCACTCACTATACGAAACACAGCAGCATTAAGCTGCTATTTTGCAGTTGTAATCTGTGAGAGCGTGGTCCTTCTCCGGTCGAGTCGACTCATTCGTGTTACAACCATAATATAGCTGCAGTGTGGCACTACCATGTTTGGCATGTTTCAACGTAGCAGCCCATTAGACCGATTTTACCAAATGAGTCGTCAATCAATTCATCTTTATCAAAAGTGAAGGAAAAGAAAAGAAAACTCTATATTATTTTTACTGCGTTGTCGGGCATTAATAATATTATTACTACTGAGTATTTTTCATAATTTCAACTTATTTTAAAATGTATGATATAATATGTAATTTAAATGGCTCTACCACGTATAGAACCATACCATGTATAGAACCATCTTGTACATGGTAGAGCCATGCTGCAACTATATTATAGTTGTATTATGAATGGGTCGGCTCATCCAGGGTAGCACAACGCTCTCACAGAATACCAGCGTAAAATAGCAGCTTAACACTGCTGTGTTTCGTATGGTGAGTGTAGAGAACCAGCGACCCTTTTTACTGGAAAAGAGGCATTCATTTTGATTCGCAAACGAGGCTAGATGTAGATGTCTATGGGCCACAGCAACCACTTACCATCAGGTGTGTGTGCTCGTTAGTCACCCTATCCTATAAAAAAAGGAGGAGGTTCTCAATCTGACTGTAGTTTTTTTTTGTGTGTTACCTCAGAACTTTTTCTAGGTGAACCGATTTTCATCCCATGCCACAGAAGCCTAACCAGGAACCCGTCACAAATAAAGACGAGGGGCTCCGACCATTTATAACAGAACTCACATCCGCTATCGCCGCACTCGCTGTCATACCAAAACCAGAGAGTGCGTCACTATCGTCGCATACTTTCGCAGCGTCGAAAGCTATAATGACACTGCCGAGCTTTAGCGGAGCACATACCGAGTGGCTTTCATTCCGTGCCATTTACGAAACAACCCGAGGCTACTTCAATGATATCGAAAACACTGCGAGACTAAGAAGTCTACAAGGAAGAGCCTTAGAAACAGTCAGCTCAGAACTCATCGGGCATGCTAAGCCAGATATCTCATCTGGCTTAGCATGCCCGATTAGTTCTGAGAACGAGAACTAGAGCTACAATTTGGGCATCCAGATTCAATCGCGCAAGCAAAAATCGAGAAGTTAGGAGGATTAGCACGCTGTACAGAAGCACCTAGAGACATCTGCACATTTGCGAGCAAAGTGAGGGGAACCGTCATCACTCTTCGAGCACTAAAGAGAGATCATTACCTCATCAACGCAGAGCTGCTACGACACCTCGCCGACAAGCTGCCAAACTCTATACGCGCCCAGTGGTATAGAATCTACACCGAAAAATATAACTCTAGACCAGACCTCGGTTCTTTCAGCGAGTTTATCACTGAACAAGCTCGCTTCTGCAGTGCATTTGCGCCTCCAGAAATTATAAACGGAGCGCAAAGCAACCGTCCAGTACATGGAACGCACACAGCTACTACTAAACCGTCTCCGAAATGCAGAGTGTGCGAAAAGGAAGGTCACTATGGATCCGACTGTAACAAATTTAAAGAAGCAGATGTCGATAAAAATGGAAGCTCGCAAAGCAAAATAACTTATGTTTACGCTACAGAAGTCAAACACACAAATGCAAAACCACTAAGTGTGGAATAAAAGCATGCACCGCGACACACAATCGACTTCTCCACTATGATAAAAAAGAGAAGACAGAGGTCATACAAAAAGAACCTCAAGAAACCGTAGCTAACTCATTCGCTGTGCCAAAGCATGACGCCTACCTAAAATAATTCCAGTAGAGTAATTGGACCGTCGGGAGCTGTAAACACACACGCCCTGCTGGATGATGGGTCAACAGTCTCATTAATGGATGAAGAGATTGCCAAACAAATTGGAGCTACAGGGCTGTTGGACCCATTTAAGATCACCGCTATCGGGAACACTACCCTCGATTTACCGAAGTCCCGAAGAGTCAAAGTTTCGCTAAAGAGTCTCCACAGCAGAAGGGTGCCATTTAGAGCACGCACGGTCGCAAGCCTAAACATGGGGCCACAGACTGTGTGTGCAGCAGACATAGCCGAGTGCAAACACTTGAAAGACCTAAAGGAGCAGCTAAGATATGACTCCGGCAACCCAAGGATCCTAATAGGACAGGACTATTGGAGACTTCTGATAGCCACTCAAGTCCGCAGAGGTCCGCCGCACCAGCCAATCGCCTCGCTCACAGAACTAGGATGGGTGCTAAACGTGGCACACACTAAAGCCCTGTATCAGCGCGTCCACGCGGCCGGCGGGAGGCCCAAGGCCTAGGCCCCAATATCTAGGTGGGCGATCCGGTCCACATAGCTGATGGCCAGTTACCTCGTAACACCTGGCCACGAGGGAAGGTGGAAGCTGTATACCCCGGTGCGGACGGACAGATCCGCACTGTGGATCTCAAGCGCAAACGGCCTAATCAAGAGGCCAACCAGGAAACTCTTGCCGCTGCCGAAGTAGAAGCAAAGTCGCTCACCGGAATGGATGCAGCGCCGCTGTGAGAAGATAGTCGCGACGCTGCACGGCGGGAGAGATGTTCGCGACGGCCTAAAAACTTTAAGAAACAAAGTGATGAAAGAATATTGTTTTGTATTAAAAGTGAAATTACCAACGAAATCGAGTAAATAGTTTGTTAATATAGTTTTACAGCATGTTTATAACTCAATATATTTGTATAGAATGTTGTTTTGATAATAGTTAATATAAACAACTTTAATTGTATAAAGAATAATCGACCAATCAGAAAACGCCGTATCGTAGAACTTTCTAGAAGTTTTTTAATTAACTGCGTAATAGTTGATACAGAAAATAATTTTATGTTCTAAAAGAGTTTGAATTGAATTTAAATTAGCATAAGGTATATAGATTAAGGAAGTGAAGGAATATTTTGTATAATTAAACGCATTTGGTAGTTATAGAAAAATTAAAGAATTAATGTACCCATATATAATGAAAATTTGGGACATTTCGCTAAATAACTTTTTAAAATGTTAATGTATTGAGCAACCTTTATGATGTACTAATAAAGGACCAAAATGCCGATTTGATGATGTATAGCATGATAGTGTAGAAATTAGTATTGTATAGAAAATATTGCAATGTATGCCAATTGTATAGTGAAAATTTTATGCAATAAAGAGGTAAAACGGACAATGGCAAGCGGCTCACTATAAAGTAACGCCGAAGTCTACCTTATAGGCTCGGGACCCAGTAACGTTGTAGTGTGAAGAACTACCAGTGACAAGCAGTAGTATCCAGTAGTAGCTGAAGTGACTAGTAGGAGAATATAGTGAACAGTGGAAGTGAAAGTGTTAGCTAGGCGAAAAAGGTCGAAACTGAAATTTGCAGTTACACGTAGTCGAAAATGGTCGTAACTGAAATTCGCAGTTACATATAGTGAAAAAGTGTTAGCTAGCCGAAAAAAGTAGTAACTGAAAATTCGCAGTCACATATTGTGAAAAAGTGTTAACTAGCCGAAAAAAGTGGTAACTGATATTCGCAGTTACATATAGTGAAAGTGTTAGCTAGCCGAAAAAAGTGGTAACTGATATTCGCAGTTACATATAGTGAAAGTGTTAGCTAGCCGAAAAAAGTGGTAACTGATATTCGCAGTTACATATAGTGAAAATATGACATAGAAAAATTAAATATGACATTGAATTTAAATTAGCATAAGGTATATAGATTAAAGAAGTGAAAGAATATTTTGTATAATTAAACGCATTTGGTAGTTATAGAAAAATTAAAGATTTAATGTACCCATATATAATGAAAATTTGGGACATTTCGCTTAATAACTTTTTAAAATGTTAATGTATTGAGTAACCTTTATGATATACTAATTGTTGAGGACAGCTAGAGACCCGCCGCCCCGTCGCCCCTTCGTACCCCGTTGCGCCCCTCACATCCCGCACACCGGAGCCGAGCGACGACCAATGGGCGAGCAGCATCGTCGCACGGCACTACTCACAGACTGAGACGCCTTCTTGCGAGATATAAGAAGGGCGGTTTGGCTGTGAGTTGTTTATTTAACTGCCGAAGCGGCACTCGAGAAGACTACAAAGAAGACTCAAGACAACAAGTCAAGACTCCATAATCAAGACCTCCCTCTGTACATAGTGTTATTGTTTTAATAGTGCCGAACCTTTGTAAATAGTTAATACAGTATAGTTAAAGGTACCATCTTTTCTTCGAGCAGTCCCCTAGTATAGCTAACCTCAGATCAGTCAGTCATTACTTAATCAGTCACAAAATAAATACAGTCCACTTACATCCATTATATTCTTGGTCCTTCGTGCCGGATTCAAGCCAGAAGAAAGAAGCAAGAAGTAAGAAGAAACAAGAAAGAAGGCAATTATAGAAGAAAGAACAAAACTATAGAAGAGAGAAGATCATTATAGAAGATCTTCAAGGAAGAAAGAAGTTCGTCGACGAAGAGATAAGATCGTCGGTACTAATTTCTTCCCTGTTTCTTGTTACTCTTACGTCATACACGTCTATTGTCTGTTTCCAGACAAATTCTTGTTTCTTTAACCGCGTTTACGTGGCCAGGTGGTTGCTCCCTAACGGTGCCAAACTGTGACGATCTGGTAACGCCCTTGTGCCGAGAACGACATCCAATACGTGCGTCTTTTTGAAGACGATACGTACGTCTTTTTGAAGACGACCGGACGTCGCAACGTGGGACCATGAGGAAGACACGAAGCCAGAAGACACGGAACGATGATGAAACGCCGGTAGGAATGCGCATATTCGAAGAAGCACCCGCGTCCCCGTCCGATTATCTCGCGATGGCACAAGCGCCCTCCGCCGCGCCCCAGGCCCCGCTCGCGCCCGCATCTACGCTCGCTCCCGCGCACCCGCCGCCGCGCCCCGCTAAGTCCGTGTCTACGACCGATCGCTTAGGAGAGGTTAGCACATCCGCGCCGCGCACAGAGACACTCGCCGCGATTATTGAAGATCTTCCGTCTACAGAAACTAGTTCGATAGTACGTACCGTCGCACCTGTAACAGACGTTGTACATAGGCCCGCACCCCGCGTCCCGTCGGTCCGCTCCGTTCGTTCAGCCCGGTCGACAGCTAGCGCGATAGCTAAGTTAAAACAAATCGAATATAACGCCGCGGAGGAACTAGCTGCAATTAGGAGGAAGCAATTGCAACTCGAAGAAGATCTTATTAAGAAGAAGTACGCTAGGGACGTCGCGCAACTGCAAGAAGAAACAGATAGGGAAAGTATTAACGAAGACGAGTTAGTTGAAAATAGGGTACGCGTTGATAGGTGGTTAGAGAACGTAGAGACTGTGCGGGGGGAATCGCCTTACCGCCCGTCTCAGCCCGCGCCCCGCATCGAGATAGAGCAGGCCCCACCGAATAGGGAAACCGGTTACGACCACGCTGAAGATGCCCAGGGGAGGACGGTAGCGAATGAGGTTCAACCATGTCGAGTAGAAACAATACAGAGGGATAGTGGAGTCGCCGTAGAAATGAACCAGGTGGATCGTCGTGTACGGGTTACGTCGCCGTCGCGCGTCCAACGCCGCACTCTATCGCCTACACATGGATCGCCACATCGCCACGCGGATCGTAGATCACCGTCGCCGTATAGGGATGTAGGTGTACATAGATCGCCATCGCCACATCGCCACGCGGATCGTACATTATCGTCGCCGTGTCATAGGGATGTAGGTGTACATAGGACGCCAGCGCCACAGCGTAGGCTAGAGGGAGATAGGGATAGAGATAGGTCGCTTACTCGGCGAGGGAAAGAGAGGGGTATAGAGCGACTAGCGGAAGCTCTAGAGAATATGATTAGAGTCAGGCCCGCTGCCGCGAAGCAGACGCAGGACTTGGCTATTTTTAACGGTTCGGCCGCGGAATTAGCCTTCAAAGCCGCGATGAAAGAATCCACGCGTTTATATGGATTCACAAATACGGAAAATATGGCAAGGTTAAGAAACTGTCTACGCGGTGAAGCTAGGGAGGTAGTATCGGCACTGCTGTTTACCGCGAAGGATCCAGCAGATATTATGCGAACATTAGAGCAGTGTTTCGGCCGCCCGGAAGTAATTATCGATCGAGCGTTAGAGGAACTGGAACGCCTTCCGCGCCCGGGTCAAACCGCTCAGGAATTGAATTCGTTCGCGATTAAGTTACAAATTAAATAGTGTGTATTTTGCAGAACGTCGACGGCAAAGGATATTTGAAAAATCCAATGCTGACTAGGGAAGTAACTAGTAAACTAAGCCCTCACTTACGGTCGCGTTGGTGTGATTATGCGGAGCACTACGGAAGTGCAGACGAACCGGACATCGTTACACTGTCTCGGTTCATGATGAGAGAGGCTGACCGTGCGTTGAGTCATGCCTATACGTCCGTAGCGCCGACTAAGGAATCGCCCGTAAGACGAGAGGCGCCGCCGTCGAAACGAGTTGTATTAACACGCCGCGTAGAGAATAGGGCCCGCGACGTAAAGACGTTCACCGCCCAGGAGGACACCGGTAGTGCCTCTTGTATGTGTTGCGGGGGTGAACACGTGATCGCCAAGTGTAGAAAGTTAGCGCAAATGGGTGTGGACGACCGATGGAATTGGGTAAAGGAAGAGGGGGTGTGTTTTCTGTGTTTAAATAGTAAACACCGACGGTTTAGATGTAATGCCAAGAAATGCGGCGTCGACGGCTACAACGCCCCCCACCATGCCCTCCTTCACACCCGCAAGACCCGCGCACCTGAGACATCGGCAAAACCGGATGAGACCGTGCTCGTCGCGTCTAACGTTGGTAGTAATGCGTCCGTATTATTGAAAGTGTGTCCCATTACGTTACGTGGACCACGTGGTAGGGAAATAGATACGTATGCGTTGCTTGACGAAGGCTCGACTATTTCGTTAATCGACGACGACTTAGCGCGCGAGTTAGGAGCGGAAGGACCGGTAAAGCCGCTGAATATTAGAGGCGTAAATAATAGCCAGCGCGAGGCCGATAGCAGGCTAGTTAACATAGGCATACGTGGCAAGACGCGCAGTGAGATGTATAGAATAAATGCGCGGACAATAGCAAATTTAAAGATAGGTTCGCAATCCGTAAGTAAGGAGTGTTTACGTTTAAAACACTTACGCGACCTACCGAGTTCGGTTTGTTACGATGACGCAAAACTGAGATTATTATTAGGCGCCGACAACTGGCATTTAATAATCACCCGTAATTTAAGGATAGGACGTCGAAGGCAGCCCGTAGCTGCACGTACGTTGCTAGGGTGGGCCATCCAGGGAACCGTGCCGCGGTCAACGTATAGGGAAGACGGCGAAACCGTACTACACGTCGTAAGCGCTAGCGGACGGTCGGATGAGGACGTCCAGGCGCTCGCCAGTCCGGACAGGAAGATTTTACGACTGCCGAGACGCTACGCTCCCACGGGGGGAGTAGTAATAGGGAACAAACCGCGCGACGATAAGGCGTACACGCATCGCGACGGTAGGGACAGGCCTACGATCGTAACGGCCAAGGCGAAAGTCGCCCCGATAAAGGCGCAAAGCATACCGCGTTTAGAGTTGCAGGCGAACTTGATAGACGCGCGACTCGCGGAATTCGTGCAAGGCGAGCACAGAGTGGTAGCCGATAAGGTAGTGTATTGGACAGACTCCACTACGGCGCTCCACTGGATACAGAACGATACGGCGCGTTACACTCCATACGTGGCTCATAGGTTAGGGGAGATAGCAGAGAAGACGTCACCCGCGCAATGGAGGTGGATACCGACCGCAGACAATATCGCGGATCAAGCGACGCGTGTGAATTATATGAATAAAGAAGAGAATGACAGATGGTTCACGGGACCGCCATTCCTGTACAAGGACGAAGACAGATGGCCTCGCCGTCAGGAAGAGAAGGCAGGCGATGATGATGAGGAACTGGAGGAAGTCGTGGCGCACCAGAGCGACACCAAGAACGCTCCACACCTGCCGGACATAGAGAGATTCTCTTCCTACGAGAGATTAATAAGGGCCACTGCACGGATACTAGTTCGTCGATGCCATAAGAGGAAGGGCGCACGGACTGACATTGCAGCACATCCAGAGATCAGAGCGGATGTGGATAGAACGCAGTCAACAAGAAAGCTTCGCTGAAGACATCAGTCGACTGCAGCGAGGAAAGAACCTGGCAACCGGCAGCACGTTGAGGAAGCTCGACCCCATATTGGAAGATGGCATATTACGAGCTAGAGGACGAATCGACGCAGCCGATGTGGACAGCCAAATAAAGAGACCCATCATACTGAACGGACGCCACCAATTTGTAAAGCTGCTTGTGGAAAAGGCGCATCAGGAAGCAAGCCACGCCGACAGGGAGAGGGTAATAAACGACCTACGCACGAGATATCATATCCTTCGATTACGACCAACCGTAAGAGAAGTGGAGCGGAGATGTCTGCGGTGCAGGGTACGCAAGGCGACACCACGGCCAGCGGTTATCGGAGATCTACCACCTGAACGGTTAGGGGCATTCGCGCGACCATTCACCTACACCGGAATCGACTATTTCGGGCCTATAACGGTCACGATAGGACGTAGGCATGAAAAACGGTGGGTAGCGTTATTTACCTGTTTGACGACGCGCGCGGTGTATTTAGAGATAGTTTATTCCCTAACGACGGATTCGGCGATATCGGCATTGCGGCACATGGCGGCTAGGCGTGGGTGGCCACGGGTCATCTACTCTGACAACGAAACAAATTTCCATGGGGCGGATACCGAACTACGACGGGCAATGGAGGAGTGGGCACCCCTGCTGAAGGACTACGCGTTGACTCGGCGGACAGACTGGAAGTTCATCGCGCCGGGCGCGCCGAACCAGGGAGGCGCATGGGAGCGTCTCGTGCGCTCAGTGAAGACCGCGCTCGAAGCCACTCTACACCAGAAGAGCCCGCGGGAGGAGACGTTGGCGACGCTCCTCACAGAAGCAGAGAATACGGTAAACTCTCGAACGTTGACGCACGTACCGGTCGACATCGACGAGGAAGAGGCGCTGACACCCAACCACTTCCTGCTGCTGGGACCATCGAGCCTTCCAGTAACCGCGCCGTGCACGCCTAGTGATCGTCGGGCGTGGAGGGCGGCGCAAGGACTTGCCGACGAGTACTGGAGGCGCTGGATGAGGGAGAACCTGCCGACGCTGGTTGCGCGCGGGGACTCGCGGGATGTGCAGCAGCGACAGATACAAGAAGGGGACCTCGTCGTGGTGGCAGACAGTAGCATGCCAAGGAACGTGTGGCCGCGGGGAGTTGTATCACGGACCTTTCCCGGACCAGACGGCGTGGTGCGCAATGTGGAGGTGCGGACCAGGGGCGGATTGCTGCGGCGGCCGGTCAGGAAGATCGCCGTCCTCCCGAGAGAAGATTGGGCTCGCGAGCTACGCCGGGGGAGGGATGTTGAGGACAGCTAGAGACCCGCCGCCCCGTCGCCCCTTCGTACCCCGTTGCGCCCCTCACACCCCGCACACCGGAGCCGAGCGACGACCAATGGGCGAGCAGCATCGTCGCACGGCACTACTCACAGACTGAGACGCCTTCTTGCGAGATATAAGAAGGGCGTTTTGGTCTGTGAGTTGTTCATTTCACTTCGGAAGCGGCACTCGAGAAGACTACAAAGAAGACTCAAGACAACAAGTCAAGACTCCATAATCAAGACCTCCCTCTGTACATAGTGTTGTAGTTTTAATAGTGCCGAACCTTTGTAAATAGTTAATACAGTATAGTAAAAGGTACCATCTTTTCTTCGAGCAGTCCCCTAGTATAGCTAACCTCAGATCAGTCAGTCATTACTTAATCAGTCACAAAATAAATACAGTCCACTTACATCCATTATATTCTTTTTTATTTTAATAGTGCCGAATATTGTAAATAGTGTAATACAGTATAGTAAAAGGTACCATCTTTTCTTCAAGCAGTCCCCTAGTATAGCTAACCTCAGATCAGTCAGTCATTACTTAATCAGTCATAAAATAAATACAGTCCACTTACATCCATTATACTAATAAAGGACCAAAATGCCGATTTGATGATGTATAGTATGATAGTGTAGAAATTAGTATTGTATAGAAAATATTGCAATGTATGCCAATTACATAGTGAAAATGTTATAAAATAAAGAGGCAAAACGGAAAATGGCAAGCGGCTCACTGTAAGGTTTAGCCGAAGTCTAGCTTATGGGCGCGAGATCCAGTAACGTGGTAGTGTGAAGAACTACCAGTGGCAACCAGCGGTAGTGTGAAAAGCTACCAGTGACAAGCAGTAGTATCCGGTAGCAACTGAAGTGACTAGCAGCAGTATATAGTGAATAGTGAATGTGTTAGCTAGCCGAAAAAAGTGGTAACTAAAAATTCGCAGTTACATATAGTGAAAAGGCGTTAGATAGCCGAAAAAAGTGGTAACTGAAAATTCGCAGTTACATATAGTGAAAAAGTGTTAGCTAGCCGAAAAAAGTGGTAACTGATATTCGCAGTTACATATAGTGAAAGTGTTAGCTAGCCGAAAAAAGTGGTAACTGATATTCGCAGTTACATATAGTGAAAGTGATAGTTAATCGCAGAAAGTGGCAACTGACACTCGCTGTTGTACAAGTCATAAAATCAGAAAGTTTTAGTTGATCAATAGCTGCTAGTCAGTAGTGCTAGAAAACCAGCTACTACCAATAGATATTTTTATACTACCGAACAATTTCGAGAAATCTTTTGAAATATATAGTGACCAACCGATAGTGAACAAACGTAGTTGAACAACCATATTCAAAAACCGTGGTCAATAAACAATAGTGCTATTTGTATTTATAAATCGTGCAGCACCCGCAAAGACGGCAGTAGAAGTATCCTCCGGAACCTATAGGTGTAGGACGTGAGCGACTCGCGGAGTATCTTCGAGAAAATTTACTCTGGAGAGTTACGCCCGTCCGGCACACAATCCCTCCCCATTTAACCGGTTCAGTGCGGATGGTACGCCAGGCGTGCCATCGATTGTTTTTGTGAGGCGTATGACACGCAAGTCGTCTCTTTTTAAAAATCGTTATAACTCGCTCAAATAATAACTTGAAATGATAACTTCTTCAAATTACGTTTTTGGAAGATTTATCCAAAACAAAATATTGATTATTTTGCAAGTAGTTCATGGCTACAGCTTCGTTTCCGGATATTTTGAAAATTAGAAATTTTTAGGGGTTTACAACCTTTTTATAACTTGTACATGGTACTCTTTTTACTTAGTGGGTTTTAAATCATGTTGTGAAAAAATTGTCTAATAAGTAACAAATAATAGCACTCATTGCGATCGCTCACAAACTCAAGTTGTAAATAAATTTCTGGAAACAAGTATCCTGTTTAAAAAAACAATGTGTTTCTTCGTATTTCTTCGTGTTTGTAATCTTGTTGTTTAATTTTGCTTAAAATGGTTGAACTGGCGTCTTATTACTATTATATGGCCGAATAGACCTATGAAGTACCATGTGCTCTTGTGATATGGTATAAGGTTTATTTTTGCTCAAACAGTTCGAAACCGTTCATGCATAAAAAGTTCGCTAATAATTAGTCTTTTGTCAATCCGCCGTCGTATAACGCCGGCATAGTATAAAGAGAGGGGAAGTACGTTATCTTCATACAAACGCACTGCGCGCGGCTTGTATGTGTGCGCCATAGTATCTATGAGGCGCCGCACGCACACTTAAACACAATCTTGAAGTATTTCTCAGTGCGCCAGTCGAGGCTAACACCGCAAGAGGTTCGCGCGTCACGTAAGCGAGTCACTTATTATAGCATATAATTTTTACTTGACGTTGAGATACCTACTTACTTATTTTTGTTGTATTAGTTGTCTATCAGACAGAGGAAGAATAGTAACTAAGTACTTACTTACGGTTATAAAATCGTAATTAAAAATTAGTAATTGACTAATTGTGAATCAGATAAATAGAGCAAAGTTCGAATAATAACAACAGAACAAAAAATTGATTACAGTCTAAGAGGCAGGCGTTAGTAATTTTATGTTATTGTACGATGTTTTTTTTTTACAATATTTTAGTCGCTTTGTTCACTTCTTTTATTATTATATATATATTTATAATACTGCTCTGAATCTTAATACATTTCTGTATTTGTTAGGAAAACCATTGTTGAACTTTATCGACTAATGATCACTGAATTAGTTATACAGATATGTATTATCTTTGGCAAGGGCCGGGTTTTTAACTAATGATTTGGTGACAGTGACAACCCTGAGACAGTAGGCAATTATATCGCGTATTGGGCCGCAGATAACCTACTTGGCCTCTCTTTATACTATGGCGCCGGCGTGATTTTCCATTTGAAAACACTTGTTTTGCTATTCTTACTAATTAGACGTTTTCAGATCAACTTTACTTTTACATTTGTATAAGATTATATAATATTTACTATTTATAAATATCAATGAATCATAAAGCTTAATTTTTTCCAAATTAAGATTCTTGATTGTTTGATATTTACAAATGTTATTATTAGGTGAAAATCTAATTTAATAAAAACCAAGGTTTTCCAGGGTGATTTAGCTGTAACTACTGATATAAATAATTTTTTTTATAAAACGTATAGTAGTACAAAAGGTTTGTAATCTCTGCATAAAATAAGTCACTTACTCTCAATTTCAAAGAAAACACGTAGTTACCCACTAAAAACAAGTATCCTTCAGATTGTAACTGATGTTTGATGTCAACTAAACTTAATTAGGTCTAAACACGTGAAAAAAGCATACAAAAGAAAATTATTCTTACACATGGCTGATGGCACAATATGCATGGCACAATAGGCGTGGCATCAACTTCGTGGAGCTTGACACTCCAGGCGTGTCATGAGATATTTCTTCGCCGCCACAGCTAAAAAATGTCGAAAATCGGTGCCGCAACGCATCGGTTAAGAGCTCATTGGTATTTGAATGTTTATCATTATAAATTTAATACATTTTATCTTATGGCCGTTTAAGAGCCAATTGTTGGCGTTAAACCAATGTATTAATTTCGATAGAGCATTATTTACATTGTCAAAATTAATTAACTGTCGTTTGAGTTTGAAAATTATAGAGGTATCAACAGCAAATAATACTATATTGTGATTGTCCCCTAGAAGATAAGGTAAGTCATTAAGGCGCAGGTTGAGCAAAATGTCGCGCTAGTCGTTATTTGTGCGGTTTTTAGGAGCTATCTACTTTTTATTTAAAAGATATATCAACAAATAAAAACACATTATATTTCTACATAATCTTGATTTCATAAGAGCTATATCCAATTTTTTTAAAGGAATAAATATTAATATAATCTCCTTACAACGAAACCACATAAATGTGAAATTATTATTGATAACATGCATTTCCTCTTAAAGTAAGTATTATTTTATTTTGCGATTTACACCAATGGATAGGCAATTTATTAATGAACATTCCTATTGTAATTTTTTTTTCAAAAGACCAAAATTTGATTTTATTAAGAAATTATTTTAAAATCTGGCCGTATTCACTGCCCACGGGCTTGCTCAAGTCAGTGAGCCCTGAGCTCTTCGACGTGAAGCCCGTGTCGTCTGTTAGCGCACACGCTCACGTCATGTCAGTCGATAATATTATTACTTATTAGGTTATTTATAGGTAGTATTATTTGTTTGTTTTGGGTATAATTTTTCGTATTAGTTATACATATATTTGTTGTGTTTTTACTGCGCGATGAAGCTTTTTGCGTGTATTTTCTTTGAAGATGCATATAAAAAAATGAAGCACCATTAGCATGTAAGGTTCGAATCCATAATTAACATTTCGACAAATATTATAATTTACACTATAAAAGGCTAATTCAATATGGTCTAGTGGTTGTAGTAGTGCGACTGCTGATCATGAGGTCCCGGTTTCGAATCCTGGGTCGGGCCAAAAAGTCAGTTATGAGTTTTTCATTTATGTCTAAGTTGATTAACGTATTACTAAGTTATAGTTTCTTGCTAAAATATAGTATATTATTTATTGCTTGTTTTTTCTTCTTTTTCAAAAAATTATTGAGTACATAAGGTGTTCTATACTTATAATTCGGTAAAAAGTATCTAAGTAGGTACTAATATACCTACTATTTACTCTTAAACTAAAATTTTTTAAAACTAAATTTAACTAAAAAGACTAAGCTGACCATTTATTTTTTAACTCAAAACAGGACATGGGTTTATTTATACTCTAAAAACTATAACTTTGTACAATTAGTGTTCACTACAAAATTATATTCGGTATGGACGGTAATTATTAAATACAACATATTTTTTTTAATTATTAATTACATTTGTCAGTGGATTAAATTTGCTTTAATAAAGTTGGTGATGATTTTGAATAAGAATAAAATTCTGCTCAAGTTTTTTTTATTGTTATTTTTGTTAACAACATCGCCTTTAGAACTGGAACCGTAAGTGTTTCTTTCAGACGTCCACAATTTATTCAAAATAAAAAAATACTCTTTCTACCGGAGCATTTGTACCAGGTAGACATAAAATATATTCGATTAAAAAAATTATGTTGAAGATTATTGGCTTTGAATACTTCCATCCAACGAGTTACGGGACAATTTTGTGTCTCGGAGCTTTATTTGGGGACAATGGGACAGGTGACCGAGAAAAGGGACAGTCCCGTTCAAAACGGGACGTATGGTCACTTTACCTATAACCCGGCGACGGCTCCGTGGCGCAGTGGCTTAGCAATCAGTTGTTGCGCTGGGGGCCGCGGGTTCGAATCCCGCACGGAACAAATATTTGTAAGGCCTACAAATAATCGTTCCGGGTCTGGATGTTTGTCCTTGTGTAATTTATGTTTGTAAACTGCCTCCACGATTCTCATTCTATATTACTCTCACTCTGCGAAACATCCTATTTATTTGTTTATTCTTTATTGCACCAAATATTTGTACAAAAGGCGAGCTATCTATCTATTTACCTATAGTGAGTAGGTATCTTTTAAACTCACAATTTTCAATGCTTCATTTTTAATATATAATTAATTATAAAATTTCATAATTAGATAATATTTATATTTTTGAATTGTGCCGCTTTGTTAGGAAAAGTTCTCATTATTTTCAACTAATTGGGGATAGACCCAATCGATACGGCGCACGTCACCGTGGTTATAATCTGGTTGCTCCTACCGCACATCTAACAATATATAAAAATGGTCCCTACTACATGGCTATAAGGGTTTACAACCATTTAGCTAACAATATAAAAGCCCTCCAGTGTCGTAAATTTGAAATAGTACTTAAGAAAATGCTTATTGTAAAAAGCTATTATAACTTAAATGAATATTTTAATGACAAATTATAAATTTAAATTATTTGGACAAAATTTATTATTTCTATTTACTTAAATTTACATTATTAATATTTTCATCAAAGTTTTAAATCGTATTTATATGAATTAAAATGACCAATAGTTAAGATGAAATTATATATATATATATATATATATATATATATATATATATATATATATATATATATATATTTATTGACATTTCATTTTAAATAAATGTGTGTATTATTTGGTTTGTTATTTAATAAATTAATTAATAATAATGTATAGATTATGTACCTTAAAAATTGTAATTTAATTTGATTTCATATTAATTAACAATTAGAATCCATCTTACTATGCTACGCCCGTACAGGGTTGTCACATGCTCTGTAGATATATTGTAACAACTTTATACTTTGTGACATGCAATAAATGAATTATGAATTATGAGAATACATAATTCTAATATAATGCAACTAATATACCGAATAAAAAAATTAAAATACATTTATCGTTGTACGCTGTGTGTATTTCCATAAAATAGTTTATTGATGTTGAAAAAATACTACGTCCGTACAGTAGGTGGCATAGAGTTATACAAAACTATGGTAGGTGGCGTCTTACATATTATTTCTTACGCGATCCTATATTGTAGCGAGTTGGCGTGGCCGGCACACAAATGCTCAAGGTCGTTCGCATGGAGTAGCCCCTTAAGGCGCGGTACCTAGTCAAACTAGGCTTCACAAAACAGTTTTTTAACAAAATATATACATTTTAGAGCGGAAAAAAAAATATATGTTAATCTTGATCACATTTATGGGTGGACCATTGTTTTCAAAACACGTTTTCGGTAAATTTTCTCGATAGAAAAAAATCATAAAATAGCCATTGAAATTGAATTTCTAGCAATTTTAACTGTATTATTTATAAGCACATCTTAATAAAATTAATAATAGTGATGTAATATATAATAATAAGGGGAACTGTTGTTTTTATATATCGATTAAAATGAAATATTTGTAAGTATTAATATATTTAATGAAAAATAACTCGAACGAATCGATGTTTCGCATCGCGCCATCGTGGCGTCTTTTCGCGTCTCTTTCATTTCTACGCGGAGCGACAGTGATCGTTGAGGCACGCTGCTAGACGGACCTGTACCAATTTGTTTCGCTCGCCGTTCAAAAATCATTTACGTATTTGTTTGTTCTTAAGGACGCATTTGCAAAATTAATAGGTATAGAATCGACTCTTACCTCCGGACTTAATGGAGAGACCAGATGGTGTACTTCAGTGACTGCTACTGGGACTCCTGAACGAGTAGAACTAAGTGTGCCGAGTTTGTGCTCGTTTTGTTAGTTATGATAAGACCTTACCTCCGGACTTGATGGAGAGACCTGATGGTGTACTTCGGTGACTGCTACTGGATCTCCAGAACGAGAAGAACTAAGTACGCCAAGCTTGGACTCGTTTTGTTAGTTATGATAAGACCTTACCTCCGAACTTGATGCAGAGACCTGAATGTGTACTTTGGTGACGGCGGCAGCAGCTATGCGTAAGCGTGATGCAGTGATACCTGAAGGAACATTGAGCAAAGATGGCATACCTCTAATAGACATAAATGCCTACGGCTGTTGGTCATCGCGATCCTACGGAAATAATTATAAGGCATTGTCATTGAATCATACCGTTCAAAAAGTTGAATGCCGAAACCATGTGTTGCGCAATATTTGCAATAAGTTGAGAGCTGTAACCAAAGACACAAAATATGCCTTGGTGCACAGAAAAATGCTGACTGAATTATTTTTCTTTCCACAATTTATATAATTAGATTTCCCTCCGTATGCGTAAATACATCAAAATAATAAAATAAAATTAAAATAATTAGCATGTTTAATTTTTATGTATTCTTCAAACAACCCACAAATCCAAAAAATTTTATGCAAAAAAGGTTATTCACTCAGGAAAAAAATTATGAAACGGATGTTTTTTTTTTCGATTTTAGGGTTAGCGCTATTGTAAAATTTGCTCATAATAGTTTACTTTACTCTTGATTCTGAAGAAAAATGTCTATAGGAATAAAAATTATTGTTGTTATAAATTCACAATTCTGACAATTTGCCGTTTCGAGAATAGGCCATTTCTATGATTGACCATTTTGGTCCGAAGGCATTTTATTTAAGCATTAATTTATTATTCATTTAATGAATCTGTTACAAAAGTTCTCGATAACCTTTTCTAGAAAATAACAATTATTGATTATTTTAAAATTAAGAAAATAAAATATGTACATATTTTAAAAATAGCAACACGAAAATATGTAGGTACATAAAATTTTTAGAATAACTAAACAAAAATATGTACATATTTTAGATACGAAAATAAACGTAGAAACATTTTAAAAATACGAGTAAAAAATATATATGTGATGGGATTTGAACCACCTGACATCGCGGAAACGCGGTGCAAAGGCGGACGGCGGCGTGCTGTACCAATTGTACATTTTACGTCGAGCGTCGGCGAGATTCACGCGGTGCACCCCGCAGTGGGCGGGACTACTCGTCCCTTACTCGTCTGCTTCACCCCCTCAAATTCCCAAAAGTCGTCTATACACCTCGCCTTAATATAGACTACGAAAATATAGACTATACTATAGTCTATATTTTCCTGTTGTTAAAATCCTGTTTCAGCTTTAAGCTTTTGCTGTCGCACGGATGGGCCGGCTCGAACCGGGGTGGTACCACGACCTCACAGAAAACCATCGTGAAGTAGAGGTTTACCTCTGCGTTTCGCTTGGTGAGTGCAGGTGGTCGGAGGCCCTTTATACTGGAAATGAGGCATTCCATCTTAGTCCTCACGGGTGACAACGCATCTACATTTTGATTTGTAATAGAGGATAGATGTAGATGTCTATGGGCCACAGCAACCACTTACTATCAAGTGGACTGTGTGCTCCACCCTTATCATATAAAAAAAAAGAATTTTCAACCGAAACCGAAACCGAAAACGGGCCTTCGGTCTGGGTGTCAGTTTCGGCCGAAACCAAAACTTATTTAGACATATAATTTTTTTAAATTGTATAGGTACTGAAATTTAGTATAATTTTATACATATACAGATAGGTAATGCATGTTAATGAAAAACAGTCATTGTAATAGTCATGTAGCAATATATTGATTTATTTTAAACTAAAAATCAACGAGTTAACGTTAAGAAATACTTTTAAGTCAATTTTGTAAAAAAATCAACATTTAAACTCACACATACACACAACAAAATCCCAGAAAATAAAGAAAACCTGCTCAAAGTTCACAAACTTTAAAAAACTAAGTTTGTATAAAAAAGGTTACTTACTATAATATTAAGGAATTTATGGATGATAATAACCCCTGGGAATGAGGTGATCACTGCCAAGCTATTTCTAATTTGTTTTGTGTTGTTAATTGTGTTACATACATGATTGTAAGCAGTGGCGTAGCTAGGCGTGGGTGAAGTGGGCCTTCTCTCACGGCCTCGCACTTAAAGAGGCCTCGTGAGGTACCCTAAAATACGATGCCCCCAGACTTTACCACATATGACTAATTAATTTGATCACTTTTACGCTCGAAAAAGAAAGTCACAAGTTTAAGTGTGTTTGTATGGGGCCTCGCAAGAAGCCCCTCTTAAGTGCGACTGCAAGGCCGTTGTAACTATCTATATGTTGTAATATCTTCAAAGACCGCGATTGTTACATTGACGGAATACGAGACTTGTCAGGAATTAATAGATAGAGTAGGTATGTCGTGTCAAAGCATGTTTGGTAGGATAGATCTATTGGGTAGATCTTTGGAACGAAAGAAAAGGGGCCTGATGTAGTTGTGTCTCGCCAGCAACGCCAAGTCGGGAATTTGCATTTGGAAAAATCCAAAATTAGGGGCTTTTTAGGTGCTAATTAGATGCCGAGTTTAAAAATTTGGTGCTCTAAAATTTTCACCACAACGAACTGTTGAAATTTGCGTTGCTAACAAAACGTCTCGCTAGCAACGCAATGAAGTTATTAGATATAAGATAAATATTAATAGCAAGGAATTAAGTGCTAATTAGGTGCTGCAAGCATACGCAATAACAATGCGCCCCTAATAAAAATAAAGTCGTTATTCAGAACATAGCAGATGCAAAATTCAGATTTCCTGAAAATCAAAATATAATCAAAATTCCTTTCAGAAAAAGTCCAAATTAGGGGCTTTTTATGTGCTAATTAAGTACCAAGTTTAAAAATTAGTTGCTCCAAAATTTTCACCGCAACGAACCATTGAAATTTGCGTTGCTGGCAAAACGTCTCGCTAGCAATGCAATGACTTTACTAGATATACGATTAATATTAATAGCAAGTAATTAAGTGCTGAGCGATTATCGAAATCCGATACAGATTAAGATATTATTCTGGGAATTATGGGGTCCACGACCACCATTACCTTCCTAAAATGTATGAACGGTATTTTTTGTTATTTATCAGTGCCTAAAAATTAAGTGCTAATTAGGTGCTGAAAGATTATAGATGACGGTAATATTCTGGAAATTATCATTGAGATATTATGTACTACGTACTAGAGGCGACACTGCACTATGTTACGCTGTTCCATTCAACTGCGGCAATGTCACCGCACTTTAATCAGTCGCTCGCTAGGCGCTTGTAGAGTTGTCACGTGTTGTGTTGATTTAAAAAAAAATCTCTTGATAAAATATGCCAAGGTGTGTTCTTAGATATTGCACAAAAAATTCACGAAATGTTAGTAAAAACCAAGGAATCACTTTTCATGGGTAAGTAAGATACTTAAATAATAAAAAAAACATTATAGATTAATAATTAAAAAGTTATTTCTTTGGCGCCAACTTGTATCATGGGATATAGATTATGAAATTAATTTGTTCAGATACGACATTTCTGTGAGCAAGTGTAGGACGATCATATTATGTACAATTTTTTTTTGTAGAAATAAATATACCTAAGTATAATTAGGCTAAATTTCTTACGTTTATATTTGCTGATTATTCTTTTATTTTATTTTTAGGTTTCCACGTCCAAGCCACGAAAACCGAGAAAAGTGGATTAAATTCGTCCAAAATAATCGTAGAGATGTGGTTACCAACAAAACATACATACATTTGTCCCTTGCATTTTAAAGAAGAGGATAAATATAGTACGAAGAATTCAAAAATTAACAAAACTTGTATTGTTTAAAGGCACTTAATTAAATACCTAATATATATTTTTACAATAACATTTATACATCTTATTAATTGAAATTAGTTTTCAGCAAAAAACAACAAATAAGTGTATATACATATAAACAGTGGTAGAGCCACGCGGCAGCTTTTGCTGTCGCACGGATGGGCCGGCTCGAACCGGGGTGGTACCACGACCTCACAGAATACCAGCGTGAAGTAGAGGTTTACCTCTGCATTTCGCTTGGTGAGTGCAGGTGGCCGGAGGCCCTTTTTACTGGAAATGAGGCATTCCATCTTAGTCCTCACGGGTGACAACGCATCTACATTTTGAATTATAATAGAGGATAGATGTAGATGTCTATGGGCCGCAGCAACCACTTACCATCAGGTGGTCTGTGTGCTCGTATGTCACCCTTATCCTATAAAAAAAACATATAATTCATGTGTAAACAGAAATGGTAGAAGTTTTTAAAGTTTTACTATGTTTTCTCACAGTAATTCATAAGGAATAATATAAATAGTATCAACTCTGTGTCCATGCCTCACGCAAACTTAGGTTAGGGCTTTTGGGGACCCAGTTCTAGATTTAAATAAATATATTTCATTAGCTTCGATTCCTTCCAATTTATATAGTAACCTTATAAAATATTTATATAAAATTGTAATTAAAATGCTATTGTGATAATATTATATATTAATTTACTTCATATCATGCAAAATAATAGACAAATTATTAAAAATTGAACTCATTTTAATAAATTAATTAACAATATATTATGTACTCTAAATAAACAATAATTAAATACCTACTTATCATTCTACCTACGCATAATCTATTATAATAAAAAACCGCGCATGCGCGGTAAGACTGATGCGCAACGACATAGAGTAGCGCACATGTTTTGTTTGAAATAGCTGTTCTAGTACGTAAGTACATGATACTTCAATGGAAATTATCCGATTTAAAACCACCATTAACTTACTGTAAGGTATAAACGGCATTTTTTGTTTTTCAGATTAAATATAATCTATAATATTATTTAATATAATTTTCAACCAAATAAATGTTACAATTCCTATTTTTAGACATGTGAAGCCTAAACTTTAGTGTACTAAATCAAAATAATATGTTCTTTCCAGTAAAATTGCTTCATAATAAATATCGCCATCGACATCTTTCTATAGTTTTAATCATTTTATCGAACCAAAACCGATGGACTCTCAAGGTTGTAAGTGTGATAGACGCTAGATGGCACAAACACAAAGACCTGATTTTTGCATTTGCTTTGATGAATATTTTTCTGAATAACGACTTTATTTTTATCTGGGGCGCCTTGTCATTGCCTATACTTGCAGCTCCTAATTAACACTTAATTCCTTGCTATTAATATTTTATCGTATATGTAATAACTTCATTGCGTTGCCAGCGATACGTTTTGCCAGCAACGCAAATTTCAATGGTTCGTTGCGGTGAAAATTTTGGAGCAACTAATTTTTAAACTTGGTACTTAAAGAGCACCTAAAAAGTCCCTAATTTGGACTTTTTCTGAAAGGAATTTTGATTATATTTTGATTTTCAGGAAATCTGCATTTTGCATCTGCTATCTTCTGAATAACGACTTTATTTTTATTAGGGGCACCTTGTTATTGCGTATAATAGCAGCACCTAATTAGCACTTAATTCTTTGCTTTTAATATTTATCGTATATCTAATAACTTCATTGCGTTGCTAGCGAGACGTTTTGCTAGCAACGCAAATTTCAACCGTTCGTTGCGGTGAAAATTTTAGAGCACGTAATTTTTAAACTTGGCACCTAATTAGCACCTAAAAAGCCCCTAATTTTGGATTTTTCCAAATGTAAATTCCCGACTTTGCGTTGCTGGTGATACACAACTGCCTGATGTAACTTCGCTCACGTTTATATTTGTCCACGCTAAGCCTCTGATTGTAAGCTGTTATATAAAAAAAATCCCGCTGGGTTTCAGTTCTTGCTGGTTCTCCTAAGGACAGAGGTTTTTTTTCGAGCCAGTGGTAATAAAGCAAAAGAGTGACTTTCAAGAAGTATTACTTATAATCTATATTAAATAAAAAAAAGTTCTGTTTCTGTAGCTGATACAGACTTTTCTATATGTAATACACGAGTCACGAACTCTTCCGAACGACGCACGATAATCCACGAACACCGAGTTTCGGCGCCGCCGAAGGTTCGACAGATTTTTACCGAAACCGAAACTGGATTTTTTGCCGAAACTTGCCGAAACCGAAACCAAACCTTCGGTCGGTCACTAATAGACTACGAACAGAAATGGGCCAAGAATCGAGCCCTGAGAAACGCACAAAGATACTACTGATCCGGAGGAACCTTTACCATTGATAACGACTTTTTGAGTTCTGTTATTTAAATATGAAATAATAAGTCTAAACACAATATTTCTGACACCGTAATGCTGTAGTTTCCTGATTAATATCTCATGATGAACACAATCGAAAGCCAGAGGCAACTAGTGAACTCTCCCAGGCATTAAAATATATTTCATACGCTTGACACCTCCCCCATAAATCTGCGGTTTTCTTTACATGAAGGGTTTTGAAATATTTTATAATATCTTGTGGTAATACTTGCTCAAATCTAAATTCGTTTAAACAGGTATTAACATTTTGTTTGAGTAATGAATCGGCGACAGTTGAAAAAGTATTCAATGACTTTGTTGTCAAAATAGGTATATCAGTGAAATATTTCTCAAACAGCGCTTCGACTTCTTGATTTGATCTAGTAAATTCACTATTCATTTTCAATTGATAATTTGGGTTAAGAGGTTTGTCTTTAACGGTTTCGCTATTAATTATACTCCACGTCATTTTAATTTTATTTATGCAGTCTTAATTTTGTTGCTAACATATAAAGATTTCGCTATGGAGCAAACTCTTTTAAACATTTTAGAACAATTTTTGACATATTCTCAAAAGCATGGGAAAGATTATATTATGATCTTTCATGGTAAAGTTCATATAAACTTCGTCTGCTCTTATGAATTCCTACTGTCGCTCACTCATTAAATTAATGCCTTACGACTGTTACTGGAAAATGTTGATTCCTTCATTACAGCCTCTCAAAGTCTACTGAGGAAAATAGGCCTCCCCATATATTGCTTGATAATGGGATTGTTGAGGACAGCTAGAGACCCGCCGCCCCGTCGCTCCTTCGTACCCCGCTACCCCCCGCGCACCCCGCACATCGACGCCGATCCAGTGATGTCGGCGACCAATCAGCGCGCGTGTGGCTTCATTTGTCGTCGCACGGCACTACTCACAGACTGAGGCACCTTCTTGCGAGATATAAGAAGGGCGTCTCGGTCTGTGAGCTGTTCATTTCACTTCGGAGCGGCACTCAAGAAGAAAACCTGAAGAAGACTCAAGACTCCAATTCAAGACCTCCCTCTGTACATAGTGTTAGATATAGTTATTCAGTGCCGAATCATTGTAAATAGTTAATACAGTATATTAAAAGTACCATCTTTTCTTCGAGCAATCCCTTAGTATAGCTAACCTCAGATCAGTCGTTAAGTAATCAGTCATAAATAAATATACAGTCCACTGTTCATCCATTATATTCTTGGTCCTTCGAGCCGGATTCAAGCCAGAAGAAAGAAGCAAGAAGTAAGAAGAAACAAGAAATAAGCCAATTACAGAAGAAAGAACATAATTATAGAAGAAAGAACATAATTATAGAAGAGAGAAGATCATTATAGAAGATCTTCAAGGAAGAAAGAAGTTCGTCGACGAAGAGAGAAGATCGTCGGTACGAATTTCTTCCCTGTTTCTTGTTACGACTACGTCACATACGTCTATTGTCTGTTTCCAGACAATTTCTTGTTTCTTTAACCGCGTTTACGCGGCCAGGTGGTTGCTCCCTAACGGTGTCCAATTGTGACCATCTGGTAACGCCCTTGTGGCGGGAACGACATCCAATACGTGCGTCTTTTTGAAGACGATACGTACGTCTTTTTGAAGACGACCGGAGGTCGAGGAATCCGTATATTCGAAGAAGCACCCGCGTCCCCGTCCGATTATCTCGCGATGGCACAAGCGCCCTCCGCCGCGCCCGCGCCCCAGGCCCCGCTCGCGCCCGCATCTACGCCCGCGCCCGCGCCTCCGCCGCCGCGCCCCGCTATGTCCGTGTCTACGACCGATCGCTTGGGAGAGGTTAGCACATCCGCGCCGCGCACAGAGACACTCGCCGCGATTATTGAAGATCTTCCGTCTACAGAAACTAGTTCGATAGTACGTACCGTCGCGCCTGTAAGAGACGTCGTACATAGGCCCGCACCTCGAGCTCCGTCGGTCCGCTCCGTTCGTTCAGCCCGGTCGACAGCTAGCGCGATAGCTAGGTTAAAACAAATTGAATATAACGCCGCGGAGGAACTAGCTGCAATTAGGAGGAAGCAATTGCAACTGGAAGAAGATCTTATTAAGAAGAAGTACGCTAGGGACGTCGCGCAACTGCAAGAAGAAACAGATAGGGAAAGTATTAACGAAGACGAGTTAGTTGAAAATAGGGTACGCGTTGATAGGTGGTTAGAGAACGTAGAGACTGTGCGGGGGGAGTCGCCTTGCCGCCCGTCTCAGCCCGCGCCCCGCATCGAGTTAGAGCAGACCCTACCGAACAGGGTAACCGGTTACGACCACAGTGAAGATGCCCAGGGGAGGACGGTAGCGAATGAGGTTCAACCACGTCGCGTAGAAACGATACAGAGGGATAGTGGAGTCGCCGTAGAAATGAACCAGGTGGATCGTCGTGTACGGGTTACGTCGCCGTCGCGCGTCCAACGCCGCACTCTATCGCCTACACATAGATCGCCACATCGCCACGCGGATCGTAGATTATCGTCGCCGTGTCATAGGGATGTAGGTGTACATAGGACGCCAGCGCCACAGCGTAGACTAGAGGGAGATAGGGATAGAGATAGGTCGCTTACTCCGCGAGGGAAAGAGAGGGGTATAGAGCGACTAGCGGAAGCTCTAGAGAATATGATTAGAGTCAGGCCCGCTGCCGCGAAGCAGACGCAGGACTTGCCTATTTTAACGGTTCGGCCGCGGAATGGTTAGCCTTCAAAGCCGCGATGAAGGAATCCACGCGTTTATATGGATTCACAAATACGGAAAATATGGCAAGGTTAAGAAACTGTCTACGCGGTGAAGCTAGGGAGGTAGTATCGGCACTGCTGTTTACCGCGAAGGATCCAGCAGATATTATGCGAACATTAGAGCAGTGTTTCGGCCGCCCGGAAGTAATTATCGATCGAGCGTTAGAAGAACTGAAACGCCTTCCGCGCCCGGGTCAAACCGCTCAGGAATTGAATTCGTTCGCGATTAAATTACAAAATATAGTATGTATTTTACAGAACGTCGACGGCAAAGGGTATTTACAAAATCCAATGCTGACTAGGGAAGTAACTAGTAAACTAAGCCCTCACTTACGGTCGCGTTGGTGCGATTATGCGGAGCACTACGGAAGTGCAGACGAACCGGACATCGTTACACTGTCTAGGTTCATGATGAGAGAGGCTGACCGTGCGTTGAGTCATGCCTATACGTCCGTAGCGCCGACTAAGGAATCGCCCGTAGGACGAGAGGCGCCGCCGTCGAAACGAGTTGTATTAACACGCCGCGTAGAGAATAGGGTCCGCGACGTAAAAACGTTCACCGCCCAGGAGGACACCGGTAGTGCCTCTTGTATGTGTTGCGGGGGTGAACACGTGATCGCTAAGTGTAGAAAGTTAGCGCAAATGGGTGTGGACGACCGGTGGAATTGGGTAAAGGAAGAGGGGGTGTGTTTTCTCTGTTTGAATAGTAAACACCGACGATTTAAATGTAGAGCGAAGAAATGCGGCATCAACGGCTGCAACGCCCCCCACCATGCCCTCCTTCACACCCGCAAGACCCGCGCACCTGAGACATCGGCAAAACCGGATGAGACCGTGCTCGTCGCGTCTAACGTTGGTAGTAATGCGTCCGTATTATTGAAAGTGTGTCCCATTACGTTACGTGGACCACGCGGTAGGGAAATAGATACGTATGCGTTGCTTGACGAAGGCTCGACTATTTCGTTGATCGACGACGACTTAGCGCGCGAGTTAGGAGCGGAAGGACCGGTAAAGCCGCTGAATATTAGAGGAGTAAACAACAGTCAGCGCGAGGCCGATAGCAGGCTAGTTAACATAGGCATACGTGGCAAGACGCGCAGCGAAATGTATAGAATAAATGCGCGTACAGTAACAAATTTACAGATAGGTTCGCAGTCGGTAAATAAAGAGTGTTTACGGTTGAAACACTTACGCGACCTACCGAGCTCGGTTTGCTACGAGGACGCCAAACCGAGATTATTATTAGGCGCCGACAACTGGCATTTAATAATCACCCGTAATTTAAGGATAGGACGTCGAAGGCAGCCTATAGCTGCACGAACGTTATTAGGATGGGTGATACAGGGAACCGTGCCGCGATTCACGTGTAGGGAGGACGGTGAAACCGTATTACACGTCGTAAGCAGTAGCGGACGGTTAGATAGGGACATTCGAACGTTCGCCAGTCAGGACGAGGAGTTAACGGAACTCCTTAAACGGCAGTACGAGATCGATTCCATCGGTATCTCGCTAAAGAGTAGGCCGCGACGGGAAGAGGAGCGCGCTGTCGAGATATTCCAGCGCACCGTCAAGAAGGTCGGCGAGCAATACCAGGTGGGACTGCCATGGAAGGACGACGACGTGCGGATGCCTCCCAGCTACGAGATGGCTGCTCGAAGACTGCGGACGATCGAGAAGAAGATGGACAAATCGCCGGAGTTTCGAGACGCCTATACAGCACAAATAGACAACCTCCTGGCAAAAGGATACGCAAGGGAAGCCGAGGGGACAGAAAGAGAGGACCCCAAGAGCTGGTACCTGCCCCACTTCGCAGTACGGAATCCAAACAAGCCTGGGAAGACAAGAGTGGTTTTCGACGCGGCAGCGCGTGCGTCCGGTAAATGATTGAACGATTATTTACTTGACGGCCCCGACTTGTTACGGAACCTACCGGGCATTCTGTTTAGATTTAGGGAGAACGAAATAGCTGTGTCCGCGGATATTAGGGAAATGTTTTTACGCGTGAAGATAGACCGTCGCGACCAACCCGCGCAATTGTTCCTGTGGCGAGGTAACGAGCGATCCAGCCCACCGCGGGAATACGTTATGACTTCAATGATTTTCGGTGCGAGGAGCTCGTCGTTTCTCGCACATAGTGTTAGGGATCATAACGCGCGCGCACACGCAGAGACACATCCGTTGGCACTTAACGCTATCGTACGTAGTCACTACATGGATGACTACCTAGACAGTTATGCTACGGTAGAGGAAGCGGTAAACACTGCGAGGCAGGTTATGGAAGTACACCAGCAGGCCGGCTTCACCTTAGCAGGCTGGAATTCGAACCACGCAGCCCTACTAGAAGACAAGCCGGAGGAATTACTAGCGAGCAAGCCTAAGGAGGTAGGCTTGAGACAAGACAGCCCAGGCAGAACCCTAGGGCTATTATGGATGGCCGATGAAGATGCCTTAACGTTCAACACATCCATGAACAGGGTACCGAACGAAGTGATGACGCTGCAGAGGCCACCGACCAAAAGAGAGGCGTTAAGTGCAGTCATGTCGGTCTTCGACCCGCTGGGACTGCTGAGCTACCTCACCATCACCGCCAAGATCCTGCTGCAAGACCTGTGGCGGATGAAGAAGGTCGGATGGGACGACGAACTACCCGAGGAGGCAGCTGAGGAATTTCAGAGGTGGCTGCGAGTCGTCGAGGAAGTATCACGACTGCGGCTGCCTAGGTGCTATGCTCCTACGGGGGGAGTGGTAGAGCGTCAGCTTCACGTGTTTAATGACGCAAGCGAACGTGCGTACGCATCCGCGGCGTATTGGCGAATACGATACCACGACGGAACGGTTAAGGTACGGTTAGTGGCGGCCAAGGCGAAAGTCGCCCCGATAAAGGCGCAAAGTATACCGCGGTTAGAGTTGCAGGCGAATCTGATAGGCGCGCGACTCGCGGAATTCGTGCAAGGCGAGCACAGAGTGGTAGCCGATAGGGTAGTGTATTGGACAGACTCCACTACGGCGCTCCACTGGATACAGAACGATACGGCGCGTTACACCCCATACGTGGCTCATAGATTAGGGGAGATATCGGAGAAGACGTCACCCGAGCAATGGAGGTGGATACCGACCGCAGACAACATCGCGGATCAGGCAACGCGCATAAATTATACGTACAAGGAAGAGAGCGACAAATGGTTTACGGGACCGTCATTCCTGTACGAAGATGAAGATCGATGGCCTCGACGTCGGGAAGAGAAGGCAGGGGATGAAGATGACGAGTTGGAGGAGGTCGAGGCGCACCAGAGCGACACCAGGGACGCTCCACACCTGCCAGACATCGAGAGGTTCTCTTCTTACGAGAGATTGGTCAGGGCCACCGCTCGGATATTACAGTTCGTCGATGCCATGAGAGGAAAGGCGCACGGACTAACATTGGACCACATCCAGAGAGCAGAGCGGATGTGGATAGAGCGCAGTCAACAAGAGAGCTTTGCTGAAGACATCAGTCGACTGCAGCGAGGAAAGAACTTGGCAACCGGCAGCGCGTTAAGGAAGCTCGACCCCATATTCGAAGATGGCATACTGCGAGCTAGAGGACGGATCGACGCAGCCGATGTGGACAGCCAAATGAAGAGGCCCATCATACTGAACGAACACCACCAATTTGTAAAGCTGCTTGTGGAGAAGGCGCATAAGGAAGCAAGCCACGCCAACAGGGAACGGGTAGTGAACGACATACGCATGAGATATCACATACTTCGACTACGACCGACCGTAAGAGAAGTGGAGCGGAGATGTCTGCGGTGCAGGGTACGCAAGGCGACACCACGGCCAGCGGTTATCGGAGATCTACCACCTGAACGGTTAGGGGCATTCGCGCGACCATTCACCTACACCGGAATCGACTATTTCGGGCCTATATCGGTAACAATAGGACGTAGGCATGAAAAGCGGTGGATAGCGTTATTCACTTGTTTGACGACGCGCGCGGTACATCTAGAGATAGTTTATTCCCTAACGACGGACTCGGCGATATCGGCATTGCGGCGCATGGCGGCTAGGCGTGGGTGGCCACGGGTCATCTACTCTGACAACGGAACGAATTTCCATGGGGCGGACACCGAACTACGACGGGCAATGGAGGAGTGGGCACCCCTGCTGAAGGACTACGCGTTGACTCGGCGGACAGACTGGAAGTTCATCGCGCCGGGCGCGCCGAACCAGGGAGGCGCATGGGAGCGTCTCGTGCGCTCAGTGAAGACCGCGCTCGAAGCCACTCTACACCAGAAGAGCCCGCGGGAGGAGACGTTGGTGACGCTCCTCACAGAAGCAGAGAACACGGTGAACTCTCGACCGTTGACACACGTACCGGTCGACATCGACGAGGAAGAGGCGCTGACACCCAACCACTTCCTGCTGCTGGGACCATCGAGCCTTCCAGTAACCGCGCCGTGCACGTCTAGTGATCGTTGGGCGTGGAGAGCGGCGCAAGGACTTGCCGACGAGTACTGGAAGCGCTGGATGAAGGAGTACCTGCCGACGCTGGTTGCGCGCGGGGACTCACGGGATGTGCAGCAGCGACAGAAGATGAGCCTCGCGAGCTACGCCGGGGGGAGGATGTTGAGGACAGCTAGAGACCCGCCGCGCACCCCGCACACCGACGCCGATCCAGTGATGTCGGCGACCAATCAGCGCGCGTGTGGCTTCATTTGTCGTCGCACGGCACTACTCACAGACTGAGGCACCTTCTTGCGAGATATAAGAAGGGCGTCTCGGTCTGTGAGCTGTTCATTTCACTTCGGAGCGGCACTCAAGAAGAAAACCTGAAGAAGACTCAAGACTCCAATTCAAGACCTCCCTCTGTACATAGTGTTAGATATAGTTATTCAGTGCCGAATCATTGTAAATATATATCATTGTAATACAGTATATTAAAAGTACCATCTTTTCTTCGAGCAGTCCCTTAGTATAGCTAACCTCAGATCAGTCGTTAAGTAATCAGTCATAAATAAATATACAGTCCACTGTTCATCCATTATAAGGATAGTTGAAATTAGTTGCCTTAGCTTGCAACCGTAGTTTTTTTTATTTTTTAGTTGTTATTAGGAAGAAGCTGCAGCCCAACTCCTCGTTTGCTTCCAAGTGTAACTTAAGGTGCAAGCGCCAGGGTAGTCCGCAAAATTAAAATTTTCTTACGTTTTTACCAATTTGCACGTCAATGACAGGTTGTATGTTTAACAAAATACGATTCGCGGCCGTAAGGAGTATGTATTTACAGAATTATAATCCTAGTAATCGTCAAAACAACACTACGTTCGTATAATACCATTAATGTATGCCTATTTCCAGAAAAAGTCATTCAAAGGATTATATGAACCTTAGAGAGTTGTATTGGCGATTTTAGTGACAATAATTCTGTAAACACATACTCGTTACGGTCGCGAATCATATTTTGTTAAACATACAACCTGGTCCTGATCTGCAAATTGCAAAAAACGTAAGAAAATTTGAACTTCACGGGCCACCCTCGCGCTTCACCAGTGGATATTATATAATTTATTGATAATTTTCAAAAAAAAAATCGGTTGATAATTAAAAAAAATATAATGACGTAAAATACAATTTAAAATAAGAACAAACATAATACTTTGATACCGCAATCAAATTGCATTCAACCAGCATCAAGATGCGCGTAGTACGAAACAAACTTGAGACAAGGAATGGAAGAGGACAACAGGAATATGCAATAGGTTTACTGCACTATAATATATCCGGAACTATTTGAGACCTCGTAGACATACAATTGTAAGTTGGCCAACTATACAACGACTAAATTGCGTACTTTTGTAATTTAATTGACCAACTTTGTTTTATTGGTTACCAGCCGCAGACTTAATCAATTTAGTCCGAGACAGTGTTGCTAGCGCGTTGCGTGTGCGTGATAATGCGGAAAAAAAAACGCTCTAATTGCATTAATAATAAGAAGAAGACGAAATCAAAAGAGAACATTTTGGGTGCATCCTATATTAAGTGACAGATTAGAATATGGGAAACAACATACATTGCACTCTAAACTCAGATGTTACCCAGATAAATTTTTTGCATTATTATTTTTTTATTATTATTTTCAACATGATCCACAGTGTTACGCAAAGACTAAGCTGTCTGACAAATAGGAGGCATATTAAATAGTGCATTCATGTGTTGTGAGACCAGCTGTTTTTTATTGTCATATATCTCGCAGAGGAGGGCCCAAGCCACATTGTAGTTACATTCAGTTACTTCCAAATTACTAATAACTTGGGCTGCCTCACCTTGCAGGTAAGATGAAAGATAGTGAAATTTATGTATAAAATTTATAGTTTCATTATCATGTATTAAGGAGACATACATTTCCTTAAATTCAAGCCATTTATAATAGCTGCCATCAAAATGGGCAATTGTAATTTCTGATAAGCGAAACCCTGGCTGAATCTTAAGATTAGGCTGGCCTTAGTCTGAAGAATGATGTCTATCTTTTTTAAAGGATGATAATAAATCCTTAGCCAATGTCATAGGCGTATAAAAGCTACGTTCCATTTCCTCCCTTACTTCAAACTGGGAGGTATCACGAACTTCAATTTCCGACTGCAAGTCATTAAAATATTCAAATAAACCTTCAAATTTTTCTAACCGTACAGAGAGCTCAGTAATTTGACTTTGTGTAGGATTCTTAACTTCAATTAAATCATGTACAAAATTTTTAAATAACTTTACTCTTTGCTCAACGTTAGCCCGTTTAGTCATGAGCTCATCCATATTTGTACCCTTTTTAGGCAGGGAAATTACGTGCGCGCGTCGGTTCATCTTGCATGTTGCAGTACGACTAACCAACAAAGTTGCATAGTCCGCGAGCTTGCATAGGGTACCCGTGCTAACGAGCAGTTGGCCGATAGTTGGACAACTTTTAAATTGTGCTTAATCGGAAGGGAATCTTGATTCTGATACGATCGGTGTCCAATTAATTAGTGGGACGATTTAGTTGGACAAGATGTGTGGGCTAGCATATGTCACTATACCTATTGGTATACTCTGCGATTTAGTTGGCCAACTTACAATTGTATGTCTGCGGGGTCTCTTACGCTGATATTAATGAACCACAGTATACCCTGCACTGATAAGAACTCTGGCTTCTCGACGGCACTATAATACAAACTGCGTAGTTGTGTGGCGAACAAAATGCATTATCTTTATATATAAAAATTACGTGTCACATTGTTTGTCCGCGATGAAGTCCTAAACTATTGAACTGATATCAATGAAATTGTGCACACTGTATGCAGTTTGGTTCAACTTGAGAGTTAGGATAGTTTTTATCCCGATAAGTGACCCTCAATTTTTTTTATTACGAATTTAAGAATTTTTATAGGACACAGTTTCGTCGGAGAGGGCAGAACAACGTCTGCATGGTCAGCTAGTATATAATATATTGAACATTATATAACAAAAGAACACTATAATCAAATCAGCTTTATATTAGCTATTCGGAACACCTATCAGAGGCATCATTGCACATAAAGAATACTCGTTAGAAATTTATAAAAAAACACCAGGTAATGTACAGTACGATACAAAAACGACCACTTGTTCCGGTTTTTATAAAACTGTAGTGACAAACGATCTTACGGTCCACCTGGTGGTCAGTGGCTACTGCGGTTCAGAGACATCTACAGCCAACTTAAAACAAAGCTACAGATTGGTCGTCACTGCTGAGAACGAAGTTGGGATGCCTCGCAGCCTGTAATCATGTTGGCTCTCTATACCCTTCAAACCGAAACACAGCAGTGCAGGCACTGTTATTTGGCGGCAGCAATAATCCCTATGCTACGCAAGAACACAGCCCACGCAGCAATTGCGGGTACACTATATATGACAACCGCCGATTGAAGTCTGTGCCAGGCCAATTAGCCTTACCGCGCCTAACCAGGTTTTACTACAAAAATTTAATGTAATCTGGACCGAATTGCACGCATACTTTGAAATAGTATACAACCTTAAAATATTACATACTAGTGGACCGTAATATGATATAATTTGAAACAAGGTTCGATACACAGAGGGACGTTACAATGTTCACAGTGAAAAGTGGTTCGTTTTAAGACGTTATTTCGCTTCTGACACCAGATGCACTGATGCCGCCTAGTACGGCCGTCAGAGTAGCGGGCGGTGAAAACCTTTGGCCAGTGAACATTATCAGTTATGGGCTTTGCAGGCAAGTTCATACGCCGCGGTATCAGGTTGACTTCGCGGCGGCAGCGAGGCACTTGAGTGATGTGTTTCTCGATTATCTCAGTCACCAACTCTAAGCGGAAAACTAAATGATCCTTTGATTCGTTTGAGGATTTTTCCCAGTGTATACGCGCGTTCAATATAGAAACATTCAATAACCGCTTAAATTGTTTAAGATACCACTTCAAGCAACGCTTCCCCTCCAGTAAGTACGGCGACATTTGATCTTTGCGATCGATGCTAGCCATGTACTTATTGTAGTCGGTGACCAGTTTGGGCTTCCACTGGCACGACAAATGCGATTTGGACGTGACCATCACCTGTTCAGTGCCATGGTACGTACTGATGAGCGCAACTGGCTTCTTATCGTGGTATATCATTGTGACAACGTCACCAGAGTGCCGCGCAAACAACTCTCCGTCACGTAGCCTGCAAAGTGCTATTATAGGTGACACACTTTTGCGATTAGCACGCAAAGTACCCACACAATCTGTTTTGCGTTTCTTTAAATACCTCGCAAGTAGAGGACTGTTAAACGAACTGTCCATGAATAGTGTATATCCTTTGTCTAGAAGCGGCCAGATTAGTTTGAGTACGGTTTTGGTGGTGACTAAAAGAGATGATGGAAATCTACGGTCTATATTTTTGACCATCCACGTGTTGGAGAAGAATGACCACGTATATCCCGTAGTCGACTCACGCAGTTCCATTGTCTTCATACCAAACGGCACCGCTTTCGACTTTAAAGTCAAACTCTCTTGGATGCATATCTCCTGCGTGGGGATGTAGGCAGACTTAAAACAGGAATTTAAATGGTTTGTAATCGGTTGGATGGGGAATAGATTGCCGGAATTAGGTGTTCGCGTCGCATTATTAACAAAATTAAGAGCACGGCAGAGGTTTTGGTACCTAGTGCTGGTAAAAAGTTTTCGAAAAATGTAGGTCTTCAGAATAGGGTTATCTGTGAAACAGGACTTGGTGGACGGCATGTGGATGATCCCCAGCATCATCCAGAAGCAGAACAGGATTAATATCTCGTGTAAGTTGGTATCGTACCAAGTTTTTGCGAATGGTACGGAGGTGCGACTCAATTCCGCTGCGTGTCGGTTAGTTTCAGTCGCTATATAAGATATTATGTCATCACCCCAATACTGGCGGAATGCCTCATACGGGCTCTTTGATGGCGTCGTCGGCCCGGTTTTCTTAGTCAGAAATACCTCCTTCTCACCCCGGAATGTGTCTACGGGAGACCAATTAAAGTTAAGGGAATCTTTGTCTCCATCAAACAGGGCCGCTATTCCATCATCTTCCATCTCATCTTCACCTACATTCATTCTCTTCCTTTTGTTATTCTTCGCTCGCGTTTCCCTGGCAGCTTCCAATTTCATTATTCTATCGCGCAAATCCTCGGGGACGTCGTCATCAGTCAAATATACTTCAACGAGACGTTCGCCTCGCTTCCATGGCTTTCTCTTATCATAGCAGGGTCGACGGCAGCCACGTCCAAGCCGCAGTCGGCCGCCCATCACACTTCTGCCCCGCTTTGGACACGAAGGCCTCAGTTCTTCGCTGTACAGTTCTCGTTGATCAGGGAAGACATTGACCTCGTCCACGTTAGCGCGTTTCTCATTGATGGCCACGTCCTTTTCACAAACGTTTTGCCTATAGAAATAGAAATTGTTTTTTTTTTGTAATCCAATATAGATAACAAGAATACTTGAAAGTAATTTATACTTCAACAATGATTCAGCAAAAACCTCTGCCCCTAGCAGAATCTTCAAGAAACTCATATTACAATAATAATAATGTCCTCTAGGCCGAATTCCGTACAGGATTATGCTTGCACAAGTGTATGCACATGTGCACTCTCTATTCCTTCACTCACAAAGAACAAACCATATTGTAGAAATATGAAAACATTTTGAAAATGCATGTAAGAATTCTCAAAGGTTTTTTTATAGAACTAGCTGATACCCCCGCGACTTCGTCCGTGTTGTTATATATATATATATATATATATATATATATATATATATATATATATATATATATATATATATATATTGTTTATATATATAATATATATATATATATATATATATATATATATATATATATCTTTATATATAAAAAGTACGTGTCACGTTGTTTGTCCGCGATGGACTCCTAAACTACTGAACTGATTTCAATGAAATTTTGGGTCAATGTGCAGTTTGGTCCAACTTAAAAGATAGGATAGCTTACATCTCAATTTATAGTCGCAATACAATATTATTTTATTGAAAATTATTTGTCTATTATTTGACAGTCACAATTATCTGTTAGCTCCATGGAAATACATGTACTTCGTACATTAGCTGCTCCAACGATTCTGTCAGATGACGATATCTGTTGACTTGACTGAGTAAATATTTAATAGATGGCGCTATGTTAAAAATACAAACGTTTAATATAAGCTACAGTTTAGTAGTATAACCACCACGTGTTGTTGTAAGTATTCAACAGATAGAAATGATTTCAAAAAAAATTTGCAGACTGTTTGCGGTCCAACTTGAGAGATAGGATAGTTTTTATCCTGATAAGTGACCCTCAATTTTTTTATTGCTAATTTCAGGAGCTTTTTTGGGAAAGCAAATGGTCGTTCGGAAAGGGCAGAACAACGTCTGCCTGGTCAGCTAGTATATATATATATATATATATATATATATATATATATATATATATATATATATATATATAAACACGGCTATAAGAAAACGAATTGTATATGAAAATAAGTTATTTAACGATGAAAAATTACTATAATTTTTGTACTTACAAAAATTATAGTTGCAGTGTTTCTCTTCCACGTTTCACGTGGTTATTATGAATCAGTAATTTGACGAACGAGCTTTGCTCATGGTTAGAAAATAAATATAATTTTCTTAAAGATCACACCTATCTGGAAAAACTTTAAAAGTACCTACAACATTGTCAATATAAGTACAAAATTTATTAATTTTTGGCCATCTAATTCTGTGTGAGTTAGAATTAGATATAAGCGCCGAAAGCCAATTCCACGGCGGCGGCGTGGCCTGAAAATATCCTCAGCGGCGGCGGCGCGGCGTGGCTGGCTGTGGGCCTTAAGATATTGTTTTATCAGGAAGAGATTTCTTAAAAAAAACATATTGTTGGTACCAAAAACAGCTATATATTTTTAAATAAAGCTCTGGGGAGCCCCAGCCCAGGAATGGGAACAGTACTCCATATGAGGCCGAACCTGCGCCTTGTAAAGTTGCAGGAGGTGTGCCGGCATGAAATACTGTCCCGCTCAGCTGAGCACGCAAAGCGTTTTAGAAACTAATTTGGCCCCTTCTCTTCCAAGTGACCACGAAACTTGCACGTCACTCGATATGTCGACGCCGAGGATTCCGATACTGGCTGAGGCAACAAGGGGAATGCATTGAGACTGAGGAGATGCTCCGATCTGCAAGAAAGCTGGTGATTCAATTGCACAATTTTTCGGGAAGCCCATAGAAAGGGACCTTAGAAAAAAGCGCTTTGTGCCAAACCCGATTCAAGTCCTTCGCAATGTCCAAACTAACGGCCAATGCATCCCCCTTGAACTCTTATGCCTCCGCCCATCTATGAGTCAGGTAGACCAGAAGATCACCAGCTAACCGACCCCGATGAAAACCGTATTGGCGGTCACTAATCAGCTGGTTATCCTCAAGATACCGAATGAGCTGGCAGTTTATAATGGATTCCATTATTTTGGAGAACAAGGAGTTGATGGCGATAGGCATAGCTAGACGGATCTGAGCAGTCGCCATTTTTAACCAGCCTGCAGAATGCAATCGCGATGTTAGTGTGAGTGGCACCAATCTTCGGACTAGACAATAGTCCGAGGAGCCAAGAGGGGAGTGGACGGAGACATGATCTATCTGAATGAGAGGTCAGCAGAAGGTCCAACAGGAAAGGTGCACGATCTTCACCATCTGGAATCCACATAGGCGAAGTTACCAGTTGTATCAGACCATATGCCAAGGCAAAATCATGAGCAGATCTCCTCCCCGCATGATCGGTTAAACGTGAACCGAGCCATTCGGTGTGGTGGGCGTAACAATCGCCGTGGATCACGATCCCTGCAGATGGGATCTATTGTAACAAGGAATATGTAGTCATTTGGATGTGATCGACGAATCGGTCTGTTTCAGCATCACCGCTATGGGACCTATAGAGGCACCCGTAAACATGCGGATGGTCGTCGCTATCTACGCGTAGCCAAAGGATGGGCAGGTTCTTCAAAACTGCCGAGGCATTGAGAACAGATGTCCTCTCTGATGTATACGCAAACTCGAGCCCGGGGCACAAGGAGTGTTCCAATTTGTACCTCGGGTAGGAGAGATAAGAAGTATCAGCCGGAGAGGGCACCTGCGTCTCGATCAGAAAGAGCAAGGCCGGTTTCGCCGACTCGAGATGGTAGTGGCTTGGTCGTGGATGGTCAGCAAGGGATTTTCAATTACCAGGTGTGCTGGTACCCTCCTGGGGTAGTATTATATTTAATTCCGCTACCATCTTGACGGGTGGGGGGAGGGAGGGATTGGTTCTCCTGCACTCACCAGACGAAACGCAGAAGCAGATCTTCCACTTCACCCCGGTATTCTGTGAGGTCGTGGTACCACCCCGGCGTGGGGCGGCCCATACGTGGAACAGTCGAAGTTGCTGCCATTGTTAACACCACACAACAATACACGCACGTTCACTCGGTGAAATATTCGACTCGACTGAGTGAGCGACGAGCGTGGTGATGCTCATGCGATCGGGTCGCGCGTCTGAGCGGGAAAGGAAGATGCGACTCGTCGCGACGGCGCGCCGCGTGCTTCACGCGGCGGTGACGCGTCGACATGAATTCACGGCGACGGCGGCGCGCCGGCGCGGCGCTCATATCTAGTTAGAATACGAAAGGGAAAAAGCACGACTACATTGCAGGGTTCGAACTCGCTTACTCTTTTATGGAAGTGTGCGTCCACAGTGAATGCGCGGCGATTTGAGCCTGTTGCGGGCGCGACGGCGGGCGCGTGCCGTGGCCACAGTGACGAGCGAGCTGTTGGTGTGCTTAGACATATTACAGGTGTTGTAAACCATGGACGAGGATTTAGTATGTCTACTAGACAGTCCGATCCCGAGATGGGAGATTTTGAACATTAGAGAACGAACAACACGAAATAAATGAAAACCGACGAATAAATGGTGAATTCTTTAATTTGTATGAAGAATTGAGATAGTACCCTAGAAAATTCTTTGAGTATACTCGAATGTTCGTGTCAACATTTGATTACGTCCTGAGTAAAATATCACCTAAAATCACTAGAGAAGATACAAATTTTTTAACAAAAAAAATTGAAAACGCGTTTACGCCGAGCGATAAGACCGAACTGGTTTGATACCCCCGCACCCGCGCATTGGATCGCTTGCTTACTAGGCCTGTAGTGTGGCCAAAACGCGCGGATATGAACGTTTGAAAACTACGCGCGCTATCTCGCCCATGCCCGTCGCGCTAGGCGTCCGCCTTAGTCACTACACTATGGACGCAAACGGCGGTTTCATATGTTTAATAATTCGCGCCCGTCGTCCCAACCGCGCTAGGCTCGCACTGTGGACGAGGGCGAAAACTTATACTCTAACCATTCGTCGATGTAGCTTCATCTTATTTCTGGGAAAACGAATATTCTCAGAAATTAGACCAAGCTACATCGATTTTTGCCTCCGTAAATCCCTATATTGTAATTTATTACACCCGTTATCGACCACGCAATTACAAACAAATTTTATATAATATATTGCTCATATAATATAGGATGTATTTAAAGAGTTCTCATATTTACGCGAACACTACACATTCATAAGTTTCGGGTGTTTTGCAGTACCTATGGTCACCCAGAGAAATGTCGGGAATTAAAATAAGTAAGGTTAAACTCAATAACATCCATAAAAAAGTTTTATTCACATATATTAAGTATTGTAACATTTTAAATCACAAAATTTAGCACATTCAGCCAATCTGTAAGTAATTATTTTCTTAGCAGCATTTTAATATTATTTGGCGACAATCTCTACTGTACGGGGCTGATGCACCATATTTTTACGACGATATTCGCAATGTGATTTTTTTTTCTGTGATTTGTTGTAAAAGCGTTTACATCGCCCCAAGAATGAATTACTGACTCGGTGGAGTCGAGTAACTAGTACAAGCTAGTTACTAGTTACTCTACTAAGCTTGTGTCTGTTCCTAGTATTTACAGAATGAATATCACTTATTTTTGTAAAACTACTTTTATTTTTGTGTACTTGATTATTGTATATTGAATATTAGTGTGGACATCACATATTTCATTCATTATAGAATATAATAGAACAGAATAATTTTTATTCAATATAGATTATTACATAATACTCATTGAAAGTATTTTTTTTTATTAACTGCTGATTCGGAAAATACCTCTGTCCTGGGAAGAACCAGCAAGAAACCCAGCCAGACTTTTTGTTTTTCAATTTTTTTTTATTTTTTGTTTGTACAAATTTTAAATGAGTTTAATAGAACCAGCATGGTGGCGATCACCTCATTCCCAGGGTTTTTTTTCACTTATGTATTTTTCGATATTATAATAACCAGTTTTTTACAATTTTTCTTTAATAAAATATTTAACTTATTTATTGACAAATTTTGTACATTTTCTGGAATTTTGTTGTAAAAGCGTATACATTGCCCCATTAATGAATTACGTATTCTGTGGAGTCTAGTAACTAGTATGACAAGCTTATGCTTGTTCCTAGTGTTTAAAATATGAACATCTTTATTCTTATCAAAGCTATTTATGTTTTTATGTACATACATTACATTTTCATAAATATATTGCGATGCCAAAGTTAATATGTTTATTTCTTTAAATTTTTCTCTAAGGGACTCATTACAATTTAAGTTAGAAATCGCACGTACGGCTCTCTTGCTTACTGGAAAATGTTCATTCCCCCATTACAGCCTCTTAAAGTCTACTGAGGAAAATAGGCCTCCCCATACATTGCTTGATAATGGGATAGTTGAAATAGTTGCCTTAGCTTGCTACCGTAGTATTTTTATTTTTTAATTGTTATTAGAAAGACTTACTCCTGGTTTCCTTCCAAGTGTAACTTAATATACACCTACGGGATAAAACGGTGTAGTGGATATTATAAAACCGTGACTATACGGTTGATGAACGTAGTACGAAACAAACTCGAGACAAGGAATGGAAGGGGACAACAGGAATAGGCCATAGGTTTACTGCACTATAATATATCCCGAACTATTACGCTGATATTAATGAACCACAGTATACCCTGCGCTGACAAGAACTCTGGCTTCTCTTGTCCACCCAGATTCATCAATTGGTGTTAAGGGCCGAGAATTTAGGCACGCTTCAATCTGGCACATAAGTGTGGACATCACCTCATACGTTAAATTCTTCGTCATTACTCTCTTCAAATGTCCTTCCATGGATTAACCCCCGCTTCCCATAAATCACCAAAGTTAGGGCTATAAGGTGGAATGAAATGCCACTGGGTGCCGTCCAAAGCCAAGGCGTTTGTAATATGATTTTTAAAATTTAAATTAGCTTCATTTAAATCTTCCGACAATTCTCTGTTTGCTGCTATGAAAGTTCTACCTCGATCACTCCACAGGTGAGCGCAACGTCCTCTCCGTCATACAAAACGTCTAAAACACCCAATAAAAGCTTCTAAAGTTAAATCGCTTATAAGTTCAAGATGGATGGCTTTAATAGACATACATATAAAAATAGCTATGTAAGATTGACTTGTTCGATAACCTCTCCCCTTTGACATAAGTATTTTTGATAGTGGCGTAGGATTTGCCCGGTAATATTTTGCCACTTAGTAAGAATGAGCGTGACGGGTTAACTCGTTCAATGGGCAGATCACCCATTATTTGTCCTTTTGCCTTAGCTCTAATTTTAACACATATCAAACATTTAAAAATGTGAGATTTTATTACACCTTTCGCCCTTACAATCCAGTACTTTGTTTTAAGTATGACAATATTAATTGTAATCCACCGTCCAACGTTTCTTTATGAGCGTCAGCTACAGTGAGTGCTGGAAGTGATGATTTAGTGTCTAAAATAATTGTAAATTGACTAGCTTCACTAATATTTACATGCCGTAGTCTTCTTCCTACTCTAAGAATCCTTTCTTCATCAAAAAATGTATTTAGAGATTTTAAGCGACTATTTCTCCGAACATATTTACGATCAGTAATTGTTTTTATTACATCATGAAAATCCTCCACTTGTCTTCTTTATAAATAAATTTACGGCTTGTTTGGTTGCTTGGTCTTGTTTGGTCTTCATAACTTTAGACCTCTTTGACGTAAACACGACTTTTTATACACAGAGAAAAGACTAACGGTGAAATTTCCGGCGAGTTTGCAGATTCACTATATAAGTTAACGCTCACTGCACTTGAATAGTTTGATTATCTGTAAATTTTTCTTAGGTTGGTAGGCTGATTTCTCACCGCGGTAAAGACTCACTTTAGTATCTTTATATGTACCACGTAAATTTTCATAGCTTAAAACGTAATATCGCACCATTACATAGTTTGATAGTATCCGTGGTTCGAATATATTCGTTACGTCATTGGTAACGAAGCGTTAGTAATGAGGTCACGGTCAACACTGACAGCTGCCAGTCTATCAAGCGGACATAGGTATTTTAACGGTATATAATGGTAGAAGAGTGCGAGAAGACGCGCGACAACGTACTTTACGAATGTATGCGTGCGAGGTAAAATCCGTTAAAATAATGTATTACCACGCATTTTGTCATCGATCAATACGAGTTAACCGTCAGAGCCGGGGCCCGTCGTCCCCTGTTCGGACGGCCGTTAGATAACTCATCCATGTTATGTTAATGTGATGTATAATGTGTATAATGTGAGGCAACGTTGCGTCCGCAACATTGCCCTAAAATAAATAATCGCCCCCCCCCCCCCCTTTTTTATAAGCTGAGTCCGGTAACGCTATAAGAGCCGCATAGGCTAACAGCATAACATCACAGAAACTAGACTAGACCGTGCATTTGGAATTTAATAAATAAAATTGACAGATATGAGATTTTTTTAAATTAATTTTTCTTCACAATTTGCCTATATTACTTATTCTGAAAATTATCTGCAAATTAGGCTTATTGCAAAATAACCCTGTAAATGTTTATTTTTTATTTTAATTATTAAAAATGTAATAAATAGAGATAGATAAATAGATACAGAAAAATCTTGTAGTACGCATGTCATAAAAATGTACGTAACTGAGAAAAAAATATCTATATAAATAAAATGATAGAGGTTTGTAGTTGTGCGCGCATCACGGAAAAACTACTGGATATATTTCAATAGGCTATTTGAAAACTTTAAAAATATACTACAAATTGTAGTCATCCTATCAGATAATAGCGTAAAAAATATATTTCACTTTATTTTAAACTAAAATATGTATAATTTATGCAAAATAAACGACAATAAAACAAAATAATTTTTGAGATATTATCTGTGGCGGGAACGCCATGTGATTGGTTGCAACTCTGATGACCTCACATACGAGTAAACATAGCAGCCTTAACTAATTCTATGTTTTTGGATGCTATATTCGATTTTAAAGCTATTTCTGAAACAGTTTTTTGATAAATCTTATCACACTTAGCGGCATAAATATTTATCTAATATCAAAAAAAAATTGTGCAAGCCAATAACAACAACCTACCTAAGGTAGACGGATTTGTGGTTGCAGATTTCTTTAAGAATAACGCTGATTACTAAGCTGCAGAAAATAAGAATGTAAAAACAGCAGTATAAATACCACGTAGTACGTAGGAATTATTTATTTACAAACCTTCATGTATTGTATGCTCATCATTCAGAAGTATTGTAAAAACTCATTTTAGGTTATGTTGATATATTTAGAAATTTCTTGTAAATTAAATAAAACTATAAAGATAGCTAAACAACATAACAGAAAACATTTGAAACCCTGTAGGGTTTGGTTGAAAAGGATCTTTCTAACTAATGCTGCTAAGCCATGTTAAGAAGGTACTAAAGATGTTATTATTATATATGTTATATAAAAATCTAGTATACATAAAATTAAATATTACTTACATTAAAGTGATCTTCACATGTAAAACATTGGTATGAGCTAAAATGCTCTCTGGGTCCTTTCGGGCTAATTGTAACCACATTTTTCGTCTTTTGGGATTCGTTGACACAGAAACAGTTTCTGTGGGGTACTTATAGTCGTATTAGTACATTGTGGCACTACATACCATTTATACACCATTTTATCGAATAAATTTGAAGAAAAATTATAACATTTACTTTGAACGCACTGTTTTATTACGGTTATTACCTTGATTACATGTGTGTGACGTCACAAATGTCACATGACCAGTGCCATTCCAGAATCAGCATTTTGTCGCGGTTTTTTGGAAATTTAAACTTTAACTTTTATTTTTATTGTTAATACATTAGATCTCCCGGAATTATCAATGTAATGTGCTTATTATATTATAATAAAGAATAATTTAAAATGGTTTTCCAAAATTAGTCTAATAGCCTATTAGGTTTTCTACATTTTGTTTCTTAGACACTTGGCCCTTATCTAAAAAACAATATTGCGATGTCTTCATTTAATATGAAGTTATTAAAGTTTTAACAAACAACGAATTTTGTATGTAAGTATGTATGTATGTTTTCTTGCGGCGGAGAAGTGGAGCAAGCGGTGTAGCGCGCATGCTTAGGAGAAATTCTTCTACCTCCGCCTTATGATAAAGCTAGGCCCAGACGAGCATTATTTGCGCGAGTGACCTGATGCTGTTTAGTAGTACCTTGATTAATTGCCCCCATGGTTTCCTATAGTTTTCCAGTAATTTTTCATCGTTAAATAACTTATTTTCATAGAATTCGTTTTCTAAGTCGTATATTGTATATATATAAAACTTTGTTGATATATCAAGCAATGCGAAATCAGCTAGTTAGTCTATAATAATTTATTTTTGGTCAGGTAGAAAGGCCATGTGAGTTAGAATACTAAAGAAAGAAAACCCGACCATATTGCTGGATTCGAATTCGCCCACCCTATTGTGGTAGACCTATACTCTAACCATTAGGCTGTTGAGGAGAAAACGAATTTTCCCAAAAATGAGACTAAGCTACATTGATTTTTTTATTATAAAAAGAGTATATTATATGAATTAAATTTAACCTAAACATAAATTACTTTCTCTTTTGGAGTCGAGTAACTAGTATTACTAGCATATGCTTATTTCTGATATTTATTGAATGGACATCACTATTTTTAATAAAAACATTCTTGGCTTATTTTGATATAAAATAAGGGTGACGAACGAGCACACAGTCCACCTGATGGTAAGTGGTTGCTGTGGCCCATAGGCATACACATCTATCTTCATTTGCGAATTAAAATGCAGATGCGTTGTTAGCCGTGAGGACTAAGATAGAATGCCTCTTTTCCAGTAAAATGGGTCTTCGATTCTCTACACTCACCATACGAAACACAGCAGCATGAAGCTGCTATTTTACGCTGGTATTCTGTGAGAGCGTGGTCCTTTCCCGGTCGAGCCGACCCATTCCTCCTACAACTATACTATTAAGCTGAACGCACATTTGTGAGCACCGTACGCATCGTACGCGCCGTATGCGCAGAGTTTTACTGATGGCCTCGCACATTTGCCCGTACGCATCGTCCGCGCCGTACGCAAATCTTTTGTATTACCAACAACTTTTGTAGTTTTTTCCAATCACTGGTGTGAAACGGAACAGTGAAATTGATCGCTCGAAATCACTATGGAAAGAAATATAGTAATAGCCTGCTTATAGGCAGAGGAAAAAAAAATTCGACGAAAAACAAGATTCTGGATTCATAATATTAATTTAAAAAGGCAATTGTATGGAGAATTTGAAAGGGATATACTTTATTTAACCGCTCGCTTGCCCAAGGGGAATTCGCGCGCAACGCGCCTTTGCCCCGGGCTCTCAGCGCGTGCTTACCTCAAATGTCCCACGAAAAAAACTCGACGACCCTACTTTGTCCCGCCATTTATAGCGCCGTCGGCGTGCGTGTCGTGTTTCACAAAATCGTTTCTTGTGACTCAATTTGTTTAAAAAAGCGTCAAGTGTTATATATATTTATGTTTATTATGAAACTAGCTAAACAATGTTATCTTTTGTTTATCAAATTACGACTTTGGTGCAGAGTTATGCTATGCTGAACTTAGAAGTAGGGCGTTTTGAAGCTCGTCTTGTATTCAAAAGCTCATACCTCAAAAATAAAAGCGATGACATATGGTTTTTATTCTTTGATTATGTTGTATATATAATAAATAAAAGAATAAGAAAAAAAAACTGATCACTTGTTCATTAAAATATAAAAGTCAAAGCTAAACAAAAAACACGCTGAAGTACCTGTTACCACAATCAGTAATAATTTTTTTTCTTGACTTTTGTCTATGGCTTGGAAGCTTGACTGGGGTTGTGTGGAGGGAAATTTCACGAAGAAACGGGACAAATGAGGCCCTGGAGTGATAGAGACGGGTAGAATCAGCTTTTTCGACGGCGGGAGCGATGTTAACCACAGGTTGATATGGTCATAGCTGAGTGAAATGCAATGTCAACTACCAGTTAACACGGGCAAAGCTGACTTCAAGGTTATGTTAACTACTACTTGACATGGTCAATTCTAAATTCTCAATTTGTTAACTACTAGTTGACACAGGCAAGCAAGCGGTTAAAGACTTATTAGATTATGATGAACGATTGAATTGCTACATATACTAAAACCATATTTTTCTATGGAAAACTCAAGATTTGGAAGGCCAATTGAACCAGAGAAAAGACTTGTATGTTTGAGATGAGTATTTTTATTGACAATTAAGTAATCAGGTATAATTGGGGTTTTGAATTAAATTTAACAATTTTTTTTGTAGTTCAGTATTTCAATAATTTATCGCTAAGTATACATATTGATAATCGATGCAAAAAAAAATTCAAAGAATGTATAATTAATTACGAGTTAATTAAAAATACAAAAATTATCATGTAAGTCGAAACCACCAGTTATATTGGAAAATCCACTAAGTTGGCAACATTAGACAACACAGTATCAGCACGCGCCGCGTTATATGACGTCAACAGAATTTGTCCTTCGATATCGTATACCTACCGCATTTTATAAAATTCGGCTTGTACTGTGCGGCTGTAATGTGCGAGGTTTCATATGATTTCATACAACAAATTCTAAAATTCGGCACGTACAGCGCGTACGGCGCGGACAAACGTGCGTTCAGCTTTAATGTAGCTGCAGCATGGCTCTACCACGTAAAAAGTTTTTGTGATACATTAAGGTTTTAGAAGTATCCGGAGAGGCCAGATAATATATTATGAACATATAGAAATAATATGTCCACGTAATTCATAAGTTATGAAAAATTCAGGTATGCTAAGGCATGAACTTACATTAAGCAGAAGGTAACAAGCAAAAACAAAATTAAGTAACTTTAATATTAGGTCTTTACCTACGAAAGTTCTGTTTTGTTGAACTAGCCACATTGAGCTGTAATAGCTAGGGTTTGACTTGGAGCTCTAAATTCAATTTCAATTTATATTTTAACATGTCATTCCTTTTTCATAATCAATTATTCATTTGTTTTTTGGGATTTTGTTTTTTATGCAATAATGCAGTGTTGCGATATTTTTAATGAGGTCCAATTCATAGGTAAACACCTAATATTATAAGCTGAAATTATTACGTACCATGGACTTACAGAATAGAGTGTGAGGCAGCTGTAGCTGAAGATGAAAGCGCTGGCGCTGTTGAAGTGCTTGGAAGTGGCAACTGCTGACCATTTCTCTCATTCCAGTCCTGCTCCTAAAATGAATGACGGTACGAAATTGATTACATTGTTAATGATACAGTTTGTTAACACAGCAACATCTATAACAAATCCATTTCTTACTTTTTATCTTTATTTAACTAGCTTCAATTGTTGTCTTAAAATATATGAATAATTATATAGATGGCGCTAAAACTAGCTACTAATAATAATACAAAGTTTGTAAATACATATTATAGAACTTTTAAATTTTTAATTTCTACCTTACATTAATATTGTCCAGGCCGGGTCTCGGTAATGGCGGCAAGCCTCAATGGAGACTGAGATATTATATGTACGTTCGGGGGCCTTTCTGTAGAGTTCTATGGTACACATGTAAGTACCAACAAAGTATATTATAATTCAATGGCGCAGGACAGAATTATAGTGCATGAGTATCTGCACAAGCACAGTTGCACTCTCTATTCCCTCACTCTCATATTCAGATAGTACGGCAATCCCACACGAATAGAGAGAAATAATACGCAGAACCATCAGCTTTACAGGTTTTCCGAGCAACGGTCATGAAATACTACTAACATCCTGACTCCAAGTTGCTACTGTGAATTTCTTGTCACAGGCTTAAAAGCTGAAGGACTTTTCTAGATTGGATATAGTTTCATTTTTCATTAGTTTGCAGGTAAGAGCCGTGGTAGCTCAAGGCTGGCTGTAAATTTTATATTACACGAGCAACCCGCCGGCACCAATGAAATTGTTAATTGTTATTTTAAGTGCTGATTTATCACGTGCTCGGCGGTGAAGGAAAACATCGTGAGGAAACCTGTATGTCTGAGAAATAAAATAAAAAAAAATTCGAAACCGTGAAGTTCGCCAACAAGCATTGAGGCAGCGCGGCGAACATTTTCTAGCCCTAAAACCATCTCAGAAATTTAAGAAGGCATATACCCAGCAGTGGAACTTTAACTTTAATTTGCAGGTAGAGACCTAATATTATAAATACATAGTTTCATATGTTTAGTTTTTGTTAGTGTTATTAGGTGCTTAATTTTAGTTACGTTGTGATTGGATTATAGTTTCTAGAGCAATAAAATTTAAATCATGGCCATGATATTTTTAATATTTATGGAATTGTAGTATGTACCAATAATAAATAGTAATGGAACATTTTTAGTTATGGCAATCTCTTTTCCCTTGAATGGGAACCAACTGTTAATAGGAAATGCGGGTCGAGAGACTTAGGTATTAGAAGAAACTATCGCTGGCGGTCTGCAAGCGCTTGGCTTCCGATAAGAACAACTGCAGATCCGACTGAATAGCCTAAGTAAAAAGGAAAAATTCTAAGTTTGGCTTTCCTCCTCCAATATTAGACTAATTTAAAAGATATTTCATAAACTGAATAAGAAGGATATACACTGTGTCCCATGTTTTTCTTTTTTCAGTATTAGTTATCAAATTTGAACACTAAGCCTCTGTTGAAAGCAATCTAAATAGGAAATTTTGAGCATTTTGTAATGGTTCTAGTGCTTATAAAGATAATGTATTATCTAAAAGGAAAACAATAGGGACATAGAAGAGGTTGATATTTATTTTACTGTAAAAACTCATTGCTACAAGGTCATAAACCAGAAAGAAAACAGGCGAGAGTGCTTGTATGGAGAAAAGAGCAAAAGAAAATAGGTCGTTTTTTTCGTTATTTTGCACACAAACAGGACACTATTACCCTTTATCTACGTAATGTTACAAATGGTGACAATTACACTAGCTCCACAGCATACTACACCAATATGTTTCAACCACACATTTGTGTGCTTATGAACTGTTTGCAGGCGCACAAATACTATGAAAGGGAATGCATTAGGAAGACTAGATTTTACAGCAGATAATAATCAATCTAGCAGTCATTTTAAAGATATTTACAAAGGTGTGCATCTGTCGGTTAGTTTGTTTGTGGACCCATCTACTGGTCATTTATTAGTTTGTCTGATTGGCTGACTAGCTGAATGTCGTATCTAAAATAATGACTTTCTGGGTCTTCTCGACAAACATGATCACACTTATCATAACGAAAGTACTGATTCCACACAAATGAAGTACAGCTAGTTGTTGATGCAACTGTTATTGAAGTTTTTAACAACTTGGAGTCATATTCACACTATTTGTTTTAGGTACAGACTACTGTAGTCAAGTTATTAAAAAATTCTATAATTATAGACCAAAACACCTACAATACTCAGCAGTGGACTTGTGAAGGGCTGTGATAATGATGAATTATTATAAAATAGAAATACAATAAAATAATTGAAATAAATAATTTCACTTGCCTCCAGCTCCTCATCAATACAAATTGTTTCCAACTCTGCTTCGCTTCCTTCATTGTCAGTAAGATTATCATCCGATTCGTCGATAATTTCATCGAATTCCTTAGGCATCGTAAAATCATAAAAATCATCAGGTTCATCTTCCATATCAACTTCGTTTAAACTGTTTTTTCCACTCATCGTTAATAAGGACCTGTAAAATTAGAATACTCTATAGATGAAGATTCATTTCTAGTGACCTTTTTTTATAGAATAAGGGTGACAAGCGAGCACATAATCCAACTGATGGTAAGTGGTTGCTGTGGCCCATAGACATCTACATATATCCTCGTTTGCGAATCAAAATACAGATACATTGTCACCAGTGAGGACTAAGATGGAATGCCTCGTTTCTATAATAATAATTTAAACTTGACATTTAATTGTTACAGTTATAATAATAGAATTAATTTAATACATATAAATAATTTAATTAAGAAATTTTTGACTAGAGATAGGTATTAGCTATCTAAATATAATTTAAGACAGATAGCATATGTGCTATCTTATTTTTTATATATTAACTCAGCCAAGGACTTGGCTACACAAACATCTGCTTCTTTTGAGCAGTATAATGACTTAATACGCAATTTGGAATCAGTTCCAAGTAATTTAAATTAGAAAATGAGACAATAGAGGTAATCTCTAGCAGTTATAATAATTTAAATAATTTAGAATGCTGCTTACAAATCCTTAATTGTATGACTCCACAGAAAGATAATGAAAATTGTTTACACCTGGTGCATCAAAATATACAAGGCATGATATGCAAAGAGCTAGAAATTGAGTTGTTCTTAAATAGCAACAATATTCATATTTTATGTATTACTGAACATTGGTTGAAAGCTTATAACTTAATGTTTAACTTCAGTAATCACCAGGTGGTCAGTCCTTTCAATAGAGATACGGTTTTAAGAGGTGGCTCCTTAATATTAGCTAGTAAATTAATATCATGTAAAGAACGTAAAGATATTGTGAGCCTCTCTGTTGACCGAACTGTAGAAATGGCATGTGCGGAGTTTGAGCGCCTCATTGTTGTGAGCGTCTACAGACCCCCATGTTCTATATACGATACTTTTGAAAAAGTTATGGAGGAAGTTTTTGCTAAGCTTAATAAACGGAATAAATCTGTTGTAATATGTGGAGACTTTAATATCAATCTCCTAGAAGCTTCCTCAATCAATATTAAATTTAGATCATTGTTTAAATCATATGGTCTTTTTAATTTATTTTTAGAGCCAACGCGTATTGCTTAATCTAGTGCAACATGTATAGATAACATTTTTACAAATGTGAAGCCGTTGCATAAATGTATAATTCAAAAATTAAGTTCTGATCACTGTGGACAAGTAGTTTCGTTACCATATGTTCACAAAAAGCAAGTAGATAAGAAAGTTGTGTTTGTTCCAGTAAATGCACGTCGCTTGGAGAAATTTAGAAGTAACATTGTGAAGAAACTTCCATCACTTACATACCAAAATGATCCAAATTTTTTGTATGGAACATTATTTAAGCTTATTTGCAATGAACTTAATAATACTTTTACTTCTAAAACATTCTCCTTGAACAGTCGGAAGTCATTTAATGAATGGGCGACAGTAGGAGTCCATAAGAGCAGACATAGGTTATATGATCTTTACCATGAAAGGTCATATAATCATAGCGTCGAATTTAGGGAATATGTAAAAAAATATTCAAAAATATTTAAAAGAGTGTGCTCCACAGCCAAGTCTTAGCATTTGAGCAACAAAATTAAGACGGCTTCTAATAAAATTAAAATGACATGGAGTATAATTAATAGCGAAACTGGTAAGATTAACTCTCGCAATTCAAACTACCAGTTAAGTGTTAATAACAAATTAACCGAATCAGATCAGGACGTTGCAATGGTTTTTGAGAAATATTTTACTGATATTCCGATATTAACCACTAAGTCACTGAATTCTTCTCCTGCGGTCGCCGAATCATTACTTAAACAAAATGTAAATGCGTGTACAAAGAATTTTACATTTCATAAAGTATCATCAAAAGATATTGTAAAATATTTTAAAACTATTGATGTTAAGAAAACTGCGGATCTGTGGGGGATTTCCGTTAAAGTTATTGCGTCTATAATAGATACAATCGCGCCTCATTTAGCTACTATTTTTAATACTAGTATCGAATCTGGTGTGTTTCCTGATTTAATGAAGTATAGTAAAGTAATACCTTTATTTAAATCTGGTAGTACATTAGACCAAGCCAATTTTAGACCTATTTCTGTACTACCAACACTTAGTAAGATTTTTGAAAAAATTATTCTTGATCAAATGTTAAATTTCTTTAATGTAAATAATTTACTTCATAAAAATCAATTTGATTTCACAAGGGGTCGCCCGACAACTGAAGCCGGTGTTGAGCAGATTAAATACAGATCTCAGGCCGTAGTAGTTGGTTCATACAGGTCTAACTTCATCAATATTCCCTCCGGGATTCCACAGGGATCTCATCTAAGTCCATTATTATACAATGCATATATATATATATATGACATATTCACCTGTTTTGACTCCACAAACTACCTTTTATATGCGGATGATAAAAAGATCTTTTATAAAATTAATAATATTCAAGACTGCCTTACTCTTCAAAGCACTTTAAACAAACTGTCGTATTATTACTCTGTTAATAATATAACTGTAAATGTACTTAAATGTCAAAAAATATCATTCACACGCAAAAATAAACCAATAAAATTTACATATAGTATAAATAACATCCCAGTTGAAGAAGTAGATGAAGTTCGTGATTTAGGCATTACACTTGACAAGAAACTAACAATGACAAAACACGTGGATACTATATTGCAAAAAGCTTACAAAAATCTAGGTTTTGTTATACGTATTTGCAAACCTTTCGCAGACATAAACTGTATTAAAAGTATTTACTACGCGTACGTTAAAAGCGTTTTGGAATACTCAAGTAGTATTTGGTCTCCCTATTATATTACCCACAAACAATAAATTGAAAGTGTTCAGGCAAAGTTCATAAGGCACCTGAATTATAGAACTCACACTTATTCTGATTATGTTACAGGCTGCCGATATCATAAAGTAACGTCTTTAGAAAATAGACGTACTCTCTTACATATGATGTTTTTGTTTAATATAGCTAATGGCTACCTGGATTCCCCGGTTTTACTATCTGCAATAAATGTAAATGTACCCAAGAAGCGTACAAGACGCTCGCTCATTCGCTCTCAACGCTCGAAATTTTAACTATGCAAGGAACTCACCCTTGACTCGGATTTACTCAATATATAATAAAAAATATGACGAAGTAAATAATGCTATATCTAAACTAGTAAATTGATTCAATGTTAATAATTTGCATTTAAATGGCACTAAAACGAAATGTATGAATTTCATGACTCCAAATGTCAAACAATACTAATGTATTTTTAAATGGGGAGAAACTGAGTCTTGTAGATACCACCATTTTTCTTGGAATCACACTAGACGCGAAGCTTCAATTGAGCCCCCATATGTCAAAACTAGCAAGCAGACTTAGTTCTGCAGCATATGCTGTAAAAAAGATTAGAAGTCTAACCAGTGTTGAAACAGCTAGACTAGTTTACTTTAGCTATTTCCATAGCATAATGTCGTATGGTATTTTGCTATGGGGCAGCTCACACTGAAATTATATTTGTTTTACAGAAGGGGGCCATAAGAGCAATTTATGATTTAAAGCCTAAAGAGTCGCTGCGACAAAAATTTAAGGAAATTAATATATTAACTTTGGCCTCTCAATACATTTATGAAAATGTACATACACAAAAATAAAAGTAGTTTTACAAAAATAAGTGATATTCATTCTGTAAATACTAGGAACAGGCACAAGCTAGTACCAGTTACTCGACTCCATCGAGTCAGTAATTCATTCTTGGGGCGATGTATACGCTTTTATAACAAAATTCCAGAAAATATACAAAATTTGACCTGCTACAAGTTCAAAAACTTTATTAAACTAAGTTTGTATAAAAAGGGTTATTATAATATTAAGGAATTTATGGATGATAATAACCCTGATAGGTGATCGCTACCAAGCTATTTCTAATTTGTTGTGTTGTTAATTTGTATAACATACATGATTGTAATCTGTTATTTAAAAAAAAAGTCCCACTGGGTTTCTTGCTGGTTCTTCCCAGGATAGAGGGTCTGCGGTTCTCTACACTCACCATACAAAACACGTATTTACCTAGTATTCTGTGAGAGCGTGGTCCTTCCCCGGTCGAGCCGACTCATTCGTACTACAACTATACAATTAATATAGCTGCAGCATGGCTCTACCATGTGTACCACACCTGATCATTCAAGTATGACCCGAATGACCCGGTTCGTAAGAAGAATCATCTTACGAACCGGGTCATTCGGGTCGATCATTCAAATGGATTATTTCTAGTTTCGGTACTCTGACATTCTTGAGACCCCCGCTCGATAATGTCGGTCGTCGGACATTACTATGACACTTTGGTCGTAGGTTCTGTGGATAGTTTGATCCGAACCTTAATAAAAATGCGTGAGTGTCGTGTAACACTCGGTTGGAACGAAGTTCCTTGTGTACTATATTATTATTGATAAACGTAGGTATTATATTATTGATTAACAAATACAAATAAATGAATTACTAGTGTCATTTGAGATAAAATAATATTTCTTTCATGGCAAGATAAGAAAAAGTGCGAGGGAGATGGATATTATTCCATCTCACTTCCTTATTTCGCCCCCAAGGCCGTCTACACTATGACTTAAGGGGTAGTGACGAATAAATCTTACACTTTTTGTCGCCTAGCTCTGCCTGGCTCCCGTACATCCGCCAAACCCGTACCGTCCGATAAGGAACTTCGTTCCAAAAAGTAATTGCATTTAAGAGTCACTTAATTATTAAGGGTCATAATACTTTGATGCGACCCGGGTCAAATGAACGAATCATTATGCTTACTTACATTTGATAAACACTGCTAAGAAGATACCTATTTAGTGTTTGCTTTATGTAAAAAAAAAAATTAAGTGAAAAGAAAACTAACAGTCCACCTGGTGGTAAGTGGCCACCAGCCCATAGATTTCTGCAACCAACTTCAAACAAAGAAGACTACAGATACATTGTCACCTCTGAAAATCCATCCCCTAAAAGCGGGTGAAATAGAGTGTTACAGGTTGTATAAAACCGAGTAACTTGAAACTTATTAAAGGTACTCCGTAACCGGGGGGTGCAGAGGTTGTTTAAATTTGTATGAAGCTAGCTAGTTATTTCGCTCGCCGGTATTTACTTGAATTTTAACACTTTCACTGTCTGGTTTTCAGACACAATAGTAACACGATAGCAACAACCTACATGTAATGCACGGGACAGCAAAAGGGTTAATTTACCATAGTGAAATGTGCAGTGCACAAGCACTTAAAACAATTCACGGAAGCAACCTTAGAATAATAATAATAATTTATTTGGTATAGACAACACTGATCCATTACAAAATTAGTTTATTTACATTATATCTAAAATTTTAATTCTAATTATTGGTTAATTAATGATATTATTAAATATTATCATTTAGATATAAATAAATTTGACCACATACTAAAAATTTCTTTTCATCGGGAAGTAATATTTTGATAAGAAAACACAGATTTCAAATTTTGACAAAATTAATCAGGGTGTCAAAGGATATTGCTTTCACGAGACAACACAACATGTGCTCTCGTGCTCCCTCCGTGGCAATCGCACTAAACAATCTAATTTAATATAATATGTATTACTTGTGAGATATATTGTGTTTTATGCGATTGCCAAGTCAATCTTTGTATCAATCTATGAACTGAATAAATTAACCGACTTGGTATTACATGGATCTCACAACTTTTACGGTAGAAGAACTGAGTTGTGAGATTTGGCTTTTTTTACAAGTTATGTTTTTGATGGCATAATAATATTATCATAGTAGAAGAAATTAAGATCGTTTGACATTACAAACCCATATAGTTCAATGTCTAATATAAAACTTTTGAATAGCTTTGTTATATAGATTACTGTTTGAAATGAGGGTAAAATAATTTAGAATTAAAAATTTTGTACAACCGACTTCAATATCTATTATTATGAATAACTCAAAAACTATTGGTCAGACCTTGATCAAATTTATATGGGACCACATGTGAAGCACCAGCTTTCAAATAAAAAAGAGAATCATCGAAATCAGTTCACCCAGTAAAAAGTTATCAGGTAACACACATAAAAAAACATACAGTTGAATTAAGTACCAGTTACTTCTTTGAAGTTGGTAGATAAAAGAACATTACTCGGTAACAAACCCTGCTTACCATCCAATTACATGATAACACCAAAGTATGCAAACCAACAGCATCACTACCTATCTCTATGTAACACAGGGCAGCCTCTCAGCAATGGATCTTCCTTGCCAATATATAGATCAAACCCAAAAATATGTCAATATTCACATATTTTTGGGTTTGATCTATAAATATTGTTTTATAATTCATAGTCTTGTTTTATTGATGCGCTAAAATCTACAAATTGTATGTACCCCACCTCATATTTACTAAATGTTACCTTATTAAAATAATAAGTTATGTACATTAAAAAACCTTGAAAAAAACTAAATGTCCAGCCATAATAAAGATAAATTGAGCCATCCCAATAGTAAGAATGTTTTGTTTAAAAAAAGCGTATTCTGCATGGGTCCTCGTCTGTATAACCGTTTACCTAAATATATAAGAATCTTAAGAGCCTTCACATTTTTAAGGAACAACTAAACATATTTTTAACCAAAAAAGCGTATTATAATATTGATGATTATTTGTTTGACAATTTTTAAATTTTACCTATCAAATTTATTAAATAAAAGACTCAACTTTATCTATGTTATTAATTTTGAGACGTAATAATTTACACTCGTTTTGACATTATTATTTGGACATTATAATTTTAATTATTACATTTATTCTATTATTATTTAGTGAATTATTATGTTAGTAGTGCAAATATACAAATAGGGTTTTATTATGTTAATGTAATTATCAGAATTCCATTTTAATTATAAAAAAATATCTTGTATTTAAGTAGTTTGCACACCGGAAGGTAGAATATGGCTGTATTTTTGTTAAATTATTAAGACCTATAATGGATGTAAGTGGACTGTATTTATTTATGCTATTGATTGATTAATGACTGGCTGATCTGAGGTTAGCTATACTAGGGGACTGCTCGAAGAAAAGATATACTTTTTACTATACTGTATTACACTATTTACAATATTCGGCACTATTAAAATAAACTATCTAATATGTACAGAGAGAGGTCTTCAGTTTTGGAGTCTTGATCTGTTGTCTTGAGTCTTCTTTGGAGTCTTCTCGAGTGCCGCTTCCGAAGTGAAATGAACAGCTCACAGACCGAGACGCCCTTCTTATATCTCGCAAGAAGGTGTCTCAGTCTGTGAGTAGTGCCGTGCGACGATAATGAAGCCGCACGCGCGCTGATTGGTCGCCGACATCACGGGATCAGCGCCGGTGTGCGGGGTGCGCGGGGCGTAGCGGGGTACGAAGGGGCGACGGGCGGCGGGTCTCTAGCTGTCCTCAACATCCTCCCCCCGGCGTAGCTCGCGAGCCCCATCTTCTTTCGGGAGGACGGCGATCTTCCTGACCGGCCGCCGCAGCAATCCGCCCCTGGTCCGCACCTCCACGTTGCGCACCACGCCGTCTGGTCCGGGAAAGGTCCGTGTTACAATTCCACGCGGCCACACGTTCCTTGGCAGGCTACCGTCTGCCACCACGACGAGGTCCCCTTTTTGTAGCTGTCGCTGCTGCACATCCCGCGAGTCCCCGCGCGCAACCAGCGTCGGCAGGTACTCCTTCATCCAGCGCTTCCAGTACTCGTCGGCAAGTCCTTGCGCCGCTATCCACGCCCGACGATCACTAGGCGTGCACGGCGCGGTTACTGGAAGGCTCGATGGTCCCAGCAGCAGGAAGTGGTTGGGTGTCAGCGCCTCTTCCTCGTCGATGTCGACCGGTACGTGTGTCAACGGTCGAGAGTTCACCGTGTTCTCTGCTTCTGTGAGGAGCGTCACCAACGTCTCCTCCCGCGGGCTCTTCTGGTGTAGAGTGGCTTCGAGCGCGGTCTTCACTGAGCGCACGAGACGCTCCCATGCGCCTCCCTGGTTCGGCGCGCCCGGCGCGATGAACTTCCAGTCTGTCCGCCGAGTCAACGCGTAGTCCTTCAGCAGGGGTGCCCACTCCTCCATTGCCCGTCGTAGTTCGGTGTCCGCCCCATGGAAATTTGTTCCGTTGTCAGAGTAGATGACCCGTGGCCACCCACGCCTAGCCGCCATGCGCCGCAATGCCGATATCGCCGAATCCGTCGTTAGGGAATAAACTATTTCTAAATGCACCGCGCGCGTCGTTAAACAGGTAAATAACGCCACCCACCGTTTTTCATGCCTACGTCCTATCGTAACCGTTATAGGCTCGAAATAGTCGATTCCGGTGTAGGTGAATGGTCGCGCGAATGCCCCTAACCGTTCAGGTGGTAGATCTCCGATAACCGCTGGCCGTGGTGTCGCCTTGCGTACCCTGCACCGCAGACATCTCCGCTCCGCTTCTCTTACGGTTGGTCGTAATCGAGGGATATGATATCTCGTGCGTAGGTCGTTTACTACCCGCTCCCTGTTGGCGTGGCTTGCTTCCTGATGCGCCTTTTCCACAAGCAGCTTTCCAAATTGGTGGCGTCCGTTCAGTATGATGGGCCTCTTCATTTGGCTGTCCACATCGGCTGCGTCGATTCTCCCTCTAGCTCGTAATATGCCATCTTCCAATATGGGGTCGAGTTTCCTCAACGCGTTGCCGGTTGCCAGGTTCTTTCCTCGCTGCAGTCGACTGATGTCTTCAGTGAAGCTTTCTTGCTGACTGCGTTCTATCCACATCCGCTCTGCTCTCTGGATGTGCTGCAACGTCAGTCCGTGCGCCCTTCCTCTTATGGCATCGACGAACTGTAGTATCCGCGCAGTGGCCCTTATTAATCTCTCGTAGGAAGAGAATCTCTCTATGTCCGGCAGGTGTGGAGCGTCCTTGGTGTCGCTCTGGTACGCCACGACTTCCTCCAGCTCCTCATCATCATCGCCTGCCCTCTCTTCCTGACGACGAGGCCATCTGTCTTCGTCCTCGTACAGGAATGCCGGTCCCGTGAACCATCTGTCGTTCTCTTCTTTATTCATATAATTCACACGCGTCGCTTGATCCGCGATGTTGTCTGCGGTCGGTATCCACCTCCATTGCTCGGGTGATGTCTTCTCTGCTATCTCCCCTAACCTATGAGCCACGTATGGAGTGTAACGCGCCGTGTCGTTCTGTATCCAGTGGAGCGCCGTAGTGGAGTCTGTCCAATACACTACCCTATCGGCTACCACTCTGTGCTCGCCTTGCACGAATTCCGCGAGTCGCGCGCCTATCAAGTTCGCCTGCAACTCTAAACGCGGTATACTTTGTGCCTTTATAGGGGCAACTTTCGCCTTGGCGCCACTAACCGTACCCTAATTGTTCCGTCGCAGTATCGTATACGCCAATACGCCGCGGATGCGTACGCACGTTCGCTTGCGTCGTTGAATACGTGAAGCTGACGCTCTACCACTCCCCCCGTAGGAGCATAGCACCTAGGCAGTCGCAGTCGTGACACTTCCTCGACGACTCGCAGCCACCTCTGAAATTCATCAGCTGCCTCCTCGGGTAGTTCGTCGTCCCATCCGACCTTCTTCATTCGCCATAGATCTTGCAGCAGGATCTTGGCGGTGATGGTGAGGTAGCTAAGCAGTCCGAGCGGGTCAAACACCGACATGACTGCGCTCAATGCTTCCCTCTTAGTCGGTGGTCGCTGTAGCGCCTTTACTTCCTGTGGCACCCTATTCATAGAGGTGTTGAACGTCAGGGCGTCTTCGTCGGCCATCCATAACAACCCTAGTGTCCTGCCTAAGCTGTCTTGCCTGAAGCCTACTTCTTTAGGCTTGCTCGCTAGTAGTTCCTCCGGCTTGTCTTCCAATAGGGCTGTGTGGTTCGAATTCCAGCCTGCCAAGGTGAAACCGGCCTTCTGGTGTACTTCCATAACCTGCCTTGCCGTATTTACCGCCTCCTCTACCGTAGCATAACTGTCTAAGTAGTCGTCCATATAGTGACTACGTACGATAGCGTTAAGCGCCAACGGATGTGTTTCTGCGTGTGCGCGCGCGTTATGATCCCTAACACTATGGGCGAGAAACGGCGAGCTCCTCGCACCGAAAATCATCGATGTCATAACGTACTCCCGCGGTGGGCTGGATCGCTCGTTACCTCGCCACAAAAACAATTGCGCGGGTTGGTCGCGACGGTCGATCTTCACAAGTAAAAACATCTCCCTAATATCCGCGGACACGGCTATTTCGTTCTCCCTAAATCTAAACAGTATGCCCGGTAGGTTTCGTAACAAGTCGGGGCCGTCGAGTAAATAATCGTTAAGACATCTACCAGACGCACGCGCTGCCGCGTCGAAAACCACTCTTGTCTTCCCCGGCTTGTTCGGATTCCGTACGGCGAAGTGAGGCAGGTACCAGCTCTTGGGGTCCTCTCTCTCTCTGTCCCCTCGGCTTCCCTTGCGTATCCTTTTGCCAGGAGGTTGTCTATCTGGGCTGTGTAGGCGTCTCGAAACTCCGGCGACTTGTCCATTTTTCTCTCGATCGTCCGCAGTCTTCAAGCGGCCATCTCGTAGCTGGGTGGCATCCGCACGTTGTCGTCCTTCCATGGCAGTCCAACTTGGTATTGCTCGCCGACCTTCTTGACGGTGCGCTGGAATATCTCGACAGCGCGTTCCTCTTCTCGTCGCGGCCTACTCTTTAGCGAGATACCTATGGAATCGATCTCGTACTGCCGTTTGAGGAGTTCCGTTAGCTCCTCGTCCTGACTGGCAAACGTTCGGATGTCCCTATCTGACCGTCCGCTAAAGCTTACGACGTGTAATACGGTTTCACCGTCTTCCCTACACGTGAATCGCAGCACGGTTCCCTGTATTACCCACCCTAATAACGCTAATAATAGCTGCACGTAAGCTATAGGCTGCCTTCGACGTCCTATCCTTAAATTACGGGTGATTATTAAATGCCAGTTGTCGGCGCCTAATAATAATCTCGGTTTTTGGTCGTCATAACAAACCGCGCTCGGTAGGTCGCGTAAGTGTTTTAAACGTAAACACTCCTTACTTACGGATTGCGAACCTATCTTTAAATTTGCTATTGTCCGCGCATTTATTCTATACATCTCACTGCGCGTCTTGCCACGTATGCCTATGTTAACTAGCCTGCTATCGGCCTCGCGCTGGCTATTATTTACGCCTCTAATATTCTTCCGCTCCTAACTCGCGCGCTAAGTCGTCGTCGATCAACGAAATAGTCGAGCCTTCGTCAAGCAACGCATACGTATCTATTTCCCTACCGCGTGGTCCACGTAACGTAATGGGACACACTTTCAATAATACGGACGCATTACTACCAACGTTAGACGCGACGAGCACGGTCTCATCCGGTTTTGCGGATGTCTCAGGTGCGTGGGTCTTGCGGGTGTGAAGGAAGGCATGGTGGGGGGCGTTGCAGCCGTCGACGCCGCATTTCTTGGCTTTACATCTAAACCGTCGGTGTTTACTATTCAAACATAGAAAACACACCCCCTCTTCCTTTACCCAATTCCACCGGTCGTCCACACCCATTTGCGCTAACTTTCTACACTTGGCGATCACGTGTTCACCCCCGCAACACATACAAGAGGGACTACCGGTGTCCTCCTGGGCGGTGAACGTTTTTACGTCGCGGGCCCTATTCTCTACGCGGCGTGTTAATACAACTCGTTTTGACGGCGGCGCCTCTCGTCCTACGGGCGATTCCTTAGTCGGCGCTACGGACGTATAGGCATGACTCAACGCACGGTCAGCCTCTCTCATCATGAACCTAGACAGTGTAACGATGTCCGGTTCGTCTGCACTTCCGTAGTGCTCCGCATAATCGCACCAACGCGACCGTAAGTGAGGGCTTAGTTTACTAGTTACTTCCCTAGTCAGCATTGGATTTTGTAAATACCCTTTGCCGTCGACGTTCTGCAAAATACATACTATATTTTGTAACTTGATCGCGAACGAATTCAATTCCTGAGCGGTTTGACCCGGGCGCGGAAGGCGTTTCAGTTCCTCTAACGCTCGATCGATAATTACTTCCGGGCGGCCGAAACACTGCTCTAATGTTCGCATAATATCTGCTGGATCCTTCGCGGTAAACAGCAGTGCCGATACTACCTCCCTAGCTTCACCGCGTAGACAGTTTCTTAACCTTGCCATATTTTCCGTATTTGTGAATCCATATAAACGCGTGGATTCTTTCATCGCGGCTTTGAAGGCTAACCATTCCGCGGCCGAACCATTAAAAATAGGCAAGTCCTGCGTCTGCTTCGCGGCAGCGGGCCTGACTCTAATCATATTCTCTAGAGCTTCCGCTAGTCGCTCTATACCCCTCTCTTTCCCTCGCGGAGTAAGCGACCTATCTCTATCCCTATCTCCCTCTAGCCTACGCTGTGGCGCTGGCGTCCTATGTACACCTACATCCCTATGACACGGCGACGATAATCTATGATCCGCGTGGCGATGTGACGATGGCGATCTATGTACACCTACATCCCTATACGGCGACGGTGATCTACGATCCGCGTGGCGATGTGGCGATCTATGTGTAGGCGATAGAGTGCGGCGTTGGACGCGCGACGGCGACGTAACCCGTACACGACGATCCACCTGGTTCATTTCTACGGCGACTCCACTATCCCTCTGTATCGTTTCTACGCGACGTGGTTGAACCTCATTCGCTACCGTCCTCCCCTGGGCATCTTCAGCGTGGTCGTAACCGGTTTCCCTATTCGGTAGGGCTTGCTCTGTCTCGATGCGGGGCGCGGGCTGAGACGGGCGGTAAGGCGACTCCCCCCGCACAGTCTCTACGTTCTCTAACCACCTATCAACGCGTACCCTATTTTCAACTAACTCGTCTTCGTTAATACTTTCCCTATCTGTTTCTTCTTGCAGTTGCGCGACGTCCCTAGCGTACTTCTTCTTAATAAGATCTTCTTCGAGTTGCAATTGCTTCCTTCTAATTGCAGCTAGTTCCTCCGCGGCGTTATATTCAATTTGTTTTAACCTAGCTATCGCGCTAGCTGTCGACCGGGCTGAACGAACGGAGCGGACCGACGGAGCGCGAGGTGCGGGCCTATGTACAACGTCTGTTACAGGCGCGACGGTAGGTACTATCGAACTAGTTTCTGTAGACGGAAGATCTTCAATAATCGCGGCGAGTGTCTCTGTGCGCGGCGCGGATGTGCTAACCTCTCCCAAGCGATCGGTCGTAGACACGGACATAGCGGGGCGCGGCGGCGGGGGCGCGGGCGCGGGCGTAGATGCGGGCGCGAGCGGAGCCTGGGGCGCGGCGGAGGGCGCTTGTGCCATCGCGAGATAATCGGACGGGGACGCGGGTGCTTCTTCGAATATACGCATTCCTACCGGTGTGTCGTCCTCGTTCCGTGTCTTCTGGCTTCGTGTCTTCCTCATGGTCCCGCGTTGCGACCTCCGGTCGTCTTCAAAAAGACGTACGTATCGTCTTCAAAAAGACGCACGTATTGGATGTCGTTCCCGCCACAACGGCGTTACCAGATGGTCACAGTTTGACACCGTTAGGGAGCAACCACCTGGCCGCGTAAACGCGGTTAAAGAAACAAGGAATTGTCTGGAAACAGACAATATGACGTATATGACGTAGTCGTAACAAGAAACAGAGAAGAAATTAGTACCGACGATCTTCTCTCTTCGTCGACGAACTTCTTTCTTCCTTGAAGATCTTCTATAATGATCTTCTCTCTTCTATAATTATGTTCTTTCTTCTATAATTGCCTTCTTTCTTGTTTCTTCTTACTTCTTGCTTCTTTCTTCTGGCTTGAATCCGGCGGCGATGGACCAAGAATATAATGGATGTAAGTGGAATGTATTTATTTATGCTATTGATTGATTAATGACTGACTGATCTGAGGTTAGCTATACTAGGGGACTGCTCGAAGAAAAGATGGTACTTTTTACTATACTGTATTACACTATTTACAATATTCGGCACTATTAAAATAAACTATCTAATATGTACAGAGAGAGGTCTTCAGTTTTGGAGTCTTGATCTGTTGTCTTGAGTCTTCTTTGGAGTCTTCTCGAGTGCCGCTTCCGAAGTGATGAACAGCTCACAGACCGAGACGCCCTTCTTATATCTCGCAAGAAGGTGTCTCAGTCTGTGAGTAGTGCCGTGCGACGATAATGAAGCCGCACGCGCGCTGATTGGTCGCCGACATCACGGGATCAGCGCCGGTGTGCGGGGTGCGCGGGGCGTAGCGGGGTACGAAGGGGCGACGGGGCGGCGGGTCTCTAGCTGTCCTCAACAAGACCTATTGTAACCCATATATCACAAATGAATAAAATGAATTTGAATTTGAACATTAACTCATAGGCAGATATCTTGGCTCATCAATATTCAACCGCTCTAATTACATATCAGCTATGATTTATTCTGGGGTACCTGTATCTAATCCTTGACCTTGACATGACCTTACATTAAGGTCATAATGGACTCATGTATCCTCCCAAGTCTAACATATGCAAGCCAAACAAGGGTGTATACTGAAAGAGTAAAAAACAAAATTTTGTTCTGCCAACATGCTATGGAGAGAAGCATCCTTAAATTAAGAAGAATACAAAAAACAAGAAATATAGATATCCACAAGAAAACTAAATTAACGGATGCACTTCAGCATAGCCAAATACAAAAATGGAAATGGGCAGGACACATAGCTAGATATCAGGACAAAAGATGGACCTACCAAACAACAAAATAGAAGGGCCCATTTGGCAAGAGGAGTGTAGGACGGCAAAGGAAAAGATGGGTGGATGACATTATTAACACAGTAGGAGAACAATGGATGCAAATTGCTAAAAACCGTGAAGAATGGTTCAAGTTGGAGGAGGCTTTTACCCAAGAGGGACTACATAAACCAAGAAATAGTTTCTAATAGTTCTATGTATTTTTTTTGTTAACTCTGTGTAGAAAAATAAAGCTTTATTATTATTATTATACCTGTATCTAATATTTATAGAACAATAAGATAAGAACCTATATAACCCTTGGCATAATGGGCGATGAGCGATGTGCGTACACGCGCTCTATAGCTTGCTTTATATACTCTAAATTTCACAAAAAGTAAATTTCACACAAGAAATTAAAATTCTTCAAAAATCTACTGATAACGTCTTAAAATGCATAAAATTCATATATTTTCATATTATAAGTTTCCATATAATATGTTTGTATTATGCCATTTCATAGTAAGTGTAGGTCATGACTGCTTGGATGTGACAACTTGGATGCATGTAACACCACGGGGTGAAATCTAGTAAAATATGTCCAAGCATTTATTAATAATTTACCTTAAGATTCTTGCAGAACTAGAATCTTCTAAGCACTGAAGGGGATTTGAACAGTGAATACTTGACCTCCCTTGCTTTGACTTAGCCGCGTCTTCAATATCCAACAATGGCACAGCTGAAACAATAGATGTAACCTTAATTCTATTAAAAAAAAAACTGAAACGTTGTGGCTACTGACAGATGATATTTGACTGTGTGATAGGTACAAACAAGCACACAGTCCACATGATGGTAAGTGGATGCTGTGGTACAAAGACATCTACATCTGTTATTTTACACTGGTATCCTGTGAGTACAGTCCTTCCCCAGCCAAGCTGACCCATTTGTGATACAACCATAATACAGCTGCAGCATGACTCAACCATTTACTAGTGATATTAATCCAGACTGGTGACAGAGATAAATTTAATAATCTGTACTATATCAGACACAACATAACTTTTTATTTATTATAGCCAATGCTTGACTACAATCCCACCTGATGGTAAATTTTTGGCCTTATTGATTTGAGAGATTGAAAATGTTTTGTATAAACTTATGGGTAAGATAGAACATGTTGGTGTCCTAAATAGATAAAATAAAAACAGTATTTTTGAGGCATACCATTATGGTTACAGCCTATTCAAGTGCACAACTGGGCTAGCATGGGCAGAAGATATTTCACTCCCAGGGACAAAATGTTTATCCCCTCGCTTAGATTTATTTACCCTTCTATATGTCTACTCATTATAACGGGTGTCTCAGAATGATTTTCGTTTTTGAGTTAACCAAAACGAGCCAACCGCAGGTAACAGGGGGAGGGGAGTGGACTCAAACGCTTGGCCGGCTTGTTAAGTTTAGTAGTCATGAATCGTTTCACGAGATTACAGCGCACGGTTTGCGTGAGAGCGTTTTATAAAAACAACGATTACTACACTGTTGTTCGTCGTCTCTATAGGACACATTTTAATTTAAAAAGCTTAAGACATGTGCCAAGTGCCAATTTAATTAAGCATTGGGTGTGCAAGTTTGAAGAGGCTGGGAATACAATGCCGGACAAATCGTCTGGGCGTAAAAGGACATCAAGAACGAGCATAAACGTCGATCGCGTTCGAGAGTCTGTTATGGACGACCCACGACAGTCATTGAGATTGCTCGCAGCTTCTCTTAATTTGAACAAATCTAAGGTTCATCACATTATTTCGAAAGATTTACATTTTCACTCCTATAAAATTGTTATTGTTCAAGAAATGAAGCCTGATGATCCTGATAAACGATTCGAATTCTGCAGGACAATGAAAAACTGTTTTAGGAGTTTCAATAACATCTGGTTCTACCACTAATCGAATTTTCACATCAACTGTTATGTGTATATATAAAATTGCAGATACTGGGCTTCCAAAAATCCGTTAGAACTGCATCAGAATCCCTTGCACTCACCAAAAGTTGTTGTTTGGGCTGCCATATCAAGTCAAGAAATTATCGGTCCTTATTTTTTGAGGATGACCGAGGTCGAACTCAGACCGTTAATTCTGAGCGATATTGCCATATGATCCGGACTTTTTTCGCTACAGAAATGCAAAACCAGAAGGGCTACAACTGCAACACCTTTTTCCAGCAAGATGGAGCCACTTCTCATGTTATAAATGACTCATTAGCTGGTCTTCACAATTAATTCCCTGGAAGAGTGATAAGTCGCCGAGGAGACATCAATTGGCCATCGAGGAGCCCTGATTTACCGCCTGCTGATTTCTTCCTATGGGGCTACCTAAAAAGCAAAGTTTACAATCCATTGCCACCCAACCTGAATGTTTTGAAGCAAAGAATCACTGAAGAAATCAACTCTATTCCAAGAGCAATGCTCCAGCGAGTTATTGAAAATTTTAGCTCCAGGTTAAATGAGTGTGAACAAATGAATGGTGCGCATTTGCAAATGGTTGCTTTTCATAAATATACTTCAAGAATTGCTCTTTAAATTAACATTAAATAAAACGAGATTTAATTGATATTTTGTTTTTTATTTAACATATAAAAACACAAAACATTCTGAGACACCCTTCTTTCGAGATATATTTCTCCTTTCCCCCTTTGCAGTGCTTTGGTATAAGGACAAGATAATTTAATCTCTTGTCAGTGGATATGATCAGGGGGTACATTTTTTATACCTAGCCCATGCTAGCTGTGCTGCTGAACATAGGCCTCCCCCATATACATATTGCCTAATAGGATCCCCTCTATTTGCCATTGTAGCCACGCTTGGGAAGTGGGTTGGCAACTGCAGTTTATTTTTTATTGTTATTAGGAAGAAACTGCTATCCATCTCCCTTGATTCCCTCTGTCGTCTCTCATAACACCCACGGAATGATATTGGGTAGTCGATATTCTTACACCGCCACTACACGGCACTAGTATTTTTGAGGCTTAAACTAAAATATTTAATATAAAGTATGTTTCAAATTAATATCTTATTTTTAAAAGAATATTTATGCTGTTTTGTACCTGTACTAACAGCCTAAGCATATAGTCATCATTCTTTAATAAATGTAAAAGGTTATTAAAGAATTTAATTATTATTTATTAATTTAATAGTAATCTATTTATAGTAGTTCAAGTACATTCATTATTATCATCATAACAGCCCCTCATAAGTCAACTGCAGAACGTAGGAATCCCTTAAATTCAAACAAACAAATGAACAAAGCATTGTCCTGAGCCACCCCGTCCATCAATTTCCTTCATATCAAACCAATGGCACGCATGCCATCTCTGGCACACAACACAATATTTTGTGTATGCCGATCGATCACAAAGTTCACTAGGAAGTATTACATTAAAAACGAATGCAAGTGATCCTACACTACTCAGTTCGGGCACTGTGGTAATCAGGAAGTAAAAATTATTTTACTGCACATCTATTAAACATTTCTTTAGAAAAATGGCATGTTGATATATAAGGGTTCACCACCCCAGTCCTATATCATATTCTTAGGGGCTACCCTACACTACACTAAAAGGTACGAGGTTGCCACTAAAGGGACCTTTCTTCCCCATCAGTTATTGGTTCTTCAAGCTTTATAGTTGTCCCATTTTCACTTCTGCTTAATAAATCTGTTTGGCTATGTCGGTTACTTTGATTACTGCAGATATCCTATATCTAAGTCTATCACAAATAGAGACTCCGAGTATAGCCCCCTCCATAGCTCGCTGTGCGGCCTTGAGGTTCCTCATACGGCGAGCAGTGGAAACTACGTGAGTCGTGATCATCACTAGCAACATGGACTGGTTGGATAATTTTGTTTTCAAGTTTTAAGGTATACCTAAAGAGGAGATAACGGCGGGCAGGGGATGCTAAGACACTCAGATGCAGATACGGTTGTCAGCCTACGATTCGGAATTCTTTTATTAGTTGGACATACAAATAAAAGCGTCTTTGGTTCTTGAGTCATCTATTTGCCGCTCATAACATATAAATCCGTTAACCTGCATTTGTTTGCGTTTAGAACGCCGCTTTATTTTGTAAACAATGCCAAATACAAAAACCATGTTTTAAATAAACGTTTCTTGAAGGGTGCACCTCAATTACAAGTAATATATACAAAAAACTAATAAATTTGTAAAAATGTTGTACTCACCTCTAAATTGAAAACAGTGAAATTTAAATTTAAATTTTAAATAAAAATACCACAAACAATGATGACCACAATCCATAGATATAAGAAAAACCCATTGAGTTATATGTACTACGTACTAGGGAAGCCAAAAAAAAAATGGGCTCGGACTGTATCCACTCTGCCGTCTATTACAAAAATATGTAATTTTTTATATAGGATAGGGTGACAAACGAGCACATAGTCCACCTGATGGTAAGTGGTTGCTGTGGCCCATAGACATCTACATTTATCCTCGTTTGCGAATTAAAATGCAGATGCGTTGTCACCCGTGAGGACTAAGCTGGAATGCCTCTTTTCCAGTAAAAAGGTTCTCCGGTTCTCTACACTCACCATACGAAACACAGCAGTGTTAAGCTGCTATTTTACGCTGGTATTCTGTGAGAGCGTGGTCCTTCCCCGGTCGAGCCCCTATTCGTGCTATAACTATACTACTAATATAGCTGCAACATGGCTCTACTATATGATTATCTGCATAGTGTAATATTATTTGGGTTAGAAACAAGAATGACGTAACACAAACTTGAAGAAAGGTGGTTAAACTACGCGAGGAATTCCTTAATCGGCGGCGAGTTGACGGAATAATATAATACCATAAAGTAATAAGAAGTGCTAAAACGCTGAGTATTTCTAAAGTGCGTGTGGATTAGTTTAAAAAATTATTGGATTGGTTGCGTTCATAAAAAAAATACAAAGAAGAAGTTTAGAGCTCGTTCAATTTTGAAATTATTGATTTGTCGTATCGATAAAATGAACTTAATCAATTATAATTTTTATTTTGATATAAAGATTGTTAGATTTGAAAAGATCGTATATTTTGCGTACGATTTCGAATAAATGATCGTACATCGTACTAGGGCCAAAAAAATCGTATGAATACGATTTAAATCGTACGGTTGGCAACACTGCCGCGCATGCGCGAAGACATAGAGTAGGACACAATTTTTGTTTGGAATGGCTTCTCTAGTACGTAGTACATATACCTCAATGGAAAAACCACAATCTCAGAAATAGGAGTGGGCGATACAAATCGTATATAGATACAATATCTATATATCAGTACAATATCCAATATCTATATATCCGACGACAAACTAACTATGTATTAGATATTACGATTTTACGATACCGTGTTGATATGAGTCATCGCAGAATATCTAATATCTACTCAAAACCGAAACCGCCCAAACGGAAAATATCTAAATATATACATTGATTCGGATTCCGAACAAACCTTGAGCGCGATAGAATATATAGCTAAAACAGATATTACGACTACTTTACAACAAAAAGGTGATACGCTTACGCCTAATATTTTTAATATTAATCCTTATTAGTAGCATAATACGATCTATTACAGAACACATCATTTTCAATATCCAGTCTAAGTAGTATAATTTTATTATTATTTTGTTGTGTTGCACTGTTTTCAAAATAAATTATTTTAGATCTTTTTGTGTATTTAATAGAATGTTATTTTTGGAATGAAAATTAAAACTGAGAAAATTATGAAGGAAAGTTTATTTCACTGATTCTGAAAAATTATACCCACTTTCTAAATATGGGATAATTTCTTTTGGCGTAGGGGTAAAACCACCAACCATAACCACAAGTGTGGCATAAAATATAAAAGTTTAAATTTATAGCAAATAAATGTTGCAATCCTTATTTTTAAACATGTAGAGCCTAAATTTAAGTGTAATAAATTAAAATAATATATTCTTTAGAGTGAAGGAGTAAAAAATACTTTGTAATAGCGCCACCTACTAGATTCTATACGTAAAGTGATTTTATGGAAATTTGTTCATAAATCGCATATCACCATGTGAGTACCGACTTCTATTCAGAACGAAGATATTAACAAATATATAGATATTGAAATATATAGATACAAAATCGGATTTTCATATACAATACATAGGTACGATTTGATATAAGGTAAAAGTGATATTATAGTGCGCGCAAGATAACTCTGCGCGCGGTCAAAATTGGAACTAATCGTGTGCCGCCATCTTACTGTTTATGGCAGGTGTCAAAACAGATTGTTAGGTGTCGTGTTTTTATTCGTTTTTGCAGTAAATAATCGTCATCATTATGCCGAAAGTGATTAAAATTGCTGGCAGGGATATTACCTTAAAGGTCACACGTGCTTGTGAAGAAGAACGAGACAATAACGGGCCTACAGTACCGTTTTCCAAAGTTAAAGCTCACGTTTCATATTTCACAGGTAATTTTTAGGGCTGCCATAACAAATAAAACTCCCTAATTTTCTCGATTCGTTCGTTTTAACCCTTTCGCTGTCCCGTGCACTACTTATAGGTCATTGCTATTGTCTTACTATTGTGTCTGGAAACCGGACAGTGAACGTGTTAAGTTTCCTAGTGTCATTAATATCACGTATTTATAATGCGTTGTTTTTATTATGTTTCAGGCGTTTCTGAACTCAACATCACCCAAATAACTCAAGAGGGTACATAATCTAGCAGTAGCTTCATCTTCTAAAATTGTGACGCCGGGAAAAACTAGGAACCGGAGAAAAAAATTATGATTTAGACGATTTTCATACGTGGCGCTATAAGGCATTTAAATCAATCGTTTGACGTTGTGAAGAAAGAGATTGCTGCCATAAATAAACTTTGGTTGGAATTGAAAGCTGATATTGATTTTAAATATGGCAGAACAACGTTGAGTAGTAGCTTAAAGACTATAAGCTACGAATACAAAAGGTACCAGTTTAAATGGATCAATTTATAATTAATGTCACAGGCCAACACATCCGAGTCTTCTGATGAAGACCAGCATGGATTCTGATGAAGATGTGAGAATGGAAGGCGTTGACCCACTGCAGGACCATTGTTACATCAAATTTACAAATAGATTTAGCTATTCAATAAAAGATTTACAAGGACTTTTAATTTCGTTCTATATAATAAATATTTTTAAAATAACTTTTTTGAAAAATTCATTATAGACAAAATATCAGTGTTCATTAATCATAATAATAGTCATTTCTAATACGCATTTAATACCTTCACCTATAATTACGCAAAAAAAAATTGAAAGTTAAATTTCACCAACTTTTAGGTTCTCGATGGAGCGAAAATTTTGCATGTACGTTAAGTTTAGATGAAAATAAGTGACCTCATTCTAAATCCAATATGGCGCAATCCCGAAAATGGAGGACTAGTTATTTTTTGTGCATTCCAATGATATGGATATTAAATAAAAGGATGTGCTGAGAAGAATACCAAAAATAAAAGTGAAGCGTGTTTTTTGTTATGTTTTTTTTCTCAAACACGCTCGCATAAATTAAACGTTTTCAAATGTTTTTAAGGAATAATTTATATTAGCTTAAATCTTACCATAGAAATTTGTGATACTTGTGTCAAACTTACAGAAGTTACAATCAAGAAATTTGTTTATTATGCGAATCTTAAACAATAAATAAAGGGTTTAATATTTATTAGGTCTTTGTAAGTTTAAGCTGAACATTACAGTTTTTTTTAACTGAGCTTTGGTAATCAATTCATTCATTTATGTAATTTCATATAATTATATAATTCTAGTAATAAGATTAAATAAAGGGAAAAAATCTTTATTAATTTGGTAACATTAAGTACGCCATCAGTCGCGCGCAGAGTTATCTTGCGCGCACTCTACCCATGCCTACTCAGAAATCAACAACAATATCTTTTATTTTTTTTAATGATTTTGACTTGGATGCTTGTCTTTTAAACCATGTCGTCATTTCATTCGCGATCTTCGTTTTTATAGATTTTCAATTGTGGATTTAATGTATTTGATAGGCAGAAAATATTTCAAGTCATACGGCGAGGGTCATTACTTGCGATGGGTTCACTTTTACTGTCACTGTCACACCCACGCGGATTCCAGATGTGGAGGATTATGCACCTTCCCTGTTGGACTTTCTGCTGAACGCTCCGGGCAGATATCAGGTCTCTGTCTATGCCCCTCTGAGCTCTTCAGATCACTTCCAAATCTGTAAGCCGCCGCCGTGTGTGGCCCTATAGGTCAACGGAATGAGATGGGATTCGAGCTTTTTATGCATCCCTTTGAATCCGAAATTATATCCGATTAATTTTCAACATTGAAAGTTATATAATTGAATATACAAGTAACATGTCTTACAATTCGTGTAATATGACCCTACTTAAAAAAGATAAGATTAAATTCACAGTCTGTCCGGCCTTGTTTCACTATCAACGTGTTGGTTTTAGCCTCTTCTATTTTTTTTGTTGCTTATCGTACTTAGACTGTAATATATCCATTTTATTTTTAATTTCCTGTATACCACTTACTTCCAGCCTTACAGCTTTGAGGTCTGGACTCACTGAACTCTCTAATATATTACTTATTTCATTTCGTATCAAGGATGTTATGGTATGATTTACAGGTGTCTGCGTTTATGTAGGAGAAGAATACATTTCATAATTTTTTGTAATCGGCGAGGCCGCAAGCTAGGCTGGCAAACTGAGCATTTAAATACCTTAACACTTAGGATGTGTTCTTAAATGACGTACTAATGTTTCCCGTGTATCAGTTGAGCAAACCAATACAATATTAATAGATTTTAATTTATCCAATATAATGTGCACTGAACAAACTAGTCAAAAATATCTCTTTCCTGTTAGTAACAGTGGCAAGATGAACGAATACTTTATAGATTTCATAGCCGAAAATCATCTTTACCAGTTTAATCAAGTTCGAAATCCTTTTAACAATACTCTTGACCTAATATTAAGTAATAATGAAAGTGCATTTATAATCAAAGAAGTGAAAGAAAGGTCATATACCTTGAGCCATATAGACAGACATCACCTACCCCTAGAAATCAGTATAACTTGTACTCCAGTTTCACAGCTAGGAACAAACATAATCGAAATAATGAATTTTTATAATGCCGATTAGAGTGTTATTATCGAAGAGATTGAAAAAATATCTTGGAATGTAATTTTTATTACATGTGGTGATGTTAATAAATGCTAAAAGTCTTTATTGTAAGCTTCACGAGATTATGGGTCGGCATATTAGGAAATGTAAGAGAGGTAATAGTAAATACCCGCATTAGTTTTCAAAAGATTTAATAAAAAGATTAAAAGAAAAAAAAATACAGAAGCTTGTGCAATACATAAATATAAAATCCCTCTTTATGAAATAGCGTTCAAATTACTGCGTAAAAGATGTGAAACCTTAATACACTCATGCTACAAAAATCACATTAAAAATGTAGAAGAAAATATAATTAGTAATCCAAAATATACATATGACAATAGACATATGTAATAGCTTATTAAAAGCATTAATTTCTCAAGTATATACTCCGATTATCCTGTAGGCAAAGAAAATGTAATTCATAACATTGAGTAAGTTGGTATTAATCAAACTTTATCTAATATACTTAGTCGGGTCATAAGTTCTGTCAAAACCTTATTATTTAAAATTTTTGAACACTGGCTACAGTGCCGGCCTGAGGCAAGTTTTAGGATGGAGCGAGACCCAATTATGGCGCCCCCCTTGCTTATCCCTAATATATACCAGTTGTATGTATACATGCAAGCATGAAACTGGGAAGATCTTGACAACATCTTAAGTAAAATGAATACCGTCGTGGCAGCAACGCAGCACAAGCGACACGCAACATCAACTACGTTTACAGAGCAAATACTACAAACTAACACACCGCCTGTTATTGGTTTGCCCGCTTCCGTTCTGGAGATTTCGACCTGAAAATTTAACTCCGTGATCGTCCGAAAACTTTGGTCGAATTAAAGGACAATGACGAATTAAAGGCAATTCTGGAAGCTGATGATACTCAATGTACGGTGGAATTAGCAGCAGCTTTCCACGTTAGCATCAAAATAATATTAATCCATTTGCGTCAAATTGACAAGGTAAAAAAGCTTAACATATGAGCGCCCCACGAACTTAAATATCGCCATCGCGAAGTACGCATCGAGACGTGCTTTGCACTGCTTACCAGGCACACAAACGAAGGAATTATGAACCGCATTGTTATATGCAACGAAAAATGGATTCTGTTTGACAAACGTAAGTACTCAGCAAGTTGGTTGGATCCTGATTCAGCACCTAAATAATGCCCTAAGCGAAAACTTACCCCTAGAAAAGTGATTGTCACTGTTTGTTAGTCTAGCGCCGGTATGATTCATCACAGCTTCTTACCAAACAGGATGAGCATTACTGATGTGTACTGTGAATAACTGAACACAATGATGGAGAAGCTCACACGTCTCCAACCAGCTTCGGTCAATCGCTCGTCCCGCTGCTCCTGTACGGCAACGCGCGACTTCATACTGCACAACAGATGGTCTCCAAGTTACCAGAGCTGGGTTAGAAGTTCCCGTCATCCGCCGTACTCACCAGATCTTGCGCCTACAGACTTTTTCCAGAATTTAAATAATTTTTTGGCGGGAATAAAATTCAATAACCGAGAGGCAGTACAAAATACCTTTCAAGAATTTGTTGTCTCCCACGTCCAGCTGATTTTTTAAAGAAGGGCATCAATAAACTGCTACTGCATTAGCAAAGATGCATCGATTGCATGGGCAATTACTTTGATTAATAGAAATAAAAAATATAGAAAAATACGTTACGTTAACTTATTTCATAAAAAACGGCAATTTCATAAGTAAAGACCTAATATTAGGTAACGTATCTTGCCAATTATTTAATACTAAGAGCTGAAGAACTACTTTCGTGTGACCTTTATCGATATGTAAAAACTTTTTCAAACACATCCTTTCTCTTGAAAGCTCCAATCGCGGTTAAGATCATGCGTTCATTATTCCTCCAACTTTGAGCATACTTTTTTAAAATGTTCATCGGTCTCATTCAAATCATAGAGGAAACTCTCTATTCTATGTTATAAATGCCAAGTCTCATTAATTGTAAAAAATCGTGTAAAGCATGTCTCTATTTAATTTTATGGCGGTGTCTAACATTGGTTAGAAAACATTTGTTCTGAATAACATTTCTTGATCCGGAATATATTTATATATTTTTTTCTTTATATATTTAGAGTCAAAAGTATCTGAATTTGGGATCTTACAAACCTTTAAAAAGCTCCAAAAATGTTAACTTTATCGTAAAAAGTCATGGGACTTTTTTATTTGTATTTTATCAAAGAACACAAAAAGAAATTTCTCTAGTTTAAAAATAACAATTCCTTGCAATTGAAAAAAAATCGGTTCAAACAATATGGCACCGAGTTGTCCCATGGCAACATGCATTTATATCATCAGCAGGACAACTTGAAGAGAATCGCATGAAAAAATTGAGGTGGAATACTTTTGGTACTCATGTGCCGATTTCTCCTGGGCTATTAGAACATTTTCTTCTTTTTTCGTTCGCGGATTCTTTCAAACTCAAAGTTTATTTCAGCTTTTTTAGCTGTATCTTAGCTGCAATAAATCCTTCGTATCTAGGTATATTCTTTTTTGTGCATCAGTTTTGTAGCATCTGATAAATCTATGCGCTATGCTTGCATGCATGTGCTGACAAGATTAACGTGGAATAAAACGTCGTAACAAATGACTAAAGGCAGCAAAAACTTAAACTTCTTAAAATTGCCTGCAAGTGATTTAGCTTCCAAACTTGCCACGGGATCAGTTGTGTCGACTCTTCCAAGGCACTTTTTACTTCGACGTACTGATACCGCACCGCTTGCAAGCTGTTGACTCTACTTTCGCATCTTGTTTGAAACACCTTCTTTAAAATTAAGCTCTTCACATGTTTAGAAATAACTTCCCATCTTTTTGTTGAGTTTGTAAAAAAATACAAATAAGCGCTGAAGAATGCCGTGCTCGTCTCAACAAATAAGGCCATACGCACATGTATCAACTAGCCACATGTTCGAAACCAAAATATTGAAAAGCGAGAAAATGTTTATCAATAAACTCAGGCACATGAGCAAAGAAACGGAATAGAGTAAGCTTCTAAGGAGCGTGCGAAATTGTTACCTAAATATTATAATATAAGATTGTATTTTTGTATTATGTACCTAGCTATGCTATTATAAAAGTTTGACTAAGGCGTATTCTGGGAACGCCTGGAGCGGACGCTCCGTTCGCCCTATGGTAGGGCCGGCCCTGACTGGCTAGATGGACTTCACCATTTTTAAAAACATAACGTTTGTGCTTGCCGAAAATAAAAAAGACATCAATTTTCATTAATTTTCAAATATGTAGTGGTCGAAAAAAGAAGATAGAGTAGCGGTTATCGGGGTGCACTCCTGTGGTTACGCGCCAAAAGAGATTTTCAATATTCTACAAAAATTGAAAATAACCCTATGATTTGTTTATCGCACTATCAAACGATTCACTGAAGATTCAAGCTTCGAAGACCGTAAGAGGACCACCCGACCTCGTACAGTTATGACACCCGCGATCATCAAAGCAGTGAAGGCGTAAATCCAACGAAATCCTGTTTGTAAACAAAAAATCTTAGCTCTTCAAATGGGCCTAAGCAGAACCACGGTCAAAAGAGTGATCAACGAAGATTGGACAACTGAACAACAAGAACTACGAGCTTATCGTAAGAAGAACGGACATTTTTTTGAACGAGCGTTTGAAAAATATTAGGCTGGATAAATCCCGCGCTTTGTTACAGCGGTACGAGGGGGAAAAAATAGCGCGAAATTTTGTTTTCGGATGAAAAAATTTTCAACATCGAAGAAAGTTATAATAAACAAAATGTTAAGGCGTATGCCCACAGCAGTGAAGAAGCCAGCACGCGTATTCTGAGGGTTCAACGAGGACACTATCCTTCGTCAGTCAATGTTTGGCTTGGAGTCTCATATTCAGGCTTAACTGAGATGTTTTTCTGTGAAAAAGGTGTAAAAACCAGTGCCGAGGTGTACCAAAATACCGTCCTAACTAACGTAGTGGAACCTCTTTCTCAAACAATATTCAAAAACAGACATTGGGTATTCCAGCAGGACTCTGCACCAGCTCATAGGGCACAAAGCACGCAAAACTAGTTGACCGCCCGTGGAATTGACTTTATCGGACATGAAGACTGGCCCTTTTCTAGTCCAGATTTAAACCGATTGGATTACTAAATATGGCAATATTTGGAGGAGAATGTATGCGCGAAACCTCATCAGAATTTGGAATCTCTCCGAGCATCTTTGGCTAAAGCAATGGCAGAAATAGATAAGAATGTGGTGCGTGCTGCGATTGACGATTGGCCGCGTCGATTGAGGGCATGTATTCAAAATAGGGGAGGGCATTTTGAATAATGTAAATAAAATTGTATTCTAAATTAAATTACCTTTCATTTCATATAGAATTTCTATATAATTATCAAAAAGTGTATAATTAATTTTATAAAAAGTTTTTGAGAGAACTAATGACCCGACTAAGTACATATAAGTGTAGAGGAAGTAGAATCAAAGCTTAAGAAACTTAACAGCAACAAAGGCGCTGGTCCCGACAATATATCGCCTTTCTTTTCTAGGTAATGTGCAGCAGCCCTGGCGCGCCCTTTAAGTGTGTTTTTAAAAGTGGAGATAGGACAGATATAAAAAATTAGGGCCCATATCAATATTATCCGTGTTACCAAAGGTGTTTGAGGCTATTATCTGTCCAATTATAAATTGGCACATGAAATCAATACAAACTGATAGGCAACATGGATTTTTGAAAGGAAGGTCCACTACGTCAAACTTTGTGAATATACTGATAATTTATGTGTGTCTGTGGACAATAACTTTCAAGTTGACGCAATTTATACAGACTTCTCAAAAGCGTTTGACGTCGTGAATCATTCCATACTAATAAAAAAGCTTGAATGTTGTGGATTCCACAGCTTCTTTTTAAAATGGGTATTTTCTTACCTACATTACAGAAAGCCGAAAGTTGTAATGAATGGATTTCAATCTGAGGCATTTATAGCATATTCAGGAGTGCCACAGATCTCACACTTGGGGCCAACCCTATTCAACATTTTTATAAATGATGTAGTAAATTGTTTCCTTAACAGCGATGTACTTCTCTTTGCAGATAATTTAAAATGTTATAAAGATATAAATACCTTTAATGATGGAAACTTACTACAAAATGATATTAATCTCCTCGTGCGAGCTTAATAATGTAATCCTTAATCGTGATAAATGTTACCAAATATCTTTTAATAAAACAGTCAAATTTTTTCTTGATTAGGTATTTTAATTGATTGTAAATTAAGTTTCACTTATGGACGCTTTTACGCTTTATTGCGCTTATGGACTTGTGTTTGTTACACAAAACCATTAAGAATAAAATTAGCTCGAATAATCTTTTAGGTAATATATCATATGTTGTTCCTAGACCTGATTCTAGAATAAGAAATTATAGTTTATTTTAAACTAGGTATTGTAGAACAAATGTCGGATTATCAGCTCCAATTAATAGAACCTTAAAAAACTTACAATGTAATTTCGAAATTAGTCGATCTTGACATATTCAACGATTCTTATTATAACCTTTGGCCCTTTGTAACCTTGTGCCCCTAGTCACGTGCCTAATTTGCCTTTAGGATAATCCGCCACTGAATGTAGACACAAATTCGAGGACAATGAATTAAGTCGAGCAAGATGTGCAGGAGTATTGCGGTGACCGAACCGCAGTCAATTTATAGTCACTACTTGCTTCTTTCTACTTAGCGTACCACGGTTTTAGAGGTATTTCGTCCTGGATACTTCCATTCCACTTGCCTTTGCTTCCTTGATCTTTCTTCCACATATCTTTCCATAATAAACGGATATTATTTCTTATCTCAGTATAACATTAATATATATAACATTACAATCGGTAAGAGGTAAAGGTAAATATATCCTACATCAAGTGGATTTATTACTTCACATGTAGTCTTACCGGCGACTTCATTTCCAGTATACCTTTATGTGTAGGAATCCACATAGAGGCGACTTCAACACCCTTTTTTACAAGTTAAGTATATGGCCTCTAATATTATACATTAGATTATACATACTGTATCAAAAGGCACAATTTAAGGTGCCATATTGTCTCCCTTGCTATACTACCTTCTCACTTCTCAAATTTAACATAACATAACATAAACACTCACGCCTGTCACCCAGAGGGGTAGGCATGAGACTATGGAATTCCATTTGGCACGATCCTGACACACCTCTCTCGCTTCCTCCACATCCATATACCTACGCATACACGCTCGTCGGTTAAAGGTACTCTTAATTTAGCCCATTTTCAATATATCGCCAATTTGGTCGATAAACTTTCGCCTAGGGCGACCCTTCCCGACTCTGCCATTCACCTCTGCAACATAAATTTGCTTTGTCACTCTTTCCTCATTCATTCTTTCTACATGACCACAAACCACCGAAGCATTCCTTTCTTAATCCTAGTCACAACATCATCTTGCAAACCACACATTTCTCTTATCACATTATTTCTCACCCTGTCATTCAGATTCAGCCCTAGCATACTACGTAATGACCGCATTTCTACAGCATTTATTCTACTCTCGTGCTTCTTCTGCCACACCCAACTTTCACTACCATACATTAAAGTAGGCACTAACACAGCATTGTGAATTGCCAAACGTGCCTTTTTGGACACATTCTGACTTTTCACAATAGAGTGTAGAGCCCCATTCAATCTATTTCCTGCATTCACTCGTCATTCTATATCCTTATCATATCTACCATCCCTGCTAAACACACATCCCAAATACACAAACTCATCTACTTGTTCTATCAACTCCCCTTCTATTCTTATTTCACATATCGTTTTACTTTCTTCTCTTTCAAAAACCATAACTTTCGTCTTACTTGCGTTCACTTTCATTCCCTTTTCTTTTAATGTCCTGTTCATTAATGTAACCATCATTTGCAACTCGGCTGTCGACGACGCAAGTATGACTTGATCATCGGCGTACAAAAGGCATTTGACGGTTAACTCACCCATTCTTAACCCGCATTCTTCTGCTTTCAAATTTTCCAAACAACTGTCCATAAATAGGTTGAACAGCCACGGGGAAGCCACACAGCCCTGTCTGACACCTTTATGGATGCCAAACCAGTCCGAGTAGGCCCCGTTGATCCTGACACAAGCACTAGAGTCCCTATATAGAGACTTCAATGCCTGTATCAAGCCAGCGCTCAACCCAAATGAGTTCAGTGTTTGCCATAACACATCCCTGTCCACTCTGTCATAAGCCTTCACCAAGTCTATGAACGCACAAAAAACTTTTTGGTTTTTGGCCAAAAACTTCTCCGCGATCATGCGCATGGAAAAGACCTGATCCGTACATCCCATTCCCTTTCTAAATCCCGCTTCCACATCCCAAATTTTTCCATCAGTTTCTTTCATAACTCTTTCAATTAGTACCTTAGCATACAGTTTTCCCACAATGCTAAGAAGGCTGATACCACGGTAGTTTTTACAGTCCTGCTGTGATCCTTTTCCTTTATATATTGGGACTATCACGGCTTTGCACCAGTCTCCCGGTACCCGCTTAAGTTCCCAACATAAATTAAACAAGGTGTACAGCAGGTCTGCCACCACTCCTTCTCCAGCCCTTAGCATTTCGAGAGATACTCTATTATAACCGGCTGCCTTACCTGCTTTCATACTTTTCATTGCTTTCATTATTTCATCTATACTTATATCTCTATCTATTTCCTTTTCTTCCGGAATTTCTATTTCATTTAATTCAAACGTCTCATCACTCATAAACACGCTTTCAAAGTATTCCTTCCATCTCCTTAAACTCAAAACTTCGTCATTCAGAATACAGCCATTCTGGTCTCGTATAGCATTCATTCTAGGCTGTTTTGATTGTCCCATGGTAGTTCTTACGAGTTTCCAGAACATTTTAATGTTTGCCTGGAAGTTATCCGATATTCTTCTATAATTCATATCCGTTCTTTCTTGCTTTTTCCTTTCAACTACTTCTTTTACTCTCTTATTTAGGTGTCTAAAGACTGCCTTTTTCCTTTCAATATCATCATTCATACTGCTAGAATTACTAGCCTTGGTTGCTAGTAAATCTAGCCATGCTTTCTTCTTTGCTTCAACTTCCATCCGTACCTCATCATCCCACCATAACGTGTTAATTTTCCTTTCATTCGTTCTCTTACACCACATACTTCGGTAGCTGCATCCACTAAACCTTTCTTGACATTATACCACACAGTCTCCAAGTCTAAATCATTCATACACAATTCAGCCATACCACTTACATTTTCTCTCAATCTATATTTGAACTTCTCTCTCACACCTTCATCTTGTAACCTCTCTGTTCTTATACGCTGTAACGCAGTGGTAGACACAGATGTCCGATGCCTCCAACGTCTGAAAAGACCACTAATTCGGCATAAGACCAAGTAATGATCCGTCCCTACGTTAGAGCCCCGGTAAACCCTTGTATCTACCACCGCGCTCCTCATTCCTTCATCAACAATTATGAAATCTATCATACTTCTATCATCACCTCTTTCCCATGTATACGTGTGAATCTTCTTATGACGAAAGAAAGTGTTCGTCACAAAAAGATTCTTTTCCACGCATACGGCGAGAAGGCATTCACCATTCTCATTTATACTTTCATCACCAAACGGTCCCAATATCCTTTCATAACCAAGCCTCCTCACCCCAACCCTTCCATTAAAATCGCCTAATATCACAATATTTTCATTATCCTTGCATTTCATTAGCACCATCCTAACCAACTCCCAAAACTGCTCTCGGATATAAGTGGGCTTAGACATGTCTGGGGCGTAGACCCCTAAAACAAACAACTTCTTTAAGCCCACTTTCATTCGTATCCATAGCAGTCTCGGGCTTACACATTCATACTCTTTCACACAATGACCCATTCTTTCTGAAAGGATGATACCGACTCCCTGGCATGCCCGCTCGGTCTCGTCTACACCAGACCAGTACGCGGTATACATGCCATGTGTAGTAGCATCCTTTCCCTTCCGTTTCGTCTCATTTACACATAACACGTCTATTCCTCTATCATGCATCATATCGCATACTTCATCCATCTTATCATTCATTCCTCCACATACATTCAATGTAGCCAGACGGGCTTCCGCAATCCACTTTTCGCCGGGGGACAGAACGTGACGGGTGGCGAACCTCGTCGCCAGTTTTCCTCCCGGAGATTCTTCGCACCCCTGCCCCATTAAAGGGGCGCCGGGAACTCGGGGCCATTTCTTTAATTCTATGCCTCATGGTGCGAAAGTAGAGTGTGGTATTTTTTACGCCGCTACCACACGGCGAGGAGCCGAGTCAGTTCTTTCGGCTTTGTCGCTTGTTTAGCACCACCCGGGGGACACGTGTAGGGTGGGCCTAGGATTAGGTGGTCAAAGCCTACGGACGCGAGCGACTCATCCCCCAAATTCTCAAATTTGTAAATATGTAAATAACGTAAATATAGTTCAATTTGCTGATGACTTAGTTTTTTACTATGTAAATTATAATGTATATTCTGCAATTGATAATGTAAATTTAGTTCTCTGTAATTTAGGAAAATATTATGACAACCCTAAACTAAAAATTAATACCAAAATTACTAGCTTTCAAAGGACTGGAAGGAGGATAAAAAACACAGAGAAAAGTAAAGCTGAGAACAAATTATCGGACGCGTCCGTAAGACGGCGTGTTCGGACGCCTCACTTCAGTCATTCTATAAAGGTGTTTCAATCGAGAAACATGGCAAGCAGCGACAACGAGGACGAATTTATAGAATTAGCGGCAGCTGCCTTATGTTGTCCTCCACAAAAAAGTGAAAAGGAGTGTTTGGGTCCATGATATTAATGTAAAACGACTCGAGTATGGTGAATTTCATACATTGTATCCAGACTTACAAAAAGATGATATTAATAATAATAATAATAATAATAATAGCCATTTATTTTACAATTTTCATACACAGTCCATATTAGAGAAATAATTTACAATATTATTATGATTCATGCAATATTGTTTCTTTTACTAAATGTCATGTTATCAGTGTTAATTTCAAATAAAAAAGTTCAAATTCAATTTACAAAATTAACTTTTGATTATAAAGAATGTTTCAGTAAATAAATATATTAGTTAAAAGATGATAAACGTTACAAAATGTACTTAAGAATGAATGAAAACCAATTTAATTTTCTGCTTAGTCTGATTGAAAATGATGTTTAAAGCTGAGAACAAATTATCGGACGTGTCCGTCAGCCGCGGCTGACAGTCGCGGCTTAGCAGTATGCACGGTAGTTAAGACGGCGTCTTCGGACGCCTCACTTCAGTCATTCTATAAAGGTGTTTCAATCGAGAAACATGACAAGCAGCGACAACGAGGACGAATTTATAGAGTTAGCGGCAGCTGCCTTATGTTGTCCTCCAAAAAAAAAGTGAAAAGGAGTGTTTGGGTCCATGATATTAATGTAAAACGACTCGAGTATGGTGAATTTCATACATTGTATCCAGACTTACAAAAAGATGATAATAATAATAATAATAGCCATTTATTTCCCAAATTTCATACACAGTCCATATTAGAGAAATAATTTACAATTTACAATATTATTATGATTCATGCAATATTGTTTCCTTTACTAAATGTCATGTTATCAGTGTTAATTTCAAATAAAAAAGGTTCAAATTCAATTTACAAAATTAACTTTTGATTATAAAGAATGTTTCAGTAAATAAACCATTTTATGATAAAAATTAATATTTAATATAATTTTGTCATAAAAATAATTTTTTATGACAAAAAGATAATAAACGTTACAGAATGTGCTTAAGAATGAATGAAAACCAATTTAATTTTGATGATGTTTAATTCAGCAGCAATTTGCTCCCACACTTCCTGTTTTAAAGTAGTATTTTTATAGTGCTGCACTTTGTAGTTATATAGGCATTCGTGGCCACGAACACATTCAATTAAATTTTCTTCGTCTGACATGTCGCGAGCGCGGTAGGTTCGTTTATGACACTCGAAACGTCCGCGGACGCGTCCCGTGCCCTGTGCATACCGTCCGCGGACGCACAAATATCCAGCCGGCTAGATTCTGTTCGGACGTCCGAACGCTCAAAGATGACCCAAGGGCACGTCCGCGTCTTACGACCGATAGTTTGCACAGTGTAGTATTAAATGTACTGGCTAGATTCAAATAAGCCGCGTCTTTCAGCCGCGGCTGACGGACGCGTCCGATAATTTCTTCTCAGCTTAATGCTGCTACGGGAAGTTGATAAAGACAACGCTATAGTTTTAAAATCTTCATAAAAAGCGAATTCTTTAAATCGAAATTCTTAAAATACATTTTGTAACCAGGTATCCGACAAGGTTTATTTTTTTTTAACCAAATTTCATTCAAGAGACAAAAATATCTATGTTATTTTCTGGTAAGAAAATAGTCAAAAGAGGAATCTTATTATATATATGTACCTTGTATATTGTTATTGTTACCATGTAAATTGGGCTATTCTTAAAATACAGGCTTTTTAAGGCTACTACTATTCATAGTTAAGTAGTAAGATTTTTAATCAATAGATCTTTAAGTGATATTGTTGTAATGGGAGTGTCATTCCTTTTGTTTGGTAGTGAAATAAGCGTTTGAACTAGTGCGTTTGTAATTTCAGTGTTATTTATAAGCTGACTTTTAAGTTCGTCTAAAGAAAGCGATTTTTGTTTGGCAGATTTCACAGACTGAGTTTTATTTACAGGTTTCTGTATAAGAGAAGCAGGACGACTGATCTACATTAGTTTTACTTACAAGAGCTGGAAAATAATTATCATATTTTTTGTCTTTTGTATTGGCAACAAAGATTGCATAAGTAATATTAGACATTTTTCTTGATTTTCTTTAATTTTAATCGGATATTGCCAAATGTTATCCACTGCAATTCATGCACTAACCTCTATATATACAAGTAGTACTGGACTAGCTATACGATACAAAATGCTTATTCTAAACGTAGTGATTATATTCTCTTTGGCTTATGCCGATTTGAAGCGCCCTCATTGTCCGTAACGTGAACTAAACTTGACATAATATGCCAAAGTCTGTTGTGTTATTTAAATCGTATCTCTGTATTTTGAACTTACAAACTAAAAAAATAAAGTATTTTATGTGGTATGATTGTTTGATTTTAGTTACATAATGAGAATTATTTTTAGTAATAATGCGAATGCTTAATATGTAAAACTCGTGTCTATAATACTTATAGATGTTGTTTTTTACCCATATCTTCTTTCTTTCGTTGTGAAAACCTAAGTGCCCGACAACAGAGAATTATCAAATGTAAGTTGGAAACCTGTTAATTAATTAATTTTAAATAATTAACAGGTTTCCAACTTAACCTAGACTAAAATTATGGCTAAAAAGCACAAGAATTGGAAATTGGCGTCCGAAACAAAATGATTATCTTTGTTCTAAACACTTTACATCATCATCATCATTACAGCCCTTCACAAGTCCACTGCTGAACATAGGCCTCCCTCAAGGAATGCCACAATGCACGATCCTGAGCCACCTGCATCTATCGACTTCCTGCATGTCTTACCAGGTCGTCACTCCATCTAGCGTCCCGCCATACACTTCGTCCGCTGGTACGAGGCCGCCACTCGAGAACCTTTTTTCACCATCGGCTATGTCGGTCACTCTGGTTCTACTGCGGATATCCTCATTTCTAAGTTTATCACGCAGAGAAACTCCATAGCTCGCTGAGCGACCTTGAGCTTCTTCATCCGGCCAGCAGTGAAGGATCACGTCTCAGTTCCATAGGTCATCACTGGCAACACGCACTAGTTGTATAGTCTCGTTTTCAAGTTTTGAGGTATACCTGACGGGAAGATGTGCCGTAATTTACCGAACGCTGCCCAGCCGAGTTGAATCTCTCGGTCGAAGTTGGACTTACCTAGTCCCAGGCAAAGATACTCGTCAACAACTTCGAGCATAGTGTCCCCAACAACTACCGGCATAGGTGTGACATAGACATTAAATATGATCTTTGTTTTGTCCATGTGCATCTTAAGACATAGATGTGGTCTATGGTGCTAAAGACTTTTCGAAAACCGGCTTGTTCGGGACGCTGGAAGTCGTCAAGTCTACGCGCGAGACGATTCGTAATGACTCTCGAAAACAGCACGTAGACGCGGCTCAGAAGGGAAATTGGTCTGAAGTTCTTCAAGAGAGCGTTGTCACCTTTCTTGAAGAACAAGACCACCGCACTTCTGCTCCGGTGTAATGCTCCGGAAACGACGCTGCCACACTCAGTCTTCAGCTTCGAGAGTTAGCTCTTTCTGGCTGACAGATCTCTACCAAAGACTGTTCCCTGGTTCTGCTCGATCGCTTCTTCAATACGAGCAGTATTAAAGTTGCGTGAGTCCCGCCGCATGCATTTGGAGATCTGTTTGTTCAGTTGCCTGTATCAAATCTACTGAAGACTGCACCTTTATATCCCGTCGAACAGCCATGAGATTAAGAGTGTGATCGGAGAGTTTTTGTCTTCTTCTGCGGCGGGTCTTGCAAAACTTAGCTCGGACCGCACGGACAGTTTCCACGAGCTTGTCATTCATATCATCCACTTCATTGCAATCTTCTAAGCACTGAAAACGGTTTCGTAGCTCGAGCTGAAAGGTTTCGGGACTTTGGATTAGAGTACGAGGGGGACGGAGCGTTGACTTCATTAGACGTGACCTCTCCAACTTAACGTTTAGGTTCAGTGTGCCTCTCACCATTCGGTGATCGCTGCCGGTTTTCACCCTTGCGATCACTGAGACATCACTGAACAGTTGTCGTTTGGTCGTCATAATGAAGTCAATCTTATCTTTTGTCGAACCGTCGGGGCTTGACCAGGTCCACTTCCTGTGGGGCTGCTTCTGGAAGAAAGCGTTCATCATAAAGAGTCCCTCTTTCTCCATGAAGTCGGCCTGCTGCTGGCCTCTTCGGTTCCGTTGCCCTATTCCGAATTCACCTACTTTCAGCTCACCGTTCTCTCTTGTGCCTAGTTTTGCATTGAAGTCTCCCATTAACACTGTATAGTGGGTTTTGGAGGAATGCATGGCTCTAGAGATATCCTCATACATTTCTTCCACCTCCTCATCGAGGTGTCCCGAGGTTGGTACTTAAACCTGTATGACCTTCAATGAATACCGTGTGGTGATTATAAGTATAAGGTACGCAACCCTCGTCGACACGCTCCCAATTTTTACAACGTTGTTATCGAGAGACTTGTGGACGATAAATCCGACACCTCCTTGGGACAGATGATCGCCCTCCCGGTGATAGAATAAGTTGCCGGATTCGAGGATTACCGTGTGCTCCCCCTCTCTTCGGACCTCGGATAATCCTATGATATTCCAGCGCAACTTATTTATCTCTTCTTCCAGCTCCAGGATCTTCTCGTCAGTCCTCAGGATGCGTGCGTTATAACTTGCCAGGTCGAGTCGTCGTAGGTGGCAACCGAACCTCCACCGGAGATACTTAGCACCCCCTGCCCCGCCGTTACTATGGTCGCCACCGTAGCCGGGAATAGCGGGTCCGCCGGGGACTGGGGGCCGTTTATTAATGTCATTGCTCATGGGGGTATATTGCCATAGCTGCCACGCTTGGCGAGCGGGTTGGCAACCGCAGTTTTATTATTGTTATTTTGTATTAAATATTGTGTTATTTTGTATTATTTATTATTTTTATTATAACACTTCACATACGAATGTTTTATGGGACATGAGAAAGGCTTCCCTTTGAAAAAGTGCAGTATATCCCACAATATTTTGTGGTAGTACCAATACTAGTAAGTATAAAAGTATTAGATTATTATTGCGAATGTTTAGGTCACCTGATGATGACTTTGTGTTCTGTTCTGTTTAAATATGACCAATTTATTATATCAAGGCAATAAATTTATATTGGTATTATTAATATCCTTAGTGAGTTTTCTTGAATTAAGGGGTGGGGCGTGGGGGGTTATTAGCCGTGGCTTGGTAATCCATGGTAAACATAGGGCTACTCACATGGCTGGCCCGAAGGGAAAGGCTGGCTCAATTCGGCCACTCTGAGTGGGCTTGTCCAGCCCTTGGGTGTGGGTTAGTGAACTACGGTTAGAGGAGAGTCCTCTCTCTATATCGCAGCAGCCGAGATGGAGTCGCAAGGGAAGAAAATTGTTGGTGTGGTGACGTATAACCCGACTAGCCTCCGCTACTTTGGCGAGACTGCACCACTGGGTGCTTCCGAGTGCTCATTTTACCCTAGATCCATGATCTCCACATATCGGGCGCGAGCTGTCCGTTATGCAGGTGGAGTAAGAGGCCGCGAAGGGCAGTGCGCCTTGTGTTCGTGGTAGGTCTTATCTGAGAAGGAAATGGGGGAAGAGAAGTCCTCAACTACGGAGGGGTCCTAGCTGGTGGGACCGCGGATGTGTTTGAAAGCGTTTCCGTGGCCCTGCCAATGTGTGCGAATGTGGAATACCATGGGTTTTAGCAGGTGCGAGTCCGACATAATCCGTTCTTGCCCCCGCGAAGCAGGTATACGAAGGCATTTTCTCATTTAAACTTAGACGACTTAACTTAATTTTAGACGACTAACGCAGCGTCGGTCTTGATTTTATATGAGGTATAAAACTGGCGTCTAAGACCTAGGTATTAATTGATACATTTATTTTTTGTATGGCATTATATTAATATGATACATAAATAGAATGGAGGTTACGGGTAAGCCTAGGTATAGAATTTGTATCGATATTTTTTCTCACATTGTCTTACCTATCTCTGTTATTAGTTCCGTGAACGTTTACTTCTGCTGTCAGCGCCCAAATGGCGAAAATCAAATAGCCTCATTTTGTCACGGTGTATAGCCAGTCGATATAAAGAGGTCAGTGAATTCATGCAAGTGATTTCTTCATATGGTTTGTCACATACTTTATAATTATGCTCTGCAGTGCTTTTTATCATTACACACTCTGTCCAAATGGTTAAATTTAAAACATCATTTATAACATTGTTGCAGAGGTGGAATGTATTCAAAGACTCTGTAAGAAAACAAACCATACTGCACATGTCAGGTAAACTGTTAGCAAAGAAAGTAATACTGATAGTATGTGGTGCCACCCTTTCTTAACCATCTTTCTTCAGTAACCTGCGCACAGCAATTATCTCATATATTGCGGAAAGTTTATAATATAGCTCTTTATTTGAAATATGTTAGCACAAATGGAATGATTCCAATTTTCTAAATTTGTACCGCTGGAATATACGCCTTCAGTTTGTACTTGTCACATTTAAAATTGTTTATTAACAAATTTTGTACATTTTCTGAGATTTTGTTGTAAATGCGTATATCAGTATTGCCCTATAAATTAATTGCTAATTCTGTGGAGTCCAGTGTTTAACACGTTGAACGCCACGCGGCCCTCCGGTGGGCCTATCATGACTTTCCATTGGGGCCAAGTCAAAATCACGTAATCCGTAAGTTAGGTTTTATTAAACGTGCATGTAATGACTTCAAAAATACTCAGACTCTGATAACTATCTACAATGCATTAATTCGTAGCAGTTTAGAATATGCCACAGTGATAGGGAATCCTTCTTATAAAATACACGTTGACAGAATCGAGCGTATTCAAAAAAACTTCACTCGATTCATCGCTTATAAATTTCAAATCTGTCCATACTATACTGACTATAATCAGAATCAGAATCAGAATATTTATTGCCAATAAGCTGTGTATGTACAATTTGCGGGTGACATTGCAATTAAATGTTACACAGTTTACCCATATCGGGTATGCAATAATTAAGAAATAAAACTATATAAATTAATGTTTGGTATTAAATTATTCATTTAAATTATAAAACACATTACATATTAACCACTTTTTGAGGTGTATTTTAAATCTTGGCAAGTCCATAGCTTTTATATCAGGTGGCAGATGATTGAATATTTTAATACCTGTACAAAAAGTGCTCTTATAATACATGTAATTATTAATTTTAGGTGTACATAAATTGTTCTTATATTGACTGCGCATTGGACGTAAATTCAAGTTAGATTTAATCTGAAAACAGTTGTTATTCTGTTTGATAAAAATTGAAATTTCTAAAATGTAAATATTAGTAAGAGTGAGATAGCCTTTTTCTTTGAATACATTTCTTAGAGTTTCGTCTGCGTACATATTATAAATGATCCGCAGACATCGCTTTTGTAGAATAAATGTTGACTGCACGTTTGTAGAATTACCCCAGAAAATAATGCCGTAAACTAATAGAGGGTATACCTGACCGAAATATGCAGCCCTTGATATGTCAACGGAAGTTGTTTCTGCTAATATGGATAATGCGTAACTGTAGCTAGATATTTTTTCTTTAATTTTTCAATGTGGGATTTCCAGTTTAAATGACAGTCTATGGTGACTCAAAGAAAATTAATGTTATCAACTGTTTCTATGTGGGTGTCTTTATCTGCAATATTTAAATTTAAAGATTTTGTTTAGTAATTTCTGAATTGAATAATTTTAGTTTTTGTTAGATTTACGTTTAAACTAATTTTATTAAGCCATTCGACTGCTATTTTTAAGGTTTTATTTATGTTATTTTCAAAATTCATTTGAGTATCGGGTATAAAGATAGTTGCATCATCAGTAAACATAACACATCTATTGTCAGTGACATTTGGCAAGTCATTCACATAAATTAAAAATAACAGGGGGCCCAAAATACTCCCTTGTGGCAAACCTAGTGTCATTTTAACTGGCTTAGACTGTACTTCTTCGAAAGTTTTACTGATTTTGTCAAATTTTGCAATAGCTGTGAGTTGTTCTCTATCTTTTAAATAGCTTTCTAACAGTTTTAATACCAAACCACGTATACCTAATCTTTCAAGTTTATTTAATAGTACATCGTATATTACACAGTCAAATGCCCTTGACATATCTAAAAACAAACCTACACAAGAAGTTTTATTATTTAAAGATTCCCAAATTTCCTTAAGTATTTCATACATTGCAAGTGTAGTGGATTTATTTTTCTGAAAACCAAATTGATTTTTATTTATTATACTATATTTTTTGAAAAACTCTATAAGCCTATTGTAAATGATTCTTTCAAATATTTTTGAAAAGTTGGATAAAATTTTAAAATTTTTTGAACAAAGGTTTGATTTTTGCTGTTTTTAATTTATGTGGAAAGGTACCGGTTTCTATCATTAAGATAAGTAAATAAACAAGCGGCTCACTGGGCACACTAATATACTCTATGGATTTTTTAATAATTTGGATCGATATATTGTTCACTACTCTTTTTATTTTTGAGGTTTATGATTATTTTTTTCAATTCATTTGCGTCAACGGGTGATAAATATAGGCTATGTAGATGTGTAGAAGGTAGAGAGTATAGTGCCACCAACTTATCTGTGAACTGACAGCTTGGCGCTTCTGCGCTGAAGTGTTGCCAGTTCGGGAATATTCCCATCTAAGGGTCTTATATTCCTACATAGAGTCGACGTACTAGGGTAATAGATTAGTCACGGAATAAAAAGACTAGAACACAGATTTAACAGATATATGTCCAAGAAAAAGAAGAAACAAAAATACGAGGGTGGATTGAAAAGTACTCGGCCTAACACAGATCCATTCAATTCTAAAAATCAAATCTACCCACATTATTTAGTTCAGTTCAGACTAGTTCATTGTGTGAAGTTCCAAACGTGTGCGATAATTAGTTGTGATTTTATAAATTTATTAACAAAGTAATCGAACATAATTTCCGCGAATGGAGCAAATCGAGCAGCATGCCGTCATTAAGTACCTCCATAAGAAGGGGCTATCATCAAAAGCCATCCATGATGACATGGTCAGTACATTAAGCGATTGTGCTCTGTCATATTCATCCGTCAAAAAATGGATAGCAGAATTTAAGCGTGGTAGAGAGAGTGTGAAAGATGAACCCCGCTCTGGAAGGCCTTCGACGTCAACTACTGACGAAAATATTAAAAAAGTACTTGATTTAATAATGGGAGACCGCAGATTAAAAATTAGAGAGATAGCCGAGATTATAGGCATCTCTTATGAACGAACTCAAAACATCATTGTCAACGAGTTGGGTTTCCACAAGGTGTCTGCCAGGTGGGTTCCGCGACTGCTTTCAGTTGAACAAAAAAGGACGCGATTGACTATTTCACGCGACTGTTTGGAGTTATTTGAAGCCGATGCAGATGATTTTTTGAATCGTTTTGTTACTATAGACGAAACATGGGTTCATTACTGTACACCGGAAACAAAACAACAATCAAAACAGTGGAGAAGACCTGGTTCACCACCCCCTAAAAAGGCTAAGTCGATTTTGTCGGCAAGTAAGGTGATGGCTTCAGTATTCTGGGACTCGAAAGGTGTGATTATGATTGATTATCTTGAAAAGGGTCAGACTATAAATTCTGATTACTACTGCACCTTACTACGTCGTTTACGAGAGGAAATAAAAGAAAAACGTCGAGGAATGCTCAGAAGAAAAGTCCTGTTTCATCAAGATAACGCCCGTGTTCACACGTCAGTACAGTCAATGGCTGAAATTCACAACTGTGGCTTTGAACTGTTACCGCATCCGCCGTATTCACCTGATCTGGCACCATCAGACTTCTTTCTGTTCCCTAACCTAAGAAAGCACTTGGGAGGTCAAAGATTTTCGACAAACGACGAGGTCAAAGCAGCTGTAGACGCATATTTTGACTCTAAGGAAGAATCATTTTTTTTCAACGGTCTAAATGCTTGGAAGGGGAGGTGGCAAAAGTGTATTGAACTTGATGGTGATTATGTAGAAAAATAAAAATATAACTGATTTAGTATGTGTTTATTTTCTTGGTTAGGCCGAGTACTTTTCAATCCACCCTCGTATCATAATTGAACACTTTTATTATATATTTAGAAACTTTAATTAAAAAATATGCCTTTATGCCTTTTTTACCGGGCGTTGTAATTTGCGTTCCTGTGGTTTATGCGGTTACGGTTCTTTAACTAATTTGGAAATGAATAATTGACTAACATCTGAAAAAGAAAATTAATTGCATTAACCAATCCATTTATCGGAAATACGAAAGGAAGGAGCAAAACATAGCAATACTGACTTGTAGCAGCTGATACTCTTTTACAGACCTGATTGAAAGGCATTATCGGTGCTTGCCCTCGAGCTTGTTGCTCACAAAAGTTTAATACTTTTAAAATAATGTTACGGACATCACTTTTAATGGTTTTCGGCATTTTTTATTTTTCTATAAACTCTCAAAACAATGACGTATCGAGTGACATTTGATTAAATGGCGGCTGTAGTTCACAATTTTGCCGCAGCTGTCAGTTCACAGATAAGTTGGTGGGACTATAGGTATCTGTGGCTTGTGTTTGAGTGTTAATGGTAGCAAAATGAGTGTCAAAAACTTCTGCTATAGCACCTGCATCCGTTATATTAGTATTATCAATGGTCACATTTTTAATAGTTGTTTTGAATATGTTTGGTGAAGTGGTCTGCTTTTTTATTAAGTACCATGTAGCTTTATTTTTGTTATTACTATTTTTAATGAATTTTATATTTGATTTTTGTTTTGCTAAACGTGTTACAGTTTTTAATATTTTGCAGTATTTCTTATATTACGGTATTAATTCGTTTTTCTTATATTTCAGTATTTTTTGGTATAAGTTTCTTTTAGTTTTGCACGCTCTTTTAATGCTGTCTGCCAATTTGACTTTTTCTTAAAAGAAATTCTTACCTTTTCTACAGGTATGCAAAGATCGTATATTAATTTGAATAAGCTAATGAAACTGTTATACGCCTGATTGACATCACGATACGAGAAAACTTCAGAAAAACTTAATTGAGAGAGATATTTTAGAAAGATAATTAAATACTTATTTTCGTTCCTCCTATGTACATACCAATATTTTTCAATATAACCTTGATTACATGGTACGTTTATGTATTGTGCAGAGTGATCAGATAATCCTAAATGTAAAACTTTTGAGCTGCAACCTTTAATATTTGTTATGATATTGTCTATGCAAGTTTTCGATTTTATTGTTATCCTAGTTGGTTCATTTATTGTTAGTTTTAAGTTATATTTTAATACAGTATTTTTAAAAAGTAAACATTTTGGAGTATTTTCAAGTAGATTAATATTAAAGTCACCGGCTATTATTACTTTTTATCATATATCTTGAACGTACTGTAATTCTATGTAATAACAAATGCAATGTTATTATAAATATTTCAAAACTTGAGTCTGGAGTTCTGTAACAGCAAACAATAATGTAATTTAATTCTGGCAACAGTATACCACAACATTCAAGGTATTTATCTAAGCTTAATTGATTTATACAGGGAAGTGTAATAAAATCCATACTATTTTTAACATAAATACAGACCCCTCCTCTGGACTCATTTCTACAATATGAGTCAGCAACTTTATAGCCTGGAATTTGTAGAAAATTAACGTCTTGTTTCTTTCAAAAAGTCTCACTAATACACATAATATCAATGTTTTCCATAGTTCATAGAACTTCTATCTGGTTGAGTTTAGACCTTATGCCCTGAATATTCTGGTGAAGTATATTAAGACCGGTTAGAACTGTTTGTGCTTGTATATTATTTAGTTTATTGTTAGTATCCTGTAAAGGAACGAAAGGAGCAACAAGGTGTTTTTCTTTCCTTCACCGGACTAACAGGACAAGAGGTACTTTTAAAAACAATATTTGCGTTTGGCTGTTCTTTTGCAATATCTGACATAAATCTAATATAGATCTAGGCTTTCTCATCTCGGAATGAGTTCACTGGCAGACCGACGAAAACTTTAAGACCTAATAACGCTACATAAACTTCTACATGGTAAGTTAATTTCACCCAGTTTATTGCAGCAGGTGTGCCTTAAAATCCCCTATCATATTCCTAGACACCCAATTACCAATTTATTAAATATTCCCTTCAGTAGAACCAATCTTGGTAAGTTTTCACCGTTAAACTTATAACAACTTAAACAATCATGACATCGACATCTTTAGCGACCCCGAACGTGTATTTAAAAGAAAGTGTAAAGACTTACTATTACCTACCTTGCCCGATAAATGATTCTAAACTATTATTTATTGCATTTTTTTTACTGGATGTGGTGCTTTTGCTCAATGAGGGCTAATAATCTTCCACTCACCAGATGTCGCTAGTTGTGACTGAGGTAAAGTTTCTTGTTACACAGTGTCAGTTAATTGAGAAATTAGTTTTAAATAATAGTTTATCATTATCTAGAGTATTATATTAATACACAACACAATGCGTCAGTGGTTTGATTTATAATTTTTTGCACATTATAACTCTTTTTTTTAAAAAGTCGTCTTTCAGTTAAATTTATAGTTTAGTTTATTCATTTCTAATGTAATTAATATAAAATATAACTAATAATACAGAAAAAACCTTAAAGTTTACATTTTCCTGAGAAATTATCGTCCCCGCTATGAAATCTGTCAAATATTTTACCTCACTCTAAAGTGGCGCCGCCCTGATGGCTGAAAAAGTCGTGGATGCCCTCATTAGTTTAATTTGTGTTTGTTTAGAGTTTATATGTATGTTGTTTAGTTTTTTTTTCATATAATGATGTATAAACCTGTAAAGACATATCCTTTGTCTAAAAAATTGTATTTCGTTCGTAACAATGCATATTGATATTGTCGATGGTGTATCTATCTAAATAAATAAATTTTTCACAACTTCAGATTTTTATACCAAAGTTTGGTAAATGCAATAATACGTGTAGAAAATAAAAATAGGCAAAATCTATGGACTAGTTTAAGAGATATAGCAAGAGGCTCACCGGTGGGCCGCGTGGCCTTCTAGGAAGGTTTACGGAATTTCGGTTGGTGGAGGCCGCGGGGTCACGCGGCGGCCCACCGCGCATATCTCAACTCGCAGTCGCCCACGCACGCGGCTACGACTTAGCAGCACGCATTGTGTCGGCTAGTATGGTCTACGTTTCCCTCCCAAAATGGATAATTTTGAAGATTTTGAACTATCGCAAGAGGACTTAACACAATAGAAAATATTGAGATAAATCTTCTGAATCATAGCTTTAAAATAGATGATTCAGACGACAGCGTAAATCAACCTACAAAGAGCAGATGCCGCCGAATACTTTAGTCAGAGAGTGATAACAGCGACGATGAAATATCACAGCTTATAACCAATACCATTGGTACAACGATACTATCGGCAAAGCGCATATGTGTGAAATATGTTCACTGTTTATATAAATATCGCATAAACTAATATGTTCACTGTTTGTATAAATGTCGCATAAACTAAAGAAGATTTGCACAAAGCAGCAGGCAGCAACCGGATGCGTGAAGCCGAAGCTCAGGATAGATAGCTCACCTTGGGAGAGGCCTATGCCAGACCAGCAGCGGACTGCCTAAAGGTGATGATGATGTTGATGGTATTCTCAGTACTCAGGAGAAGTAAGCGAGTGATGCGTTTTAAAATTAATTCCTTAATGAATAATTTGATTTTGATTCCTAAGCTATCCCGTGGCCACCCATTGAGTTGAATACTCGTACATCAACTGTATGCGAGACAATCAAGATTGGGCGTTTAATTTTTCATTGAACTTTCATTTAGTATCTTATAACGTTTCAAGGCTCTAGATAGGGAATCGATCAGCGATAAAAAACGTGGGACTAAACTATATATACACTGTGGCTAAACTGTCTGTACATGCTACACTGAATTCACTGACTTACACTTTGTATAATGACATATAAAAGCTATTAATTGTTTTATTTTTACAATAAATAATAAAAACAATTAAATTTAGATAATCCTACATTATGGGCTTTATTTAACTGTGCAATTTAATACTAATGATAAAGAAGTTGATTAAAACTTGTAGAATTGTTATCTTAGACTCATACTTTACTAATAAATATCCATAATTTTAATAAGAATTAGAGATATTCCAGTTGGAATGAAATAATTGCCCTCCACAAGCCCTGACTGTGTTGCAACCGGGAGCCGGTTGCACAGACCTGACAAATGCGGCTTTTGACAGTACACAGTTGTAAGGTTAAACAATTTTGGATGCGTCTTTATTCACAATATTTATTAATTAAATATTTTAAATTATGAACATCTTTATTCTTGTCAAAGCTACTTATGTTTTTATGTGCATATGTTATATTTTCATAGATATATTGCGATGGCAAAGTTAATATGTTTATTTATTTAAAATTTGAAAGATGAAGTAAAAAAAGGATTCCTTTTTTTACTTCATCTGAGTTCCTATCTCACTTTGTGGCAACATAATACGAAAACTGACGTCCTTTCGTCTACTAGCACACGTTGGAACACTACACTTGTTATAAATGTTGCAAGTCAAGACAATATTACAGCTTCAGAAAACGAGATGATTAGTTACGGAAATAAATCAACGCAAAACTACACTCGATCAAATTTGAAACTGTAATAAAATTAAAACATACATTAACCTCTCAGACCCTGACATAAACCTTGGTCAATGAGGATCTACGTGATAATATGGATATCGAGTGGGAACGTAGGGCGCTGTCCATCAGGTGTAACATGGTAGCCCGTAGGTATGCCCGTTGCATTAGGCAGGTAAAGATTACTATTTTCAAAGTCTACTGCCAGTCTTTTTACACGGGCAACCTATAGGTTAACTATAAGCAGTGGGTGTACAGCGCGTTGCATGTCCAGTATAATAATGGCTTTAGGATGCTGATGGGGCTGCCGCGCTTTTGCAGCGCGTCAGTAATGTTTCCTGAAATGCACACTGATAGTTTTCACGCCATTATTAGAAAGCGTGCTGCATCGATGCTGAAACGTTGGCGTGGCAGCTCCAATAGCATTCTCAACACAATAGCAGATAGGTGGGACTCGCCGCTGCTTGAGCGCTGGATACGGTTACATGCCACTGTATAAGTGACCGGTACCCTTGTGGCGGCTGGTCTAAAACATCTCCATTTACATTTGTCATCATTATTTATGTAAATTAATTTAATTACTAACACTATAACTTAAGTTATATTTCACTCCACTTTTACTAACATTCATTTTTTTTGGAGTTTATGGCCTGGTATCTAGACCTTTAGGCCAAGTCTAGAGTATTTTTATTCGGTTTATTATAATTTCCCCAAGCCTTGTCTTTATGTATTATTATCCTTGGGAGATTTTGACGGCAACTTGAGCCAGCAGGCAGCTGACAGTTGGCGATGGTATCTAAAGGCGCCTATGCAAACAAACAGCTTATCTTGAGATTCCATCACCATCAGAGCACTTGTTTCACAGTGTCCATTAATAGTTCACATGCGCAGACACTTAATACACAAAATCGCACTACTTTTACATATCAAAGTCCACTTCAAACCATTATTTAAACAATAATACAGGAGCAGCAAGCCGCCGCCGGTCGAGTTCCCGCCAAAACTCCACTGACAGTGACATGATGACATCTTTGATGACATCCACAGAGTACCTAGTACCTACCCATGTATAATCTATATCTGAGCGTCATTTCTTTTTTTGGAGTTTATGGCCTGGTATCTAGACCTTTAGGCCATCTCTGAGCGTCATCTAATCTGATCACAGAATACTTTACTCCTAGCTACATAGTTAATATACTATATAGGGTATACTATATGTACTATATAGGTTTACTATTACCACAAATTATAAAGTTGTGTTTGTATGTACAAGAACTATTACTACAATAAAATATAATATAATTTACTGTAAAAGTCTATTATCAAATATTGTAATATTTTTTATTTATTTATATAGACACTAGGGCACAGTATTAGATAGAAATTAAACTATTTTTATGAATGTGTTCATTTAAAACCATTTCAAAAGTTTCATATTATAAAGTTATAAAAAAATAATATTTATTAGTTTAGATTCTAAAAATATTATTTACCTATTATGTAAAATGACTCTGGAAAAGGAGTGGTATATACAAGCTCCATGGGGCAGAATTTGCAGTAAGTATTTTGAGTTGTTTCCAAAAACGAAAATGATATCTCTTCTGCTATAAAATTCAAGGTAACACAGTTGAGGTCGTAGTACAAAATTTTTATTTTACCTATTATATAAAATATAAGTGATATTAATTTAATTAAAGAGACTGTAATATAATGGTTAAGGAAGTTTTCTTAGAATAAGGGTGACAAACAAGCACTCAGTCCACCTGATGGTAAGTAGATGCTGAGACCCAAAGACATCTACACTTATTCTCGATTAAGAATCAAAATTCAGATGCATTGTCACCCCTGAGGGCTAAGATCGAATGCCTCATTTCAAAGGGGGTCTATGGTTCTTTACACTCACCATAAGAAACACATCAGCATTGACCTACTATTTTACACTGGTATTCTGTCAGAGTGTGATCCTTCCACACTTTTATGCTACAACCCTAATATAGTTGTAGTATGGGTGTATACCCAGAAAGATGTGTGTATGACTGCATATTATTTTTACATGGTATCATGTAAAAATAATATGCACTCATGCACACATCTTTCTTCCTTTATTAGCCTGTAAAGGTTAATTTCTGGATGCATGCATATGCTTCTAAAACCTTGTTGGTGGCAAATTATTTTAGATGCATATGTATATGTGAGTGTGTGTGTGTGAAAACTAAATTAAAAAATCCCATTACATATATACAATCAATAAAAAGATGGTATATTAGCTTTCAAGTCAAAGTAATCATCGATCAACAATAACAATCCCAAAGCCCATCATAAGTGCACCGTTGTAATTAAGCCTCCCCTATGGATTGTCACAAAGTATGGTCCAGTGCCACCAGCATCCAACAACTATCTGCATGTTTCAAGGTTGACCAACAACACACTTGCCAGTAGGACGGTATCTGAAAATTCAAGTGGGAAAAGTTATTGATTCATAGATTCCACAGGCACATTGTCCCTGGTCTGTTATTCTTAATATTGGATTTGATATAAGATTAAGGAAATATTGTAATGTATCAAACCTAAAACTTAAATGTGAAAAGGAAGCCAAGTTTGGTTAGAAACAATATTTCGGGTTGTCAACTTTGCTTAAAATCTTTCTCAGAAATGAGAGAAGCCCTGTGCCCAGGATTGGGACATATACAGGCTGTAAAAGGACTAAAACCTCTTCTTTGTAATGCTAGCCCATTAGTAATCCACCGTTAAACATAGGCCTTCCCCATTGATTGTCTTAAAGCACATTCCAGATCCACCTGTGTCCAATTAACTCATTAGGTTTTAATTCCATCTAATGACTGCCTAGTGATTGTCAGAGCAACCTCTAATAATTTGGTCACAGGTTCAAATCCATCTGGTTTAGACCAAAAAATCAATTATTAGGATTTTCTGTCAAGGAATTCTCAGTAACAGCCTAGAGTCAGGTTGTTGGCGTTAATTGACCCCAATGCCTAAGAAACCACGTAAACTCGATGGGCCTACGCCTGATCTCTCCCAGGTCGTGTTGGATGTACACACTTGCATTATAATCTTGTATTGTGCCGATGGTTAGTCTCTGTTAAGACTGGCTGCCGTGACTGGGGTTCGATCTCCATTGGTGGATGAAAATTACTCATGGTAAGGAGGTGATCGCAACTGTGCTAGTTCTAATATAATTCATGTAAATATTTGTAAAGTTTTAGGATTATAAAATCATTTCAAAAGTATATATATGTTATTATGTTATAACGGGGTTTTCAACAAGAACTTTGTTTTCTAAAACAAAATAAAACAAAGAGTTTTGATGAAGATGATTCAAATTTTTATTGTATTACGAAGAGAAAAGTTTGGCAATTAAGAATGAAAAATGATATATGGCAAATGTCCACCACGACCACGCTGACAGATGTCGATTCTTTCATCAAAGTTTTTAATCACTTTTTGGCAAAATGGCGGGTCTATTTCGTTAATCATGTCACGGATTTTGAGTTTTAAGGCCGCAATCGATTCGATTGGCTCCGTATAGACTCTGTCCTTAACATAGCCCCACAAAAAATAATCCAGTGGTGTTAAATCACACGATCTGGCTGGCTATTTAACAGCTGAATTTCGTGAAATTATGCGATGGGGAAATTTGGTTTGCAATAAATTGATTGTTTCGTTGGCTGTGTGACATGTGGCACCGTCCTGTTGAAACCACATGTTTGTGATATCGATGTCATCAATAATAGGCCAAAATTGAGATGTTAACATGTCGCGATAGCGTGATCCATTGACCGTTACCGCATTTCCAGCCTCATCTTCGAAAAAAAACGGCCCAATCACGCCTCCAGACCACATAGCGCACCATACAGTGACACGTTGAGCATGCAAAGACTTCTCAATAATCGCTTTAGGATTTTCAGAAGCCCAAATGCGGCAATTTTGCTTGTTGACGTACCCTGACAAGTGAAAATGGGCTTCGTCTGAAAAAATGATTTTTTCAGAAAAACCAGCGGGCTGTTCCTGAATGAATTGAGCGAATCTACGGCGATGTGAATGGTCGGTCAGCTTCAATTCCTGCACCAGTTGAACCTTGTAAGGCTTCAAAGCCAAATCCTTACGCAAAATTCGCCATGTGTTGGTTTTGGATAACCCCAATTGTTGAGATTTGAATTTTTCGGTTGAAAATTTTCGGTTGAACGACCCGGTCGAACACGCGTTGATGTTGGCGCATTTTGTACCGAGCCTGTCGATTGAAGTTTAGCAACCAAATTCTTAATAGTGGTCTCAGAAGGACGATTATGTTGTCCGAAAATATCACGAATTTTACGAAACGTAACTTTAACAGAACCACCATTTTCATAGTGGATTTTAATTATTTTAATGCGATTTTCGAGCGAAATTGAATTCATTGTAGCAATTGCCAAAGCATCTACTACGAATAGGTCAAAAACTAAATGTCAAAACTGTCATGTTTTTGGTGTTGCCCCAATTGAAAAACAAAGTTCTTGTTGAAAAACCCTTTATATGTCTATACTATAGTAAACAAAAATATTCTATTCTACATATCATCACATGTAATTAAATGAATGTTTACATATTTTTATTTAAAATTGATATGTTTATTCCAGTTGTAGCATGGGGAGACTGCCTAGACCCACCTGTTCTTGTCTGCCATGGAAATATAGACTCTGCTGCGAGTTTCCGACCCCTAATGAAGTTGTTGCCAAAGAAATATTATTATGTTGGTTAGTATAATTTTAATATAGGTAACTAACACTTGCCTTGTGCAGGCGGTGCAAGCGAATCCATCAACCAATTACTTCTTGTTTTTGAATTAGTATTTAGATGTCTTAAAAGTAGTAAAATGAACCTAATGATGATGATAGAGGAGGAGTGACAACTTACTTGAGAAGCATTCTTCCCCGTGCGTTGTTGGTTCTTCAAGTAATATGGCCAGTCCATCGCCATTTCAGCTAACTCATCCATTTGAATCTGCCATTGAATTGAAACAATTGTGTACTGCCGTGAACCATTTTAAGCTTACTTGTTTAATGGAATTATTATTAATGTTCATAACGTTATGTGAATACTAGTTTGCTTTTTTTTAATATGAGCCGTATGTTTTCCCCATAGGCATGGAGTTGCCAGGTAACGGAAAATCGGACCCCTTCCCGCCGGGAATGATGATCTGTTCATACGACATGTTGTATTCCATTGTGGCAGTCGTCAGGCATTTCCGTTGGAAAAAATTCGTTTATCTCGGGCATTCCTTCGGCAGCACTTTGGGTGGGTTTGTTGCTTTACCTAATGTGATTTGATATTTTTTTTTTATAGAAATCATACTGCAAAATAGCTATACCATGTAAAAAATAATTTAACATTTGTTGTAAAAAAAGTTAGTAAATAGACCATTGGTGTTATTACCGATTTTCTCAAAAAGACATGACTAAGGCCTTCAATTATGTAGATCATAATATATTACTAAACAAATTATAATTATATGGAGTTGGGGGAAACGTGTTTGCACTAATGAAACATTATCTAGAAGGTAGGAAGAAAAATAAACTAAATTACCCAAATAGATATCAAGTTTTTAACAGTGGTAGAGCCAGGCGGCAGCTTTTGCTGTTGCACGGATGGGCCGGCTCGAACCGGGGTGGTACCACGACCTCACAGAAAACCAGCGTGAAGTAGAGGTTTACCTCTGCGTTTCGCTTGGTGAGTGCAGGTGGCCGGAGGCCCTTTTTACTGGAAATGAGGCATTCCATCTTAGTCCTCACGGGTGACAACGCATCTACATTTTGATTTGTAATAGAGGATAGATGTAGATGTCTATGGGCCCCAGCTACCACTTACCATCAGGTGGACTGTGTGCTCGTTTGTCACCCTTATCCTATTAAAAAAAAAAGTCGAAAACCGAAAGAAATACTCTTCCTGTACCCAGTTGATTAAATATGGAGTTCCTCAGGGTGGGGTTGTTGCCTTGTTCCGTTATCTCTATCTTCTATATTATATAAAAATCAATTGCTGTCCGTTAGCCTCGTTACAACTTGAAAATGACTGATTTTGATGAAATTTTGTGTTTGAGAGGGTCCCTGGCTGGTTTCGCTTCACAATTGGACCCGGTAGGTGGCGCTGTTGTCGAGATCCTGAAATCATCAGCACAAAGCCGGGGCCGATCGCTAGTCATTTATATAAACAACTTTCCAAATTATAAAAATCAACAATTGTCATTAGTTGCCTATGTCAGCACTGTAAGTCATAATGGTATAATTCGTCCCTAACGCCGCACAGGGGCGGACCTCAATTTTTTTTTAAATTACAGGAGAAATATGTTAGACTTAATGTAAAACTACAAATAAGATTAATTTTCTGATGAAAAAAAGCTTGTAATCGGGGAATAATAAATGTTTTCTTGTACTCCTGTAATTTTTTAAAAATATTGAATATTGAGGTTCACCGCTTTGCGGCGTTAAGGACGAATTATGATAATTAATAATAGTCATATCAATTATTGACAGGTTAAATGTAAATAATGATATACTGTTATCGCAGTTTTCGAAAATACGAGTAAATAAGACTTCTACTTTTATTTGAAATTATTCCAAATTCAATATGGTTTATGGGCAACAATCCGATCCTTACGAATGTTTGCGTGTGGAGTAAAATCAGTTAAAATAATGCATTACCACGCATTTTGAATTTAAAAGATAAAAAGGACAGAATGTTTGAGAATTTTTTAAGTAATTTTCTTCACCATTTGCCTATATTATTTATTTTGAACCTTCTCTGAAAATTTGTCCCGTTATTGCAAAATAACCCTATATAGGTCTTGTCCTAAACAATAAAATGTTAAAAAAATTGGGACTACGACAACATACAGACACTGATATTATATTCTTGGAAGACTTAAATTATTATTTATTAAGTAAAGCCTTAAAGTATTCGTAATTCGCAATTGCATCCTTTTTATGTTGGGTAAAATTGCAAACCAGACAGCACTACCAGCAACATACAGTGGCTGTGTCGCCTCCGTCTTGAGATATGGCTTTATATTTTAGGAACAGTGCACTACGTGCGACCTGTAATTTAAAAAGCACCAACACATGTAGGTAAGCCACATTTTCTAAAATTAAAATTCTTACGTTTTTAATCCCCGACGCAAAAATCGGGTGTTATAACTTTGACCGCAGTGTGTCTGTCTATACCGTAGCTCTTAAACGTATTTCTAACGATAATTCTTACACCTTCTTACACATGTTTAATCAATATCGGTTCAGCCGTTTCAAGGTCATCTGCTGTTTTTTTTAAATTTTGTATTTGGGTTATCCTCATTATATATTTAAGAAACAAGCATTTTTGTAAAAAGTAATATTGACTTGTTTAATTTTTGGAAAGTTAAGGTTGGTCTGTTAAACTTTATTTAGTGCCAAGTAGAACTGCATTTTTACATCAAAGTATATACGCAATGGTATCAAAAGTATATAACGAAATACCTAAGTGAATAAGAGATTGTGTCAAGTTAAATATTATTAAACGTATACAATTTATTCTACTAACTGATAAAGCATATTATTCTAGATGATAAACTTTGACATTAGGTCATATCCCTTAAGTTATGACATTAGAGTTCTATGTTTAAAATATTATATACATTGACTTATATGTACTACGTAGTACATATAACTCAATGATTATATATAACATTGACTACATACCTATCATGAGATGTGCCAATTATTACTAGATGACAGTATGAGAAAATGATGACAATTTATGTACATATAAAATATCATACGCTATCTTTGTATAGTAATTAAGAATCGTCTCACATGCAGTCTCGACGACTTGCTACCTCCCGGACAAGCTGGTTTCCGAAAAGGCTTTAGCACCATAGACCACATACATACCCTTCAGCAAATTGTACAAAAGTCCTAGGAGTAGATTTGCCACTGTCTGGCGTATGTGAACTATGAGAAAGCCTTTGATTCCGTCGAAATTCGGGCAGTGCTGCAGTCCCTTCAGCGGTGCCAAGTTGACTGTGGGTGTATCGAAGTGCTGAAGTGTTTGTACAGTAGAGCTACGATGGTTATCAGAGTACAGAACCAGAGTACGAAACCTATCCAATTGCAGAGATGTGTAAGACAGGGTGACGTTATATCCCCGAAACTCATCACCGCTGCATTGGAAGACATTGTCAAGCTATTGGATTGGAAAGGATACGGTATTAATATCAACGGTGAGTACATCACTCACCTTCGATTTACCGAAGATATAGTCCTTATGGCAGGAACGCTGGAGGACTTAAGCACTATGCTCAGTGACTTCACTATTGAGGTCTCTCAACGGATAGGTTTTACGATTATCATGAACAAAACAAAGATCATTTCTTGAGGGAGGCCTATATGCAGCAGTGAAATTGTGAAGAGCTGTAATGATGATGATGATGATGATCTTTGTATAACATTGGTAACATTACCAATAACATTTTACCGACATATCAACCTTCTATACATGTTTATCGCTTTATTTTTCACAGGATTCATGTACGCGCTCGCGTTCCCAGACGAAATATCCAAGCTGATCGCCTTGGATCCCGTCACTCACCTTGTTGCAATCCCGGCCAAGAATTTCCCAATATGGTAAAGGTTAAACTATTTAAATTTTCTTTACATAAGAGATATTAAAGTAATTAGTATTAGATTTTTACGTGGTATAGCAACGCTCTCACAGACTACCAGCGTAAAATAGCAGCGTAATACTGCTGTGTTTCGTATGGTGTGTATAGACCCTGGACCAGAGAAATTGGAAACGAGGCATTCCATCTTAGTCCTAAGGCGTGAAAACGCATCTGCATTTTGATTATTAATCGAGGATAAATGTAGACCCACAGCATCTCGTTACCATCACTGGACTGTGTGCCCGTATGTCATCCAGATTAAAAAAAAGATTGAGGTTCAGTTCGGAGTACTTAGTAATGTATATTTTTTTACGTGGTAGAGTCATGCTGCAGCTATATTAATAGTATAGTTGTAGCACGAAAGGGTCGGTTAGACCGGAGAAGGACCACGCTCTCACAGAATACCAATGTAAAATAGCAGCTTAATGCTGCTGTGTTTCGTATGGTGAGTGTAGAGAACCGGAGACCCATTTTACTGGAAATTCTGCCGTAGTCCTCACGGCTGACAACGCATCTGCATCACAGAATACTTTACTCCTAGCGGAGAAGAATGTTAACTCCATATAAAATTGGATAGGAACAAAATTCAGCGCCATCTGTCGTTGGAGCACATAATGAAATTTGAGCGGGAAAATTCGAATCGCAGAAATTAAATATTTTTCAACGATCTGGTTTTTCCAAGATTTATTCTATTAAAAAATATGTTTCTATAATTAAACATTATTTCTATAAATATATCTCTAGAATTATAATAATTAATTATTTTAGAAACATATTTCCTAATAGAATATATCTTGGAAAAACCAGAACCGATCACAGTTATGTATTTCTGACGAGGAATACAAGTTATAGTAAAATATGATTTATGCTTATAAATTTATTTATTCATAACAAAAGATATAGAAAAAAAAACATAATTAGCCTATTAAATTGTTTTAAATTCATTTAAGTTAGTATATTAGAATTACAGGTGTAGCGTAACTTAATATTTAATGAAACACGTTTAAATTATGCAAAATTCTTACAATATTCACACAGAAAATAACTGCAATAATATGTACTCAATTTAAATAAAATATAAAACATGTCGACAATTTGAGTTTTGTTTTAATACAAAAATTGGCCTTTACATCTAAAGATGATTTATACAGCGACAATAATTTTACAACAGCTATTCTGGACGCTATAGTGCCTGGGACATCACGAATCCAAAGTAATAAGTTTGGATTGCAAGTATAGTAAATCTTAATTTATGTTTACAAATTAATTTCTTCATAAAAAAAGATACGGAAAAAACAAATATAACTAAAAATTATAAAAATGTTTTAAATTCAAATAAGTTGGCATATTGGAATTACATTTTACGGCGTAATTTAAAATTTTATAAAATAATGTTTAAATTATCCAAATTTCTTACAATTTTCACATAGAAAATAACTTTAATAATATATACTCAATTTAAATATAAAAAATGTCGACAATTTGAAACAGAAACAGAAACTTGTTTATTCAATATAGATTTTAAATAATACTTATTGAAAGTCACTCTTTTGTTTAATTACCACTGGTTTGAAAAAATCCTCCTTCCTTCCTTGGAAGAACCAGCAAGAAACCCAGCGGGTATTTTTTTTAAATAGCTTACAATCATGTATGTTACACAATTAACAACACAACAAATTAGAAATAGCTTGGTAGCGATCACCTCATTCCCAGGGTTTATTATCATCCATAAATTCCTTAACATTATAATAACCCTTTTTATACAAACTTAGTTTAATAAAGTTTATGAACTTTGAGCACTTTGAGAACTTGAACACACACACACACACACACACACACACACACACACACACACACACACACACACACACACACTAAATTCACTCAACTCAACGCAATAATGGAGAAACAGAAATGTAATAAAGTAACCGTAGAGGGTAGTTCATGCTCTCTCTACGAAAGTAACAAATTAAAGGAAAAACAAAAACAACAACAATCAACAAATCCTTGAAATTTGAAGCGAATGAAAACGTACACGCTTGTTTTTTTAATTTTTAAGTGCTGCCATTTTATAAATTTAATATTCTTCTATAAAAATGGAGAAGATAGCCGGTATTCTATAGGATGCATTTCGATGAGTATGCGCAGGAATTACACGCTTTAATTCCTTCCTCTCCTTTCCATCATTGGACAACCAGGCGGTCGGCGGGTTTTCACCCCTTTGTTGTCGATATTCCACGCATTATTATTTGCTTCGTCTTTTGTAATGCGTATAGCAAAGGAGTGGAATAATTTGTCAGCGTCTATCTTTCCGTCCGAATACAATCTGGGCGCTTTCAAGGTAAGAGTGAATAGGCTTTTGTTACGCTAAGACAGTGCGATTTACCATCTAGGGCTACATCACCACTTACCACCAGGTGGAATTGTGGTCAAGCACTGGCGTATAATAAGTTAAAAAAAGATAACTGTTGCTGATGCTTTAATCAAGTTTATTTAATGATCAAACGTAATCAATGTTTTTCTTTAAACCAGTTTGTACAACTAACAGTTTGTAAAGCGCCGTCTATAGAACGATTTTTTGGAAAAGTCAGAGAATTCCCATATTAACAAAATCGGTAGAAAATCCAGAATAACAAATTAAAAAAAGGCAACATAGTATTTTAAAATGAATAGATAGATACAAAATCAATTGGTGAATCTCTCATTTTAGAGGTTTTCAAATAACTTTTTGTGGTAGAAATCTGGTAAAACAAATGACCAAATAAATAATTTTGTTACCGCGCCATCTACGCGGTTTACCAAGTACAACATCTATCTGCGAAGCCGACGTAGTTCTCTGCGAATTTATTCGGTGGCGCTGCTGTTATTAATGCCGCATAGGTCCCATACATTAGTTGACAAGGCCTTGATCTGCATTTTAGGTTACACTGTGCTATGGGTCTTCTGGCTCTCTTGGCTTTATTACGATTCAATGATGACCATATATATATATATATATCAAAAAGAGCTAATGGCCTGTTACCAAATTTATACTACAAAATGCTCCTCCCCCCCACTAGATGTGGAAGAAATGGAAGAAGACGAGGGATGCAGGTGGCTCAGGACCGTGCTTTACAGCAATACTTTGGTTGCAATAATGATGATTATGATGCATTTCCGTTGTAGTAAATTGAGAACCGTGGTAACTCACTCGCTAAGCATTCGCTGTTTATATCTATAATTCTTCTGTACGTGCGTTTCTCACTGAACTCCTAAATGGCTGGACCAATTTTGATGATCTTTTGTGTGTTTGAGTTCGAAGGTTGACTAGGAATGGTTGGTGGATGGTTTAGATTCACTATTTGACCCGATAGGTGGCGCTGTTATCGATATCCAGGAATCATGCAAATCTAGGGCAGATCGCTAGTGATATACATAAATTTGAGCTTTTAACTAATCCTCCGTGCAAGCAATATGCATAAAAAGAGGAACAAAATTTTCCCTTCATATATTGAGAAATAAATTACGATGTTTATTTACAGGTACGAGCAGTCTTTCAAGGTGTACATAAAAAACTATGATAAGTACAATGTGCCAAAGGAACTAGGACCAAAGTACAAGAAAGAGGAGGTAAGTTATGGATAAATCGTTGTTTAACTGACTACTAAAAAAATGAAGGTGGTCAATAATATTGTTTTTTTTTTTGTTTTTTTTAGTTTGTTATAGTTAGTTTGTTTTATAGTGACAAACAATCTTAACATTTCACCGGGCTATATTGCCCTATTTAATAAACACTACAATCCGATAATTGTACAAAAGTGACATAAACGTAACCGTGTAGTGGCTGTGTAAGAATATGTACCACCCCATATCGTCCCGAGGAATAGAATAGAACAGAATAGAATAGAGTGGAATGATTTTTATTCAATATGGATTATTACATAATACTTATTAAAAGTTATTATTTTATTTACCACTGGTTCGGAAAATACCTCTGTCCTGGGAAGAACCAGCAAGAAACCCAGCGGGACATTTTTTTTAAACATAATTTCACTTAACAATAATCTTGTTTATACAATTTTAAATGAATTTTCATAGAACCAGCATGGTGGCGATCACCTTATTCCCAGGGGTTATTTTCATTCATGTATTCCTTGATATTATAATAACCCGTTTTGTACAGTTTTTCTTTAATAAAACTTTTAAACTTGTTTATTGACAAACTTTGAACATGTTCTGGGATTTTGTTGTAAAAGCGTATACATTGCCCCATAAATGAATTACTAACTCTGTGGAGTCTAGTAACTGGCATTACAAGCTTATGTTTGTTCCTAGTGTTTAAGGTATGAATATTCTTATTCTTATTAAAGCTATTAATGTTTTTATGTACATACATTACATTTTCATAAATATATTGCGATGCCAAAGTTAATATGTTTTTTCTTTAAATTTTTCTCTGAGGGACTCTTTACAATTTAGATTATATATCGCCCGTACGGCTCTCTTTTGCAAAACAAATATAGCTTCAATATCAGTCGCATTACCCCATAGCAAAATTCCATAAGACATTACGCTATGAAAGTAACTAAAATACACTAACCTAGCTGTCTCAACATCTGTGAAACTTCTAATCTTTCTTACAGCATACGCTGCAGAACTAAGTCTGCTTGTTAATTTAGATATATGGGGGCCCCATTGAAGTTTCGCGTCAATAGTAATACCAAGAAAAACAGTGGCACAACAAGACTCAACTCCTCCCCATTTAAGAGCACATTGGTTTTCGAATGTTTTACATTAGGTATTGTAAATTTAATACATTTTGTCTTATTGCCGTTTAAGAGCAAATTGTTGGCGTTAAACCAATGTACTAGTTTCGATAGAGCATTATTTACATCGTCATATTTAATTGACTGCCTTTTCAGTTTGAAAATTAAAGAGGTATCGTCAGCAAATAATACTATATCGTGATTGTCCCCTACAAGATAAGGTAAGTCATTAATATAGATTAAGAACAGAAATGGGCCAAGAATCGAGCCCTGAGGAACGCCCATTGATACTACCGATCCGGAGGAACATTTACCATTGATGATGACTTTTTGAGTTCTGTTACTTAAATATGAAGTAATAAGTCTAAGCGCCAAATTTTTTACACCGTAATGTTGTAGTTTCCTGATTAATGTCTCATGATGAACACAATCGAAAGCCTTGGAAAGATCAAAAAAAATACCTAAGGCATCTTGTGAATTCTCCCAGGCATTAAAAATATATTTCATAAGCTCAACACCGGCGTCAGAAGTCGAGCGACCCCTTGTAAAACGAAATTGGTTTTTATGAAGTAATTTATTTGTATTAAAAAAAATTAACAATTGATCCAAAATTATTTTTTCAAAAGTTTTACTGAGAGTTGGTAGTACAGAAATAGGTCTATAATTAGCGGGGTCCAATGTACTACCAGACTTAAATAAAGGTATTACTTTACTATATACTTCATTAAATCAGGAAACACACCAGAATCGATACAAGTATTAAAAATAATAGCAAGATGAGGTGCAATTAAATCTATTATGGACGCAATCACTGTAACGGAAATCCCCCACAAATCTGCGGTTTTCTTTACATCAATGGTTTTTGAAGTATTTTACAATATTATGCGGTAATACTTTTTCAAATCTAAATTCTTTTAAACAGGTATTAACATTCTGTTTAAGTAATGACTCGGCGACAGTTGGAGAAGTATTCAATGACTCTGTTGTCAAGATAGGAACATCAGTGAAATATTTCTCAAACACCGCTGCAACTTCTTGATTTGATTTAGTCAATTCATCAGAGTCATCATCACATTCAGAAGGTTTCGCAAGAGGCGACAGAGGGAAAATGAAACAGGAGATAGGCAGCAGCATCTCCATTATTACAAAATAATAAAAAACTGCCGTTGCCAACCCGCTTGCCTAGCAACTATGGTAAATCCCGGGTCGGCAACCGCAGTTGTTTATTTTTAGTCGTTATTAGGAAGACGCTGCTGTCCCTCTCCTGATTTGTTTCCCTCTGTCGCCTCTTACGACACCCACGAGATGATAATATGGGGTAGTAGATATTCTCTCACCACCACTACACGGCACGCTTAAGTATAGTTAGCTTTTTTTTAAATACCGATTCAAAATGCTACAGAATTCTAAAAGGAACGACACTGATAAAGGAGAATGGGATGTTTGGGTCTGAAGGTAACTAATTGGTATTATACCTTAAAAAATTGGCCACATTATTCTTAAGTAAAATACAAAAAAGTAGCTCTTTTTACAATCTAGATTTCGAAAAAACAATAAAATAATAAATAAGTTAGAAAATCGATTGTAGTGTATTATTTATGGCAAGAAATCGATTACCATAAAGAATACACTAGTGAAGTTCTCGTTTCTGACCTTTATCTTCCAATAGACGATTTCTCATTTTGAAACTTGACTTGACAGTTCAAACTTCAAACTATTTACTTAAAAGAAAAAGACAGATTTTTGATTCGATTTGAAACGAGCGAATTATAAGCGATTCTCGATTAAATTGAGCATTTTAATATTTATTTTCGATTATTTTTCTGTGTTATCTCGATAAAAATAATTGCGTACATATCTAATGATAATAAAAATACAAAATATCAAAATTCCAACAAGTAAAAGTTAAAACAACAATTCAAGTAATCGATCTCAGATCGAACGAAATCCCTAATATTCACTTCACTTAGTTGTTGTTGTTTTAACTTTCGTTAATCGTTTCACCATTTAGTTTCATTATTAACCACACCATTTTTGGTGATTCTATACTGATTCTGCTTTTATATCTTTAAGTAATTATATTGAAAAATAACCTGTTACAGTGTAATAACCCAAGGCCAATATATAATGGCCCAAGAATGTATTTTATTACATATTATTACAATTATACAATTTTGTAAATTTTCATCTAAGACAATTTTGTAATTTTTTATTTTTGTTAATTGTAACTATTATAAGGTCATAACTATCATTAAGGTTCCTATTATGATTTGAATCGCATTGTAACTAACTCTATACAAAGGTCACAGTGGGATTAGCCAAGATGGCATTCTACTGTTCTTAACGCTATAGAAAACTTAAAATGTATGAAATTAACGCTACGATTAAGTCGTGATATTCCATACCCATTTATTTTTTATAATAATTTTCTACAACGTTACCGACAAACTCTTCTATGTATATTACTCGACTATAGTTAATAAGGTACATCATAGTCTAAAACAAAAGAATTACTTCAGGTTTAATTATTTTTTAGTTTTTACGGCTTCGTTTTTTTTAAATTTTTTTTTAAGGAAATGTAAACAAATTTCAGGCAGTCGCCAAACTGGTGAAGAGTCGTCGCCTCACTAAAGAAACGGCAGAAGCGACAATGGCAAGATGGTCGACGCCTACCGATGACGGTTATATTAGGTATTTTTCTCATTCATTCTTTCTGTGGTCCGACAGACGTTGGTTTTTTTATAGAAGAGGGGGCAAACGAGCATGCGGCTCACCTGATGTTAAGTGACTACCGCCGCCCATGAACAACCGCAACATCAGGGGAATTGCAGATGCGTTGCCGGTCTTTTAGAAAGGTGTAAGCTATTGTCTTGAAGGTCCCTAAGTCGTATCGGTCCGGAAAAATCGCTGGTGGTAATCGATTCCACAAGGAAGTTGTGCGAGGGAGAAAACTTCTTCTAAATCGCATAGTGGTGGACCGCCAATCATCCAGATGGTATGGATGGTATCGCGAGTTTTGTCGCGATTTGCGATGGTGAAATCGAGCGGCTGGAATTAGTCCAAACAATTCCTCAGAGTACTCCCCGTGATAGAAGCGATAAAATACGCAAAGAGATGCGACATCTCTACGCAGCGCCAGTGTATCGAGCCGATCAGAAAGAACTCGGTCGTCGACGATTCGAACCGCTCTGCGCTGGATGCGGTCAAGTGGAAGGAGCTGGCACTGGGGAGCCCCGGCCCAGAGATGAGAACAGTATTCCATGTGAGGCCGAACTTGCGCTTTGTAAAGTTGCAAGCGATGTGCTGGCATGAAATACTGTTCTGCCTTTTCGGGTATGATGCGATTTGATATGCATGCGATGAGTTTCACTCCGTAAAAATGTAGATTTTTATGGGCCACAGCATCCCCTTAACCATCAGGTGGACCGTGTGCTCGTTTGCCACTCTTATTCTATAAAAAAAAAACTCCGGACTTCATACTTATTATAATTAATAATTTCATTTTCAATATTATCATAATCATACTATTATATGTTACAGTGCTGACATAGCCAATAACGATTTCGTACGGGTGATTTCTGATACTCAACAACAGCGACACCTACCGAGTCCAATTGTGAATCTTAACCATCCAGGTACCCTCAACCCAAACACACGCAAAATTTCATTAAAATCAGTCATTTTGGAGTTTTAGCTAGGCTAACGCACAGCAATTGATTTTCTGCCGACTTCAAAAAGGAGACGGTACTCAATTCAACTGTATGTTTTTTATGTGTGTTACCTCATAACGTTTTACTGGATGAACCGATTTCGATGATTCTTTTTTTATTTGAAAGCTGATACTTGTCGTGTGGTCCCATATGAATTTGATCAAGGTCAGACCAATAGTTTTTGAGTTATTCTTAATAATTTATATTGAAGTCGGCTGTACACAATTTTTAAGTTTAAATGATTATCTTTTAAATTTAAAATGCGTGATAATGCCTTATTTTAACTGATTTTACTGCGCACGCATACATTCGTAAGGGTCGATCGGTAGGCAAAAACGTTGTTGCCCATAAATCACATTCAATTTGAGATAGTTTCAAATAAAAGTAGAAGCTTTATTTACTCGTATTTTCAAAAAGTAAAATAACGGTATATCATTATCTGTATTATATGTATTTGAACTTAATTTTAAAATTTGGCTACTCTTTGAATAATCAACTTTTGTAATAATTCTTCTCTCCGTGTGTATGTGTTCGAGACGGCCAAAAAGACTTTAAACGAAAAAGTGATTAAAGAATATTGATTTGTTTAAAAAGTGCAAATACGGAAAATATTGACTAAATAATGTATTAATATAGTTTTACCATGTATTTACAACTCTCAATATGTCTATATAGAAGGTCGGTTTAATGATAGTTAATATAAACAACTTTATTTTGTTTAAGAAAAACCGACCAATCACAGCGCGCCGCGCTATAGAACATTCTGGAAATTTAAATTAACTGCGTAATAGTTTTAAGCAAAAAATTAATGAGAATATTTTATATCTGAAAAGAGTTGTAAATATGATATTTAGTTAGCATATGATGTATAGATCGTTATAATAAAGAAGTATTTCGTATAATTAAGCACGATTCAAAAGTTATAGGATAATTAAAGAATTAATATGCCCATTTAGTGTAAAAGTTTAGGACATTTTACTTAATAACTTTGTTGAATGTAAATATATTAATTATCCTTTATCACGTACTAATGAAGACCAAAAGTGTCTATTTAATGATGTATAGCATGTTAGAATTAAGATTAGTATTATATAGAAAATGTTGCAATTTGTGTCATTTGCATAAAGAAAAATGTTTGAAAATAAAGAGGCAAATGGGAAATGGCAAGCGGCTCACTATAGAGTATAGCCGAAGTCTACCTTATGGGGGCGAAACATTGTAATATCGTAGTAGGAAGAACTACCAGTGCCCACTGCCCAGCAGTAGTATCCGGTAGTAGTTGCAGTGACTAGCAGAAATATATAGTGAAAGTGTTTAGCTAGCCGAAAAAAGTGGCAACTGAAAATTCGGTGTTGCAAATAGTAAAAAAGTGTTAGCTAGCGGAAAAAGGTCACAACTGAAAATTCGGTGTGACATATAGTGAAAAGTGTTAGCTAGACGGAAAAAGTGATAACTGATATTCGCAGTTACACAAGTGTTAAATTCAACTAATTTTAGTTGATTAATAGCTGCTAGTCAATAGTGTTAAAGAACCAACTACTCCGGACAGATATTTTTATACTACAGCTCTTTTGAATTAAATATTTTAAAATAAATAGTGAACAACCTATAGTGAATAACCATAGTTGACCAACCATTTTTATATAATAGTGATAAATAAATAACAGTGTAAAATCTCGCGACAAATTAATTAGTCGATCCGCTGGCCACTCCCTTGCTATTTTAATTTATAATCGTGCATTTTAATTTTGAACCTCAGTCCACAGTTTATCCGCAGCAACCGCAGAGACGGCAGTGAAAGACGGCAGAGGGAGGATTCCGGAACCTACAGGTGTAGGACGTGAGCGACTCGCGGAGTATCTTCGACAACATTTACTCCGAAGAGTTACGCCCGTCCGGCACATTTTATGGTCCTTCGAGCCGGATTCATCCTCCTGTACTTCCGGCTGGACCATTTTATGGTCCTTCGAGCCGGATTCATCCGCCTGTACTGCCGACCGGACCATATGGTCCTTTGAGCCGAATCATCCGTATACACCGGACCACATTTGCTGGTCATTCGAACGGGATTCGTCAATCCGTTAGTATTTCGGAACCGGGTACATAGTCACTACCGTTTTAAAGTTGCTGAATTTTCAGAATCAAGATGCCGATCACGCGTTCGCAAGGAAGGGGAACCATGGCGTGGACTGTCGGTCTGGATGATGGACCGTCGGACAATACCGACACCGTCCGCCACCAGATGCCACCACGCTCACCATCCACAACAGAAGGCGCTGAGGCGCCAGCTTGCCCCCGCGATGGGGGGGTACTCCTGCCTGTGCCAGCCGTTGTTGAAGCCGGTACACCGAAGCAGAGAGAACAGATAGCTTGCCCCTGCGATGGGGGGGTACACCTGCCAGTGCCAGCCGTTGTTAAAGCTGGTACACTGAAGCAGAGGGAACAAATAGAAGGCAACGATGACATTCGCTGTGCATCACCGCCAACAGCCCGGGTATATTCCCGCGCCGAAGAGCCACCAAGGGGCCACACCGATAAAAGTACAAGGTCAAAGAGGACCACTCGGCCAAATAAAAAGGTTTTGAAGGCTCGTGAGGAAGTGCTGAGAATAAAATTGGAACTCGCACAGATCTCATTACAAATGGTTGAAGAAGATGATGAATCGGACGACTATGATGAGGATGGTCACTCCAAAAGTGAGTATGTCCGATCTTGGCTCGAAAATTCTGTAGCCAAGCAAAAGCCAACGCAAGGCGCAACCACCGGTGGGGAGGCCCCACTTAATAAAAACATCACAAAGCCACCCCCGGAGGTTGTCGACCTCAGTAAGCCGTCGATGAAGCTCACAAACAAGGATTCGAAGGTTGATGAAGAAAGGGAGCTCCTACCTGTTGTATCAGAGCTCACCTACCAGGATCCCAATGCAGAAAATATACCGAAGAGTCCCATACCTCAGAAGATTTGCCAGGACTCCAAGGTTGATGAAGACAGGGGGCTCCTACCAATTGTATCAGAGTCCACCTACCAGGATCCCTATCCGGAAGAAGCAACCAAGAATCCCACCACAAAAAGGCCTAACCAGGCACCTGTCAGCAATGAAGACAGGGTGCTCCGACCATTCATATCGGAGCTCACGTCCGCTATAGCCGCACTCGCTGACAAACCAAAACCAGAGAGTGCATCGTCGAATACTTTCGCAGCATCAAAAGCGATAATGACGCTGCCGAGCTTTAGCGGAGCACATACCGAATGGCTTTCGTTCCGTGCCATTTATGAAACAACCCGAGGCTACTTCAATGACATAGAAAATACTGCAAGACTACGAAGAAGTCTACAAGGAAGAGCCTTGGAAACAGTTAGTTCGGAACTCATCGGGCATGCCAAACCAGATGAGATTATGCGAGAACTGGAGCTACAATTTGGGCGTCCAGATTCAATCGCGCAAGCAGAAACCGAAAAATTACGGGGATTGCCACGCTGTACAGAGGCACCCAGAGATATTTGCACATTCGCGAGCAAAGTGAGGGGAAGCGTCGTCACTCTTCGAGCGCTCAAACGAGACCATTACCTCGTTAACGCAGAGCTGCTACGACACCTCACAGACAAACTGCCAAACTCTATACGCGCGCAGTGGTATAGAATTTATACAGAGAAGTACGACTCAAGACCAGACCTCGGTTCCTTCAGTGAATTTATAACCGAGCAAGCTCGCTTCTGCAGTGCATTTGCGCCTCCGGAAATCATAAACGGAGCGCAAAATAATCGTCCAACACATAGGACGCACACGGCTACCACTAAGCCGTCTCCGAAATGCAGCGTGTGCGAAAAAGAGGGTCATTATGGATCCGACTGCAACAAGTTTAAAGAAGCAGATATTGATAAAAGATGGCAACTCGCCAAGCAAAGGAATTTATGTTTCCGGTGTCTGCGTTATAGAAGTCAGACACACAAATGCAAAACCACGAAGTGTGGAATTAAAGGATGCAACGCAACACACAATCGACTCCTTCATAATAATAGAAAGGAGAAGACAGAGGGCCCACTAAAAGAACCTCAAGAGACAGTTGCAAACTCATTCGCTATATCAAAGCATCAAGCTTACTTAAAGATAATTCCAGTTAGAGTAATTGGACCGGCGGGAGCAATAAACACACACGCTCTGCTGGATGATGGGTCGACAGTCTCGTTAATGGATCAAGAGATTGCCGATCAAATTGGAGCTAAAGGGCGGTTGGACCCATTCAAGATCACAGCTATCGGAAACACTACCCTCGATTCGCCGGACTCCCAAAGAGTCAAAGTGTCACTGAAGAGTCTCCATAGAAAAAGGGTGCCACTCAGAGCACGCACGGTCGCCAGCCTAAACTTGGGGCCGCAGACTGTGCGTGCAACAGACATAGAAAATTGTAAGCATTTGAAAGGCTTAAAGGATCAATTGACATATGATTCAGGCAACCCTAAGATCCTGATAGGACAAGACAACTGGAGACTCTTAATAGCCACTCAAGTCCGCAAAGGTCCACCGCACCAGCCAATCGCCTCGCTCACAGAACTGGGATGGGTGCTACACGGGGCGCACACTAAAGCCCCGCATCAGCGCGTCCACACGGCCAACGAGCTGTACACGAGCGAGGAGAACATAAATGACCAACTCCGCGAATACTTCGCGCTGGAATCTCTAATGATAAATCCGAGAAGACCAGATTCCGATCCAGAGAAGCAAGCCGAAGAAATACTAAATAGCAGCACCCGTCAGTTGGAAGACGGGCACATAGAAACAGCGCTTCTCTGGAGAAAGAAAGACATCGAAATGCCTGGAAATTATGAAACGGCGATAAACAGGCTCGTTTCTATCGAGAAAAAACTAGATCGAAACGAAGAGCTAAAGCAGAAGTATAACGAAGAAATGAATTCCCTAATACAAAAGGGCTACGCCGAAATAGCACCAAAGAATAGTACACCAGGAAAGACATGGTATCTACCCCATTTCGATGTCCATAACCCGAGGAAACCAGAAAAGTTTCGCATAGTACACGATGCCGCAGCCAAAACAAAAGGAATGGCATTAAATGACTTCCTGCTCACGGGTCCAGACCTACTACAGTCATTACCAGGAGTCATGATGCGCTTTCGCCGACACAATGTTGCTGTCTCCGCGGACATAGCAGAAATGTTCATGCAAATCAAAGTGAGACCCGAAGACAGGGATGCATTGAGATATCTCTGGAGAGGAGATCGACGCAATGAGGCTCCACAAGAATACAGAATGACGTCGATCATCTTCGGTGCAGCTAGTTCACCCTGCACAGCCATATTCGCAAAAAACTGGAACGCTAAAAGATACATAGAAAAATATCCAGAAGCCGTAGAAGCTATCATCCAAAACCATTACATGGATGATTATCTTGACAGTTTCCAGTCCCTGGAAGATGCGATGCGAATATCGAAGGAAGTACGCGATATACACAAAAACGCGCACTTCACATTAAGGAAATGGGTTTCCAATGCGCCAGAAATTGTAAAAGAGTTAGAACCTGACAACGAAACGACTGAATCAGTCAATCTGGGCAACAAGGGAACCGAAGAAAAAATACTCGGTTTAATCTGGAAACCGAGTACCGATCAGCTGAGCTTCAATTTAAAGCTCGCTCGACTTCCAATCAATTTGCTGCAAAAGAAACCAACAAAGAGGGAAGCGCTGAAAATAGTGATGTCGCTGTATGACCCGCTCGGCCTCGCCTCCCCAGTTACCATACGAGCAAAACAAATACTGCAGGAAGCATGGAGACGAGGAACAGACTGGGACCAGGAGTTGGACGAAGACCTAAGTAACCATTGGGCCACATGGATCCAACACCTGGAACGACTCAAAACAGTAAGCATACCGAGATGCTACCCGGGATACAGCGACGCACGCTCCCTCCAAGTGCACGTATTTACCGATGCCAGTGAGAGCGCCTACGCAACGGCAGTCTACTGGAGAGCAATGACACCCGATGGGCAAATACATGTAAGCCTCGTCATGGCCAAGGCGAAGGTAGCTCCGCTCAAGGTAACATCCATACCTCGCCTTGAGTTACAAGCCGCCGTGATGGGAAGTCGCGTAGCTGCTGCTGTCATTCAGGAGCATCGCGTAAAGCCCGAAGCTGTCACTTATTGGACCGACAGCAAAACTGTCCTCACCTGGATAAAGAAAGGGTCCAGGAGCTACAAACCTTTTGTGGCACATCGAATAGCAGCAATCGAGGACAATAGTAAAGTGGACGACTGGCGCTGGGTACCCACAAAATTGAATATAGCTGACACCGCTACAAGGGACGTACCACCTAACTTCGACTCTAACCACGAGTGGTACAGTTGCCCATCATTTCTATACAAAGAACCGTCAGCATGGCCAACAGAAAGACCCACGTCATTCGAACCTACTGGTGAAGAAAGATCTCTCACCATCACAGAAAGATATAGAGCTCCGCTATATAAAGAGGCCATTCCCGATCCGACGAAATTTTCGAAATGGGAACGCTTAGTGCGAGCTACGGCCAGAGTGCTTCAATTCATAACACTCTGCCGCAAAACAACCGACAGGACCTTTTATAAAAGGACGAAAAGAAATAAAGAGGAAGACCCCGACTGGAGGAGATCGAAATGCAATCCGCGACGTCTCGCGCAGCCTCCCAGTCAGGTAAAAAGAAAAGATGTAAACAAATACATCACACTGGAGGCCGAATATATAAGAAAGGCCGAAAAGCTCCTGGTACATGTCATCCAGGAAGAGTCCTTCACACAAGAAATAGCCGATCTCCGTAACGATAAGAGGGTCGCCCATGATAGCCGCCTACGACCGCTTCAGATACATTTAAAAGACGGGATCATTGCGCTACGAAGTCGAATAGCCGCTGTAAAAGGAGTCTCTGAAGATATGAAAGGGCCAGCTATATTGGATGGTGATCATCACCTCACCCAATTGTATATTGATTGGACGCATCGTAGCCTGCATCATTGCGGGACCGAACCGACCATCAACGAGGTTCGACAGCATTACTGGGTAATCAGACTAAGACCCACTACTAAAAGAATAGTAAGCCGATGCGTTCAGTGCCGCATAAGAAAGGCACAACCATCCATGCCAGCCACCGGTGATCATCCCAGCACGCGTCTCGCACATCACCAGAGACCGTTCACGTTCACCGGCCTGGATTATTTTGGGCCACTCTCCGTAACAGTGGGACGTCAGCATCAGAAGAGATACGTGGCTCTCTTCACCTGCCTTACATCACGAGCTGTACATTTGGAAATTGTGAAAGATCTCAGCGCAGACTCTGCCATACTGGCATTGAGAAGATTCGCAGCGCGCCGAGGATGTCCCACCGAGATTTACTCGGACAACGGCACCAATATGCACGGTGCCGATAAAGAGCTTCGAGAGGCTTTCCGAGAAGAAGCCAGCCGACGAGGCATAGTGTGGCGATTTATAACCCCCTCCGCGCCTTTTATGGGAGGGGTGTGGGAACGTCTTGTTCGATGCGTGAAGACGGCACTATACACCGTCCTTCATGAGAGACATCCGCACGAAGATGTCTTGACCACGCTGCTCTGCGAGGTGGAGTACACAGTAAACAGCAGACCATTGACTCACATCTCAGTAGACAGCAAAGACAACGAGTCCATCACTCCAAATCACTTCCTATTGGGAGGATCTGCGAGACTGCCAACACCTGGAGTTTTTAGTGAAAAAGATACGAACAGCAAAAAACACTGGCGACGCTCCCAGATACTCGCTGACATGTTCTGGCAGCGTTGGGTCAAAGAATATCTGCCGGAACTTCAAAACCGGCGGGAGGCCCATGGTCAAGGCCCCGATCTCCAGGTGGGCGATCCAGTCCTCATAGCTGACAGCCAGTTACCTCGTAACACCTGGCCACGAGGAAGGATTGAAAACATTTACCCCGGTGCGGACGGACAGATCCGCACTGTGGAGGTACGCACAGCAAACGGACTAATCAAGAGGCCAACCAGGAAACTCGTGCCGCTGCCGAAGTAGAGGCAACGTCTCTCACCGAAATTTATGCAGCGACGCTGCGACGAGTCTTCGCGACGCTGCACGGCGGGAGAAATGTTCGAGACGGCCAAAAAGACTTTAAACGAAAAAGTGATTAAAGAATATTGATTTGTTTAAAAAGTGCAAATACGGAAAATATTGACTAAATAATGTATTAATATAGTTTTACCATGTATTTACAACTCTCAATATGTCTATATAGAAGGTCGGTTTAATGATAGTTAATATAAACAACTTTATTTTGTTTAAGAAAAACCGACCAATCACAGCGCGCCGCGCTATAGAACATTCTGGAAATTTAAATTAACTGCGTAATAGTTTTAAGCAAAAAATTAATGAGAATATTTTATATCTGAAAAGAGTTGTAAATATGATATTTAGTTAGCATATGATGTATAGATCGTTATAATAAAGAAGTATTTCGTATAATTAAGCACGATTCAAAAGTTATAGGATAATTAAAGAATTAATATGCCCATTTAGTGTAAAAGTTTAGGACATTTTACTTAATAACTTTGTTGAATGTAAATATATTAATTATCCTTTATCACGTACTAATGAAGACCAAAAGTGTCTATTTAATGATGTATAGCATGTTAAAATTAAGATTAGTATTATATAGAAAATGTTGCAATTTGTGTCATTTGCATAAAGAAAAATGTTTGAAAATAAAGAGGCAAATGGGAAATGGCAAGCGGCTCACTATAGAGTATAGCCGAAGTCTACCTTATGGGGGCGAAACATTGTAATATCGTAGTAGGAAGAACTACCAGTGCCCACTGCCCAGCAGTAGTATCCGGTAGTAGTTGCAGTGACTAGCAGAAATATATAGTGAAAGTGTTTAGCTAGCCGAAAAAAGTGGCAACTGAAAATTCGGTGTTGCAAATAGTAAAAAAGTGTTAGCTAGCGGAAAAAGGTCACAACTGAAAATTCGGTGTGACATATAGTGAAAAGTGTTAGCTAGACGGAAAAAGTGATAACTGATATTCGCAGTTACACAAGTGTTAAATTCAACTAATTTTAGTTGATTAATAGCTGCTAGTCAATAGTGTTAAAGAACCAACTACTCCGGACAGATATTTTTATACTACAGCTCTTTTGAATTAAATATTTTAAAATAAATAGTGAACAACCTATAGTGAATAACCATAGTTGACCAACCATTTTTATATAATAGTGATAAATAAATAACAGTGTAAAATCTCGCGACAAATTAATTAGTCGATCCGCTGGCCACTCCCTTGCTATTTTAATTTATAATCGTGCATTTTAATTTTGAACCTCAGTCCACAGTTTATCCGCAGCAACCGCAGAGACGGCAGTGAAAGACGGCAGAGGGAGGATTCCGGAACCTACAGGTGTAGGACGTGAGCGACTCGCGGAGTATCTTCGACAACATTTACTCCGAAGAGTTACGCCCGTCCGGCACAGTATGTGACTGAACTCCTCCTAAACGGCTGGACCAATTTAGATTGGTTTAAATTCACAATTGAATCCGATAGGTGGCGTTGTTGTCTAGATCCAGAAATCACTCGTGCGAAGCTGGGGCGGATTGCTAGTCTTTATTAATATATAATTCTTTTGTACGTGTGTTTGTCACTGAACTCCTAATCGACTGGACCGATTTTGATGAAATTGTGTTTTAGTGGGTCCCTGGATAGCTTAGATTAATAATTGGACTCTTAGGTAGCGCTCTTGTCGATATCGAGAAATCGCCCATGCGAAGACGGGGCGAATCGTTATTTTATTTATATTATAGGCTAGATATACTATAACTTTACTAATTTTGTTTATTAAAGCCTTACTTCTTACCTTACTTATAGTAAGGCTTTAATTACTCGAAATCTAGACTTTCTCCTTTACACATATTTTTTGTTGCAGATTTACATTTGACCAGCGTCTCAAAACATTGTTTCATTACCCACTTTCACCCAGTACGCTAAAAGATCTATATACAAGTATCAAAACGCCTATACTAGCAATAGTAACGGATGAGTCGGTTAGAAAAGGAAAGTATGATACGACAAAGTTCATGCTGGATGAGACAACACATCCCGGTGGTAACTATAGAGTGAGAGATGTGCCCGGGCACCATGATGTACATGTGGTGCATCCGGAGAGGATAGCACCATATATAGCTAACTTTTTGTTGTATGGTTTACAGGGGTTAGATAGTAAAGGCAAATTATGATTTTTTTTGGGGAGGTGGATGTAATTTAACTGTGGGTTAGGGTCTTTGAGTCATTCCTATTTTGATAAAAATTTGCTGCAAGTTCGCTGGACTGCAGGCCACTTACCATTAAGTTACCATTATATGGGCTTAGGACTAGTTTCTTAATTAGTATAATTAAACATTTCGTACAGCCGGCTTCAATATAAGCGACTTCAATATAGGTTATTTAAGAATAACTCAATAACCATTGGTCTAACCTTGATCAAATTCATATGGGACCACACGAGAACTATCAGCTTTCATATAAAAAAAGAATCATCGAAATCGGTTTGCCCAGTACAAAGTTATGAGGTAACACATATAAAAAAAAACACAGTCGAATTGAGTACCGTCTCCTTTTTGGAAGTCGGCAGAAAAGTAATTCTTTTTGTAAATATCAATACCAATATTGACGAAAACTTTCAGTATATTTTATGACTAAAAGACTTATTTTTTGAAGAAAATGAAGTGCTTAATTACATAATTACATATTTAGGCGATATTCCAGTTGTTAACTCAAGCTTGTGATACTCCTTTGTCCAAATAAAAGGATCAGAAAATGATATTTTTGAATATAGTAAACGCCAGCTTCAGAATTCGGGGCCTTAGTTCTTCTACACTTTGTCTTAATATCACCTTTTGAAGCTGTAATGTGGAAATTATTATTTTTATCTTTTATATATTACAAGTTTAATTTCACTGTAAAACTCCAACAACAACCAACAACAAATAATCAACACTGAAATAAAGAAATAAAAAAATGTTATAATGCAACAAAGCTGTGTTCTATGCATAAATGTGTTATTTATGTTACGTTCCTATTTTGTGAAACATTTTTGAAATGAAGTTCCTTATCGGACGGTACGAATTTGGCGGATGGGTGCTAGGCGACAAAAAGTGTAAGATTTTTCCGTCATGACCCCTTCTTACGTAGTGCAGACGGCCTTGGCGGCTATAAGGAAGCGAGACGGAATAATATCGGTCTCGGAAAGAAATATTATTTTAAATGACGCTTCATTTTAATAGACGCTAGTAAACTAGTAATTCATTTATTTGTATTTGTTAATCAATAATATAATACGTTTATCAATAATAATATACTACGAAAAGAACTTCGTTTCAACCTAGTGTTCCACAACACTCACGCATGTGTTTTTTTAAATTACAGTCATTAATTTTATTTCTAAATTAAAACATTATGATTTTTCTCATATTGGAATACGACAAGATTGTATAGCATATGCATTAGGGGTAAATTATCCTAGCCTCTAAATAGGAATGTGAATATTGTTACCAGAGTTTGCAGTGTCACTATCGTTAATTGCGATTTTGAATAGATTTTAGTAGCTTTATTTTTATATTGTCATGTTTTTGTAAAATGGTGTTAAATTATATAAAAGGTTATAAAAAAGTTGTTTCTATTATTATCATCGTAACCTCTCATTTGGAAGTAGTTACAAGCTACTGATTTATTGCGTCATCTTTTTTTAATTTGACATGTAATTGTACATAATACATTCAATATTCTTGTAAGGTGGTGTCAATCAAACATTTACAATCCCACCTGGTGGTAAGTGGTGATGCAGCCTTATATGGTAAGTCGCACTGTCTGAGCGTAACAAATGCCTATTCACTCCTGCCTTGAAAACGCCTAGATTTTATTCGGATAGAACGACGACGACGAAGACGCCGGCAAATTATTCTTGTTTGCTGTAGGTACGCATTTGTGTTTAAGTATGTGACTGTTGGTTACATATTTGGAGAGTAACTTAGTCCTAGTCCATAGTACGATACGGTGATATATCAACAAAACAGAGCCTCAATCGTTAGCTCAGTGCGACATACTCGTACTTAGCGAAATTAGCATGCAAAGAAATATTCAAACACTTCTATTTAAATTAACAGACCGGCAATACAGCTGTGGATAGCGCGGGTAGTTGGCATGGTAAATATGCCAAGCAATTGTTTTTTTTTTATTTACGACAGTTTTTTTAACCGCCGACGAAAACAGGGGGTGCTATATGTTTGTAGTGTGTCTTTGTATCTGTGGTATCAGTTCCTAAATGAATGAACCGATTTTGATTAAATTTATTTTGTTTTGAAAGGTATCTTAAGGCGCATGGTTGAACAAAATGTCGCGCTAGTCGTTATTTTTGCGGTTCTATCTACTTGTTATTAAAAAGATATATCAACTAACAAAAACACATTATATTTCTACATAATCTTGATTCCATAAGAGTCATATCTAATTCATTAAAAGGAATAAATATTAAAATAATCTCCTTACAACGAAACCACATAAATGTGAAATTATTATTGATAACATGCATCTCCTCGTAAAGTAAGCATTATTTTATTTTGCGATTGACACTAATGGATAGGCAATTTATTAATGAACATTTCTATCATAATTTTTTTCAAAAGACCAAAATTTGATTTTATTAAGAAATTATTTTAAAAACTGGGCGTATTCACTGCCCACGGGGTTGCTGGAGCAGCTGGAGTCAGTGAGCGCTAAGCTCTTGAAGGTGAAACCTGTGTCGTTAGTCACGGCGTCGGCCAGCGCACATGTTCGCTCACGTCATCTTATTAGTCGATAATATTATTATTACTTATTAGGTTATTTATAGCTAGTATTATTTGTTTGTTTTGGGTATAATTTTTCGTATTAGTTATACATATATTTGTTGTGTTTTTTAATACGCGATGAAGCTTTTTGCGTGTATTTTCTTTGAAATGAATGCAAATATAGCACCATTAGCATTTATGGTTCGAATCCATAATTAATATTTCGACAAATATTATAATTTACACTATAAAAGCTAATTCAATATTATCAGTATAGAATACAGTTTAAAATAATCCTAATACCTAACCATAGACATCTAACCAACTGAGCTATCTACCGTGTCCCACGGCGAAGGGTGTCAATCTGTTTCTTAATAAACGTTTACATTTAATAAGAGCTTACATGTGCTAAAACATGGTTAAAACTTGTAAAAACAAATTAATGACCTTAATTTAACTGTATTTTAAAGAACATTATCTGTCTAGAAAGAGTTTGATGCGATCAAAAACATAACTTGTAAAAAAACCAAGTCTCGCAACTCAGTTCTTCTACCGTAAAAAGTTGTGAGATACATGTAATACCAAGTCGGATAATTTATTCAGTCCCTACTTAGAGGTCCTTCTGTCTTAAGTTATTACGTAATTAGCTAACCTAACAACATCTTATAGTGACCATATCAATATTAAAAATCTTTTATGTTTTAAATAGATTGACTTGCCCATCGCATTAAATCTCAATGTATCTCTCAAATAATACATATTACATTAAATTACATTGTTTAGTGCGATTGCCAAGTCAATTTATTTAAAATATTAAATATTTTTAATATTGATATGGTCACTATAAGATGTTATTAGGTTAGCTAATTACGTAATAGCTTAAGACAGAAGGACCCTTAAGTAGGGACTGAATAAATTATCCGACTTGGTATTACATGGATCTCACAATTTTTTACGGTAGAAGAACTGAGTTGCGAGACTTGGTTTTTTACAAGTTATGTTTTTATCGCATCTCATTTCTTTTTGTAGATAGTTGTATCTAGGTACCTATCTAAACCTATTATTCCATTATATTATACACTAGTTGTGCCCGCGGCGTAGCTCGCGTATATAGGTTTTACTTGGAGAATTTGACATTCAGGTAAGAAAATATTAAACGATTTATATCATTACTGTATCAATATCACTTATTAGACGTCAGTGTAACAGAAGTCTCTGATTAGTGCGTATATACACTAAGCGCTCCGTCTCTATTTTCGCATACATGTCCACTATAAATTGGTAAAACAACCCCCGAAATCTTTGCAGATACGCAAGACGATTATGCCTTACATGTAACAGGTGCAAATAAAATTGCAGAGCAAATATTTTTTTATTAAAATTGGTCTCTCTGGTATTAGGATTAACTTGATAAATTCCGAAATTGTACCCATTTTCACCGTGACAATATATTAATGGATATTGTAGAGCATCCTTATATCGATGCGTTTCATAAATCCCTGGCAGTCGATCGTCATGTGTGTGCAACACGATGTCACGTCTATCGCACTCCTGGTCAACTAATACCACTGCCACTTCATCAGTGACAGTCCGAACGTTGCTACCGCGGTGTTCAGTAACTTTTTTTTTTAGTAACAGGACGTCTGTCAGCGTTAATAACTATTTTATAATTGTTTATTAAATCTTGACGGATCGATTGCAATGCAACCCTAAAACTATGAACGTATGGATTTATTTCATGTAGCATCCTTTGAAGTTGGGATATGAGTTCGCTATTGAGTTGTGGGAAGTTGTGATTTCGGATATTAGTATGTTCATTATAACCTGATACAAAATAAATTACTATTTTACTTATATATAAGTACATATATATTTATGACTCATAATATATATCATTTAATTTAATTTATTAAGTTGAAATAGAAATTGAAAATATATAATATCTACATTAGTTCTTGGTTCTGGGTAATGTATGGTTATTTGTGAGACTGTAACTGCACGTCAGTGAGTCTCAATACGATTCGGAGTATCTTAACACCGCAATTCAGAAAAGAATGTAATTTGTACAATGCCATCTATTACGTTCGTTGTGAGAAAACTTTTTTAATTTAAGGAAAACATCTTTTTTATTGTTTACTTTGTTTTAAGTATAAATATATTATTATAGAAAGTCTTTTTACACACAAATCTTTTTATTACTTTTTCTGAGATTTTATGGCGCCATTGAACAAATTCGAACCTACATTTTAAACTAATAATCATAACTTTCGATAGAATTAACCAAATTTAATAAAACAAAAATTAAATGTAACTTGAAGATACGCTTTATGATTTTCTTAACAATTTCTTCAAAAAAAATTGTTTACTTTAGATGTGATGCGTTTATAAACAAACAGACAGATAGACAGACAATTCTAAAAATTATAAAAATGTGCTTACTTAATTATTTTCATTTCCCTATAATGATTTTAGTGACAAATATTCTATACAATGTATAAAAACAGACACAACATGTTATCACCATTTTTATTATAAGTATATATATTTAAATTTAAAGAGAGATGGCGCTGCTAACAACAATCTATTATAAAAATAAAAGAGATTAATTGACGCGATTGGTACATTATTATATTTTTTTTATAGGAGAGGGGGCAAACGAGCATGCGGCTCACCTGATGGTAAGTGACTACCGCCGCCCATGAACAACTGCAACACCAGGGGAATCGAAGATGCGTAGCCGGCCTTTTAAAAAGGAGTAGGCTCTTTTCTTGAAGGTCCCTAAGTCGTATCGGTCCGGAAAAATCGCTGGTGGTAATCGATTCCACAAGGAAGTTGTGCGAGGGAGAAAACTTCTTCTGAATCGCACAGTGGTGGATCGCCAATCATCTAGATGATATGGATGGTATCGCAAGTTCTGTCGCGAGGTGCGATGGTGAAATTGAGCGGCTGGAATTAGTCCGAACAATTCCTCGAGAGCACTCCCCGTGGTAGATGCAATAAAATACGCAAAGAGATGCAACCTCTCTACGCAGTGCCAGTGAGTCAAGCCGATCGGAAAGAACTCGGTCGTCGACGATTCGAACCGCTCTGCGCTGGATGCGGTCAAGTGGAAGGAGCTGGCACTGGGGGGCCCCTGCCCAGAGATGGGAACAGTATTCCATGTGAGGCCGAACCTGCGCCTTGTAAAGTTGCAAGCGGTGTGCCCGCATGAAATACTGTCCCGCTTTGCTGAGCACGCCAAGCTTTTTAGAGGCCAATTTGGCCTTCTCTTCCAAGTGACCACGAAACTGCACGTCACTCGATATGTCGACACCGAGGATTCCGATACTGGCTGAGGCAACAAGGGGAGTGCCTTGAAACTGAGGAGATACGACAAAGGGAATCTTTTTAGCGGTAAACGCGCAAACTTGTGTCTTCTGGGGATTGAACTGGACTAGATTTAGTCGCCCCCAGTCTGAGACTTTATTCAACAAAATCTCGACTTCGTTCTTTTGTTTCGGTACTCGGCGACGTTTTCCCGAGAAATATTGGCACGGCCGGTGTATAACGCATCACCAGTGCTGACGTCTGCATAGCAATGAATGTTACTGGTTTGCAACATATCATTGATATGCAGAAGAAACAGCGTTCGTGATAGCACGCAGCCTTGTGGAACACCAGCGTTAATGGGCTTGTAGTCGGAGCATGCACCATCTATTACGACCTTGATGCTCCGATCTGCAAGAAAGCTGGTGATCCAATTGCACAATTTCTCGGGAAGCCCATAGGAAGGCAGCTTCGAAAGAAGCGCTTTATGCCAAACCCGATCGAAAGCCTTCGCTATGTCCAAACTAACGGCCAACGCCTCCCCCTTGGACTCCACTGCCTCCGCCCATCTATGGGTCAGGTAGACCAGGAGATCACCACCTAATACGTCCTCCGGAGCACACGTCTTCAGCACAATAGGTGGGACTCCATCAGGACCACTCGACTTGTGTGACAATATATTAATGGATATTGTAGAGCATCCTTATATCGATGCGTTTCATAAATCCCTGGCAGTCGATCGTCATGTGTGTGCAACACGATGTCACGTCTATCGCACTCCTGGTCAACTAATACCACTGCCACTTCATCAGTGACAGTCCGAACGTTGCTACCGCGGTGTTCAGTAACTTTTTTTTTTAGTAACAGGACGTCTGTCAGCGTTAATAACTATTTTATAATTGTTTATTAAATCTTGACGGATCGATTGCAATGCAACCCTAAAACTATGAACGTATGGATTTATTTCATGTAGCATCCTTTGAAGTTGGGATATGAGTTCGCTATTGAGTTGTGGGAAGTTGTGATTTCGGATATTAGTATGTTCATTGTAATCTGATACAAAAAAATTGACTATTTTACTTATGTATAAGTACATATATATTTATGACTCATAATATATATCATTTAATTAAATTTAATAAGTTGAAATAGAAATTGAAAATATATAATATCTACATTAGTTCTTGGTTCTGGGTAATGTATGGTTATTCTCTACGCCGTAGTCTACGCCTAGGGAGTAGGAGTACCGAAAAAGACGCGTTAAATCCGGTGCCAACTCCGGAGTACACGTCTTCAGCACAATAGGTGGGACTCCATCAGGCCCACTCGACTTGTTGACGTCCAGGGAAAGGAGTGCTTTACGCACCAAGCGCTGTGTAAACAGCACTTCCCGCATGGAGCACTCACACCGCGGGATGTTCGGCAGTGTATTCTCCCCGTCATCTAGAGTCGAGTTGGAAGCAAAAAGAGAGCCTAGCAGATCGGCTTTCTCCTTTGCGTCATGGGCCAGTGAGTCGTCCACCCTGTGCAGAGATGGCATAGATGGCTGACAGAAGTTCCTTTGGACAGCCTTGGTGAGAGACCAGAATGCACGTGTTCTCGAAGGGAGGCGAGCTAGTTTCTCGCCAATTCTGCCGATGTGCTCTGACTTTGCCTTGGCAATGACACTTTTCAAGGACCTGGAGGCGGAATTGTACTTCTTTTTAAGAGCGCTGGTGTTTACATCCCGGGACGTTGATGCGTCAGCCCAGGCCTGGTAGCAATCCTGCTTATAGCGTGATGCTAGTTTACAGGAGCGACCAAACCATGGCTGGGATCTGCCTCCGATGGGCACCACAGAGGATGGAATAAAAAGTTCCATACCCTGAAGTACCACATCAGCAACAGAATCGGCAACAACGCTCGGATCTTCCGGCGAGAAGCAAACCCGCCCCCAAGGGTAGGATGTAAAAAAAAACCGCATCCCGTCCCAATCGGCCGACCTATAGTGCCAAACACGGCGGCAAGCTGCAGATCGCAACTGCGATGGGAGCGCGAGTGGCACCGTACTCCGGATCAGACAATGGTCCGAACAGCCCAGTGGGGCATCGACGGAGACCTGATATCCGTCCAGATGAGAGGTCAGCAGAAGGTCCAACAGGGAAGGTACATGATCCTCCACATCTGGGATCCGCGTAGGCGAAGTAACCAGTTGTGTTAGACCATATGCCAAAGCAAAGTCATAGACAGATCTACCCGCATGATCGGTTAAACGAGAACCAAGCCATTCAGCGTGGTGGGCGTTAAAATCACCGAGTATCACGATCTCTGCGGATGGGACCTGTTGTAGCACGGAGTCTGCAGCCATTTGGACGTGGTCGATGAGTCGGTCTGTGTCGGCATTACCGCTATGGGACCTATAGAGGCACCCGTAGACGCGGGGATAGTCGTCGCTGTCTACGCGCAGCCATAGGATGGACAGGTCCGTACCTTCAAGACTGTCGAGGCGTCGAAAACAGATGTCCTCCCTGACGTATACGCAAACTCCAGCCCGGGGCACAAAGGAGTGTTCAAATTTGTACCCCGGGTAAGAGAGATATGAAGTATCAGCCGGAGAGGACACCTCAGTCTCGGTTGAAAAGAGCAAGGCCGGCTTCGGCGTCTCTAGATGGTAATGGACAGCGTTAAGGTTGGAATGAAGTCCCCTGATATTGCAAAAATTCACGGATAGCGTGAAAGGGGTCGCCTTGGTCTTATTGCTCAGCTTGCCCCGAGCAGTATTAGTCGCGAGCGGAATTTTGCCCCCCCCCCCCCCCAGAATACGCGGGGCAGCCTGAGCACCCACGCCCAGGAGTGGAGTGGTATGGTCGTGGATGCTCAGCGAGGGATTCTCCAAGGGTGCTGGTACCCTCCTGGGGTAGTCTGCTGTTCAATTCCACTACCATGTTGATGGGGGGGGGGGGGGGAACATAAAAGAACTTATAAATCAATGTCTGCATAGTAAGCAAAACGCCTTTTTATATTACATTTGGACCATACCGCCATCTATCGATGATATTGGTTAACTATTTCACTTTAGATTTAGTTAATAAGGTTTTAATATATTTTTGTATTTTATTTTATTTAATACGTTCTTTAATACTTTTGTTTACTGCGTTTTAGATATAATTATATAATTATAGAACATTATTTTACCTAATTTAATTATGATTTATGATATAGTATTAGTTTAAAATGCACTTGATGACTCAACCATCGCCACCGTTGAACAAATTCGTACCTATACTTCGTATTCATACTTCAGAATCTTTATCATAACGTTTGATTGAATGAACTGATTTTAATAAAATAAAGACTAAATGTAACACGAAGATACACTTTATATTTTCCTTAATGATTCTTATGATATAAATTTGTACTTTATACGTGTTACGTTAACAAACAAACAGACAGACAGACAGAAAATTCTAAAAATGGTAGAAATGTATTTAGTTTCTTATTTTTAGTACCTCTCAATCACCTTTATTAGAAAAATATAAAATGTACAGACGTCTGCTTTTTACATTTTTATTATATGTATAGACTCAATCACTTTTATTACAAAAATATAAAATGTACAGACGTCTGCTTTTTATATTTTTATTATATGTATAGATAAGATATAGATATAGGTACACTGATTCATTCACTGCAATTGTAACTTTGTAATCCTATATATTTATATGAGATTACAAAGTTATTTATGCAGTTGGTGTATCTCGAAAACTGGACCGAAATAGCAAAATATTTTAATTTTTCCTTGATTTATGTACTAAACAATAGTTGTATTCCTAATTTGAAGCTTCTACGTCTGCTAGAAGTGCCTTAGAGTTTTGATGATCGGTCAGTGAGTGACAAAATTAAGAAACTTTCGCTAGTTATAACTCTTAAACTACTGGTTCAAATATAAGGCGAGTGTGAATGAAAGTGTTGGAAGGGGTAGACCTAGGCGGACATTTCTAGACCAAATCAGGGACGTCTTGGAAAAAGGCCAGGTCAAGAGTACCCTAAACCGTAGAGCATGTATGAAGGGAATAATGAAAGTGGACGAAGCGAAACAAGTATGTAAGGATACGGTAAGGATAAGGTAGCAAGTGGAAAGAAGTGGTCTCTGCCTACCCCTAAGGGAAAGAGGCGTGATTATATGTATGTATGTATGTTATACAATACACACTTGGTGGCTGAAAATTCAAGCTTCTAGTTTTTTTCACAACGAAGTTGTAGGGTTACGAAAATGGCCTGAACTGCTTCGAGAAAAGGATGGTACGGCCGTGCCGCTTTTTTGCTCGACTTGGCGGGGGCACTGCCATGCCCCCAGATAGGCCATCATCTTATATGAAATGGAATAACAGAGTTATACAATTTATAAAATTTACCATTTATTTAAATAAAAAATAAAATACAATACAAATTAAATTACATAACAGTATAGGTACCTACAATAGCTTTGACATTACTGTTACTTTATACTACGTTAATTAAATTAAATTTGCCTAGGTACGTTACTTGCTGTAAACGTGGTGATTATATTCTCTTTGACTTGCTGTATTTATCTAGGTACTTACTAACTACTACAGTACGATAGAAGTTAATAAACCGACACTGTCAATCAATTTTTGGAACTGTGTGATTTTAAAACAAAATGCGCGAATATGACTTCACTCATTCGAAATTCAAAATATAAATATTTTTTATTCACGTAGGCATTATAAATACACTTTTGAATAGTCATAATCACTGTTCTCCCCAATTTTTTTCTTTTGCATGTTCGGGGGTGCTGATTGTACTGAGACGAATCATGGAAGAAAGTAAGAAACTGAGTAGTTGCTCTTTTCAAAATATTTTTTACAAGAGTACTATAATTATGTAAAGCGATAAGTCAAACATAAAATGTCAAATGTATAATATGTAGATACCAAATAGGTATACAAATTTCTAGTTAGTCCTGTGTAGTACGAGAGGTCAGTTCCATCATTTACAGAATAATATGCTTTTTTGGCTAAACAAGCTTTAACGCGCGACTTAAATTGAAAAGGTGAAAGATCTAACATTTCTTTTAGAATCTTGTTATAAAAGCGTACACCGCTACCCAAGAATGAATTGTATATTTTGTGTAACAGGAAAGTAGGTAATGTGATTTTAATTTTATTTTTAATTATTTCTACTATTAAAATTGTGCAAATCACTATTCTTTACATGTAAGTGAATGTTTTGACATAGATACATGATATTTGTAAAAATATATTGTGATGCAACAGTCAAGATATCAATTTCTTTAAGCAGCGACGCTACTCACAGGCTAAGACGCTCTCTTCCGGCATATAAGATGGGCGTTTTGGTCTGTGAGTTGTTCATTTCGAAAGCGGCACTTGAAGAAAGAAGACTCAAGAGAAATCAAGACTCCATAAGTGAAGACCCCTCTCTGTACATATAGCATATAATTTATTAGTGCCGAATTGTAAATACCTTAAACACAGTCTAGTTCTACAGTACCATCTTTCCTTTGAGCAGTCCCCTAGCGTAATATCAGTAAAGTAATCAATCAATACAGTCCACTAGCTCCAGTAAATAAATAAACTTCGATCCATTATATTCTTGGTCCATCGTCGCCGGATAAGAAGCCAAAAGAAAGAAGGTAATTACAGAAGAAAGAAGGTAATTACAGAAGAAAGAAAATCATTACAGAAGATCTTCAAGGAAAAAAGAAGTTCGTCGACGAAGAGAGAAGATCGTCAGTACTAACTTTGTTCGGTGAAACCGAACATCTTTGTCAGCAATTGGCGCAACGCCGCCAATTTGTTTAGTGCACTTTCGTTAAGCAACTGTGGCGGGTGCATTCATAACAATTTATTAACATTTTTGTAACTGTTTTTAAATAAAGTGATTTATACTATCTCGAACGTTATCAATTCAACATTCTTAGCAAACAACCAGACACACCCCCGACAAACTTCTTCTCTGTTTCTTACGGCTACGTCATATACGTCATAATATTGTCTGTTTCCAGACAATTTCTTGTTTCTTAAACCGCGTTTACGCGGCCAGGTGGTTGCTCCCTAACGGTGCCAAACTGTGACCATCTGGTAACGCCCTTGTGGCGGAAACGGCGTCCAATACGTGCGTCTTTTTGAAGACGATCGGAGGTCGCAACGTGGGACGTCATGAGGAAGACACGAAGCCAGAAGACACGAAACGACGACGAAACGCCGGTAGGAATGCGGATATTCGAAGAAGCACCCGCATCCCCGTCCGATTATCTCGCGTTGGCACAAGCGCCCTCCGTCGCGCCCCAGGCCCCGCTCGCGCCGGCATCTACAACCCGCGCCCGCGCCCCCGCCGCCGCACCCCGCTATGTCTGTGTCTACAACCGATCGCTTAGGAGAGGTTAGCACATCGGCGCCGCGTACAGAGACGCTCGCCGCGATTATAGAAGATCTTCCGATAACAGAGACTAGTTCAATAATGCGTACCGTCGCGCCTGTAGCAGACGTTATACATAGACCCGCGCCCCGCGCCCTGTCGGTCCGTTCAGCCCGGTCGACAGCTAGCGCGATAGCAAAGTTAAAGCAAATCGAGTATAATACCGCGGAGGAACTAGCTGCAATTAGAAGGAAGCAATTGCAAATTGAAGAAGATCTTATTAAGAAGAAATACGCTAGGGGCATCGCTCAACAGCAGGAAGAAACAGATAGGGAAAGTCTAAACGAAGACGATTTAGTAGAAAATAGGGTACGCGTTGATAGGTGGTTAGAGAATGTGGAGACTGTGCGGGGGGAGACGCCCTACCGCCCGTCTCAGCCCGCGCCCCGCATCGAGATAGAGCAGGCCCCACCGAATAGGGGAACCGGTTACGACCACGCTGAAGATGCCCAGGGGAGGACGGTAGCGAATGATGTTCAACCGCGTCGCGTAGAAACAATACAGAGGGACAATGGAGTCGCCGTAGAAATGAACCAGGTGGATCGTCGTGTACGGGTTACGTCGCCGTCGCGCGTCCAACGCCCCACTCTATCGCCTATACATAGATCGCCACATCGCCACGCGGATCGTAGATCACCGTCGCCGTGTAAGGATGTAGGTATACATAGATCGCCATCGCCACGCGGATCGTAGATTATCGTCGCCGTGTTATAAGGATGTAGGTGTACATAGGTCGCCAGCGCCACAGCGTAGGCTAGAGGGAGATAGGGATAGAGATAGGTCGCTCACTCACCCCGCGAGGGAAAGATAGGGGTATAGAACGACTAGTGGAAGCTTTAGAAAGCATGATTAGAGTTAGGCCCGCCGCCGCGAAGCAGACACAGGAACGGTTCGGCCGCGGAATGGTTAGCGTTTAAAGCCGCGATGAAAGAATCCACGCGTTTATATGGATTCACAAATACGGAAAATATGTCAAGGTTAAGGAACTGTTTACGCGGTGAGGCTAGGGAAGTAGTATCGGCGCTGCTGTTTACCGCAAAGGATCCAGCAGAATAGCTAACTAGGGAAGTCACTAGCAAACTTAGCCCTCACTTACGGTCGCGTTGGTGCGATTATGCGGAGCACTACGGAAATGCGGACGCACCGGACATTGTCACGCTATCCCGGTCCACGGTGACAGAGGCTGACCGTGCGTTAAGTCATGCCTACACGTCCGTAGCGCCGACTAAGGAATCGCCCGTAAGACGAGAGGCGCCGCCGTCGAAAAGAGTGGTATTGACACGCCGCGTAGAGGATAGGGCCCGTGACGTAAAGACGTTCACCGCCCAGGAGAACACCGGTAGTGCCGCATGTATGTGTTGTGGGGGTGAACACCCAATCGCCAAATGTAGGAAGCTAGCGCAAATGGGTTTGGACGATCGGTGGAAGTTGGTTAAGGAAGATGGGGTGTGTTTTAGGTGTTTAAACAGCAAACACCGACGCTTTAGATGTAAAGCTAGGAAATGCGGCGTCGATGGCTGCAACGCCCCCCACCATGCCCTCCTTCACGCCCGCAAGGCCCGCGCACCTGAAACTTCGGTAAAACCAGATGAAACCGTGCTCGTCGCGTCGAATGTTAATAGTAGTGCGTCTGTGTTATTAAAAGTGTGTCCCATTACCGTACGCGGACCGCGTGGCAAGGAAGTTGATACGTATGCGCTACTTGGCGAAGGCTCTACTATTTCATTAATCGACGACGACTTAGCTCGCGAGTTAGGAGCAGAAGGATCGACGAAGCCGCTTAACATTCGAGGCTGAATAACAGTCAACGCGAAGCCGATAGTAGATTAGTTAACATAGTGATACGTGGCAAGACGCGCAGTGAGGTGTATAATATAAGTGCGCGAACGATAGCAAATTTAAAGATAGGTTCGCAGTCTGTGAGTAGGGAGTGCTTGCGTTTAAAGCACTTACGCGACTTACCAAGTACGGTTTGTTACGACGACGCGAATCCGAGATTATTATTAGGCGCCGATAACTGGCATTTAATAATTACCCGTAATTTGAGAATAGGACGTCGAAGGCAGCCTATAGCTGCACGTACGTTACTAGGGTGGGTAATACAGGGAACCGTGCCGCGGCTAACATGTAGGGAAGACGGCGAGACCGTATTACACGTCGCAAGCACTAGCGGACGGCCAGATAGGGACATCCGAACGTTTGCCAGTCAGGACGGGGAGCTAACGGAACTCCTCAAACGGCAGTACGAGATAGATTCCATAGTTATCTCGCTAAAGAGTAGGCCGCGACGGGAAGAGGAGCGCGCTGTCGACATATTTCAGCGCACGGTCAAGAAGGTCGGCGAGCAATGCCAAGTTGGACTGCCATGGAAGGACGACAACATGCGGATGCCACCCAGCTACGAAATGGCAGCTCGAAGACTACGGACGATTGAAAGAAAAATGGACCAGTCACCGGAGTTTCGGGACGCCTCCACAGCCCAGATAGACAATCTCCTGGCAAAAGGATACGCAAGGGAAGCCGAGGGGACAGAGAGAGAGGACCGCAAAAGCTGGTACCTGCCACACTTCGCAGTACGGAACCCGAACAAGCCGTAGAAGAAGAAGTAGAAGCTCGCGCATCCGGTAGATGTCTTAATGACTATTTACTCGACGACCCCGACTTATTACGGAACTTACCGGGCATACTGTTTAGGTTTAGGGAAAATGAGATAACCGTGTCCGTGGATATTAGGGAAATGTTCTTGCGTGTAAAAATCGACCGTCGCGACCAACCCGCGTAATTGTTTCTGTGGCGAGGTAATGAGCGATCCAGCCCACCGCGGGAGTACGTTATGACGTCAATGATTTTCGGCGCGAGGAGCTCGCTGTTTTTCGCACATAGTTTAAGAGATCATAAAGCGCGCACACGCAGAAACACATCCGTTGGCGCTTAACGCTATCGTAGGAAGTCATTATATGGACGACTATTTAGACAGTTATGCAACGGTAAAGGAAGCGGTAAATACGGCGAGGCAGGTTACGGAAGTGCACTAGAAGGCTGGTTTCACCTTGGCAGGCTGGAATTCTAACCACGCAGCCCTGTTGGAGGACAAGCCGGAGAAACTACTGGCGAGCAAGCCTAAGGAAGTAGTTCCCTAGAACCCTAGGGTTGTTATGGATGACCGACGAAGACGCCTTAACCTTTAAAACGTTAATGAATAGGGTACCGCACGAAGTAAAGACGCTACAGCGACCACCGTCCAAGGGAGAGGCATTAAGCGCAGTCATGTCTGTGTTTGACCCGCTCGGACTGCTTAGCTAAATCACCATCACCGCCAAGATCCTGATACAAGACCTATGGCGAATGAAGAAGGTCGAATGGGATGATGAACTACCCGAGGAGGCAGCGAATGAGTTCCAGAGGTGGCTGCGAGTCGTCGAGGAGGTGTCACGACTGCGACTGCCTAGGTGCTATGCTCCTACGGGGGGAGTGGTAGAGCGTCAACTTCACGTTTTCAACGACGCAAGCGTACGTGCGTACGCATCCGCGGCATATTGGCGTATACGATATCGCGACGGAACGGTTAGGGTACGATTAGTGGCGGCCAAGGAAAAAGTCGCCCCGATTAAGGCGCAAAGTATACCGCGATTAGAGTTGCAGACGAACTTAATAGGCGCGCGACTCGCGGAATTCGTGCAAGGCGAGCACAGAGTGGTAGCCGATAAGGTAGTGTATTGGACAGACTCCACTACGGCGCTCCACTGGATACAAAATGATACGGCGCGTTACACCCCATACGTGGCTCATAGGTTATGGGAGATAGCTGAAAAGACGTCACCCGAGCAATGGAGGTGGATACCGACTGCAGAAAACATCGCAGACCAGGCGGCGCGCATAAACTACGTAAGCAAGGAAGAAAGTGACAAATGGTTCACAGGACCACCATTACTTTACGAGGACAGATGGCCTCGCCGTCAGGAAGAAAAGGCAGGGAATGATGATGAAAAACTGGAGGAAATCGTGGCGCACCAGAGCAACACCAAGGACGCTCCACACCTGCCAGATATAGAAAGATTCTACGAGAGATTGATCAGGGCCACAGCACGAGTACTGCAGTTCGTCGACGCTATACGAGGAAGGGCGCACGTACTGACATTGCAGCACATCCAGAGGGCAGAGCGGATGTGGATAGAGCACAGCCAACATGAAAGCTTCGCTGAAGACATCAGTCGACTTCAGCTGGGAAAGAACCTGGCAACCGGCAGCGCGCTAAGGAAGCTCGACCCCATATTGGAAGATGGCGTACTACGAGGCAGGGGAAGAATCGACGCAGCCGACGTGGACAGCCAGATGAAGAGGCCCATCATATTAAACGGACGCCACCGTTTTGTGAAGCTGCTTGTGGAAAAGGCGCATCAGGAGGCAAGCCACGCCAACAGGGAGAGGGTGGTCAACGACCTACGCACCAGATATCATATCCTCCGATTACGACCAACAGTACGAGAAGTGGAGCGGAGATGTCTGCGATGCAGGGTACGCAAGGCGACACCACGGCCAGCGGTTATAGGAGACCTACCACCTGAACGGGGGCATTCGCGCGACCATTCACCTACACCGGAATCGATTATTTCAGGCCTATAACAGTTACGATAGGACGTCGGCACGAAAAACGGTGGGTAGCGTTATTCACCTGTTTAACTACGCGCGCGGTGCATTTAGAATTAGAATACTCCCTTACGACGGACTCGGCGATATCGGCATTGCGGCGCATGGTGGCTAGGCGTGGGTGGCCACGGGTCATATACTCGGACAATAGGACAAATTTTCATGGGGCAAATACTGAACTGCAACGGGCGATGGAAGAGTGGACACCGCAGCTGAAGGACTACGCGCTGACTCGGCGGACAGATTGGAAATTCATCGCACCGGGTGCGCCGAACCAGGGAGGCGCATGGGAGCGTCTCGTGCGCTCAGTGAAGACCGCACTCGAAGCCACTCTGCATCAGAAGAGCCCACACGCGTACAGCTCTCACTCTTCGCAGATGACACTGCTCTATACTTCAAAAGTCCTAGGATATCTTCCGCAAGGAACAAAATCCAAAAGTCAGTCGATGACCTAGGAGATTGGTTTCAAAAATGGCGTATCGATGTGAACCCGGAGAAGAGCTCCGCAGTTCAATTCGATATTAAAAGACGCCGTAATAAAAACAAGAAAAATACTCCACCTATACGAATGCTAGGGACTCCTGTCCCATGGCAATTGTCAGCAAAATATTTAGGTGTCACCCTTGACTATAGGCTTACTTTTGAGCCTCATGTCAAAAGAGTAACACGTCTAGCTCGTTTCTATCTAGGTAGGCTTAACAGTATGTTAGGCCGACATAGTAAAATGTCATTAAGAAATAAGCGAACCCTTTATAAGGTTTGTATACGACCGGTAATGTCTTCGCGGCTCCTATTTTTGCACACGCTAACGATAAAATTATTAACGAACTCCAAGTAGTTCAAAACCTATTCTGTCGTCGAGCTACGAACGCACCTTAGTACGTCCGTAATGCCGACCTTCACCGGGACTTAGAAATCCCAACAAACCAGCAATTTCTTAAAAAACTCTCTGAAAACTTCTTTAAAGTATCAGAGTCGCATAACAACACATTAATTCGTGAGGCAGTTACTTATACAGCCCCACTCCCCTCCCGCTACAGCGTCCGCAGGCCGAGAAACACTCTCTCGGACCCGCCAAATAAGTTGTCAAACGACCTGAACTGCCTCCTGGCGGCTCAGGCCAATTCTAATTAAATTAAAAATTATTTAAAATTAATAATATGCCTTCGTAGGCACTCCCTAAACGGCATTTAGCCGTCTGCGCCCTCTTTTTCCAAAAGAGGGTCGCTTTAGATACGGCATAAGAAGCTTTCAACAGCTGGTTGCCAGTTCCCAAAGGCAGTTTTTAGGGGGTATCACTTAAGTTCCCCTTGTAGGCAGTGAGTCCCCCATAACCACGATGGACCGGCCATCGTGGTATGCGTAATGCATTTTCTGCCTCCCTCTGTGGTAGCCCATTTCCAAATTGCTTCGGGCGCAAAAAAAAAAGTCTGTGAGTGGTTCATTTCGAAAGCGGCACTTGAACAAAGAAGACTCAAGAGAAATCAAGACTCCATAAGTGAAGACCCCTCTCTGTACATATAGCATATGGTTTATTAGTGCCGAATTGTAAATACCTTGAATACCGTGCCGGACGGGCGTAACTCTTCGGAGTAAATGTTATCGAAGATACTCCGCGAGTCGCTCACGTTCTACACCTGTAGGTTCCAGTGGGTACTTTCACTGCCGTCTCTGCGGTTGCTGCTGGAAAACTGTGGACTGAGGTTCAAAATTAAAATGCACGATTTGTAAATTAAAATAGCAAGGGAGTGGCCAGCGGTTCGATTAATTAATTTGTCGCGAAATTTTACAACTATTATTTATTGATCACGATTATTTAAAACGGTTGGTCAACTACGGTTGTTCACTATATATTTTAAAAATATTTAATTTAAATGAGCGGTAGTATAAAATATCTGTCCGGAGTAGCTGGTTTTTCTGACACTATTGACTAGCAGCTATTAGTCAACTAAAACTAGTTGAATTTAACACTTGTGTAACTGCGAATATCAGTTATCACTTTTTCCGTCTAGCTAACACTTTTCACTATATGTAACTGCGAATTTTCAGTTACCACTTTTTTCGGCTAGCTAACACTTTTTCACTATATGTCACACCGAATTTTCAGTTGCGACCTTTTTCCGTTAGCTAACACTTTTTGTTCGAGACGGCCTAATGACTTTAAGCAAAAAGTGATTAAAGAATATTAATTTGTATAAAAAGTGAAAATACGGACAAAATCAATCAAATAGTGTGTTAATATAGTTTTACCATGTATTTACAACTCTTAATATGTTTGTATAGAAGGTCGTTTTAATAATAGTCAATATAAACAACTTTATTTTGTTTAAGAAAAACCGACCAATCACAGCGCGCCGTGTCGTAGAACTTTCTGGAAATTTAAATTAACTACGCAATAGTTTGTACCAAAAATAATGAGAATATTTTTATGTCCAAAAAGAGTTGTAAAATGACATTTAGTTAGCATATGTTGTATAGATTATGATAGTAAAGAAATATTTCGTACAATTAAACGCATTTAATAATTATATGAAAATTAAAGAATTAATATGTCCATTTATTGTAAAAGTTTTGGACATAATTAATAGAATCAGGCGTTACTTTGCGGAAATCCATTATATAAAAGCTTTTAGAAAAATTTACTTTGCAAATATCCGCGTTATAAAATAAAATGATGTGTCTTACCTAGTTTGAAGAGCACCTCCCGCCCTCCCTCAATTGCGTGCACTATCTCCGTCACCACTAATCCCAGCACCGCTACTCCCAACACCACTACACTAGGCAAGACACATAGAGTCCATATCACCTGAGGATGCCTCGTGTAGAGGCGAAACACGTGTCGTATTATCGTCAGTGGTGTGTCTTGCCTAGTGTAGTGGTGTTGGGAGTAGCGGTGCTGGGATTAGTGGTGACGGAGATAGTGCACGCAATTGAGGGAGGGCGGGAGGTGCTCTTCAAACTAGGTAAGACACATCATTTTATTTTATAACGCGGATATTTGCAAAGTAAATTTTTCTAAAAGCTTTTATAAAGTTTTGGACATTTAGCTTTATATCTGTTTTGAATGTAAATATATTAAATATCCTTTATCACATACTGATAAAGGACCAAAATGCCTATTTAATGATGTATAGCGTGTTAGAATTAAAATCAGTGTTATATAGAAAATATTGAAATTTGTGCCATTTACATAGAGAAAATGATTAAAAATAAAGAGGCAAAGTGGAAAATGGCAAGCGGCTCACTATAGAGTATAGCCGAAGTCTACCTTATGGGGGCGAAACCCAGTACCGTTGTAGTAGGAAGAACTACCAATGGCATCCAGCAGTAGTAGGAAGAACTACCAGTGCCCAGCAGTAGTATCCGGTAGTAGTTGCAGTGACTAGCAGAAATATATACTGAATAGTGAAAGTGTTAGCAAGCCGAAAAAAATGGCAACTGAAAATTCGGTGTTGCATATAGTAAAAAAAAGTGTTAGCTAGCGGAAAAAAGTCGCAACTGAAAATTCGGTGTGACATATAGTGAAAAAGTGTTAGCTAGCTGAAAAAAGTGGTAACTGAAAATTCGCAGTTACATATAGTGAAAAGTGTTAGCTAGACGGAAAAAGTGATAACTGATATTCGCAGTTACACAAGTGTTAAATTCAACTAGTTTTAGTTGATTAATAGCTGCTAGTCAATAGTGTCAGAAAAACCAGCTACTCCGGACAGATATTTTATACTACCGCTCATTTAAATTAAATATTTTAAAATATATAGTGACCAACCTATAGTGAACAACCGTAGTTGACCAACCGTTTTAAATAATAGTGATAAATAAATAATAGTTGTAAAATTTCGCGACAAATTAATTAGTCGAACCGCAGGCCACTCCCTTGCTATTTAAATTTATAATCGTGCATTTTAATTTTGAACCTCAGTCCACAGTTTATCCGCAGCAACCGCAGAGACGGCAGTGAAAGTATCCAACGGAACCTACAGGTGTAGAACGTGAGCGACTCGCGGAGTATCTTCGACAACATTTACTCCGGAGAGTTACGCCCGTCCGGCATATTTTATGGTCCTTCGAGCCGGATCCTTCCGCCTGTACTGCCGGCCGGACCATTTTATGGTCCTTTGAGCCGAATCATCCGTCTACACTTCAAGCCGGACCACATTCGCTGGTCATTCGAACGGGATTCGTCACTCCGTTAGTATTTCGGAACCGGGTACATAGTCACTACCGTATTAAAGTTGCTGAATTTTCAGAATCAAGATGCCGATCACTCGTTCGCAAGTAAGGGGAGCCATGGCGTGGACTGTCGGTCTGGATGGAGGGCCGTCGGACAATACCGACGCCGTCCGCCACCAGATGCCACCACGCTCACCATCCACAACAGAAGGCGCTGAGGCGCCAGCTTGCCCCCGCGATGGGGGGGTACTCCTGCCTGTGCCAGCCTCCGTAAAAGCCGGTACACCGAAGCAGAGGGAACAAATAGAAGGCAACGATGACATTCGCTGTGCATCACCGCTAACAGCCGGGTATACTCCCGCGCCGAAGAGCCACCGAGGGGCCACGCCGACAGAAGTAGAAGGTCAAAGAAGACCATTCGGCCCAATAAAAAGGTTTTGAAGGCTCGTGAGGAAGTGTTGAGAATCAAATTGGAACTCGCACAGATCTCATTACAGATGGCTGAAGAAAATGATGAATCGGACGACTATGATGAAGATGGTTACTCCAAAAGTGAGTACGTCCGATCTTGGCTCGAAAATTCCGTAGCCAAGCAAAAGCCAACTCAAGGCGCAACCACCGGTGGGGAGGCCCCACTTAATAAAAACATCACAAAGCCACCCCCGGAGGTTGTCGACCTCAGTGAGCCGCCGATGAAGCTCACAAACAAGGATTCCAAGGTTGATGAAGACAGGGAGCTCCTACCTGTTGTATCAGAGCTCGCCTACCAGGATCCCAATGCAGAAAATATAACCAAGAGTCCCATACCTCAGAAGATTAGCCAGGACTCCAAGGTTGATGAAGACAGGGGGCTCCTACCAGTTGTATCAGAGCCCACCTACCAGGATCCCTATCCGGAAGATGTAACCAAGAATCCCATACCAAAAAGGCCTAACCAGGCACCTGTCAGCAATGAAGACAGGGTGCTCCGACCATTCATATCGGAGCTCACATCCGCTATAGCCGCACTCGCTGACAAACCAAAACCAGAGAGTGCATCGTCGCATACTTTCGCAGCGTCAAAAGCTATAATGACACTGCCGAGCTTTAGCGGAGCACATACCGAATGGCTTTCGTTCCGTGCCATTTACGAAACAACCCGAGGCTACTTCAATGATATAGAAATTACTGCAAGACTACGAAGGAGTCTACAAGGAAGAGCCTTGGAAACAGTCAGTTCAGAACTTATCGGGCATGCCAAGCCAGATGAGATTATGCGAGAACTGGAGCTACAATTTGGGCGTCCAGATTCAATCGCGCAAGCCGAAACCGAGAAGTTACGAGGATTGCCACGCTGTACAGAAGCACCCAGAGACATCTGTACATTCGCGAGCAAAGTGAGGGAAAGCGTCAGCCTCGTCAACGCAGAGCTGCTACGACACCTCATAGACAAACTGCCAAACTCTATACGTGCGCAGTGGTATAGAATTTATACTGAGAAATACGACTCTAGACCAGACCTCGGTTCCTTCAGCGAGTTTATAACCGAACAAGCTCGTTTCTGCAGTGCATTTGCGCCTCCTGAAATTATAAACGGAGCGCAAAACAGTCGTCCAGTACATAGGACGCACACGGCTACCACTAAGCCGCCTCCGAAATGCAGTGTATGCGAAAAAGAAGGTCATTACGGATCCGACTGCAATAAATTTAAAGAAGCAGATACTGACAAAAGATGGCAACTCGCCAAACAAAGGAATTTATGTTTCCGGTGTCTACGTTTTAGAAGTCAGACACACAGATGTAAAACCACGAAGTGTGGAATAAAAGGATGCACCGCGACACACAATCGACTTCTTTACTATAATAAAAAGGAGAAGACAGAGGTCACACTAAAAGAACCTCAAGAAACAGTAGCAAATTCATTCGCTGTGTCAAAGCATCAAGCTTACCTCAAATTATTCCAGTTCGAGTAATTGGACCGGCGGGAGCGATAAACACACACGCTCTGCTGGATGACGGGTCAACAGTCTCATTAATGGATGAAGAGATTGCCAAACAAATCGGAGCTACAGGGCGGTTGGACCCATTTAAGATCACCGCTATCGGGAACACTACCCTCGATTCGCCGGACTCTCGAAGAATCAAAGTGTCGCTGAAGAGTCTCCACAGGAAAAGGGTGCCATTCAGAGCACGCACGGTCGCCAGCCTAAACTTGGGGCCACAGACTGTGTGTGCAGCAGATATAGAAAAATGTAAGCATTTAAAAGACTTAAAGGAGCAATTAATATATGACTCCGGCAATCCAAGGATCCTAATAGGACAAGACAATTGGAGACTTTTGATAGCCACTCAAGTCCGCAGAGGTCCACCGCACCAGCCAATCGCCTCGCTCACAAAACTAGGATGGGTGCTACACGGGGCACACACTAAAGCCCCGCATCAGCGCGTCCACACGGCCAATGAGCTGTATACGAGCGAGGAGAACATAAATTACCAACTCCGCGAATACTTCGCGCTGGAATCTCTAATAATCAATCCGAGAAGACCAGATTTCGATCCAGAGAAGAAAGCTGAAGAAGTACCAAATAACAGCACCCGTCAGTTGGTAGACGGGCAAATAGAAACAGCACTTCTCTCGAAGAAAAAAGATGTCACGATACCTGTCAACGACAAAACGACAATTAAGAGGTCAACATCCACGTCGTCCAAACCTACCGACGAGGAAAGATCATTGACCATTACAGAAAAGTATAGAGCTCCGCTATACAGAGAAGCCATTCCCAATCCAACAAAGTTTTCAAAATGGGAACGCTTAGTGCGAGCTACGGCCAGAGTGCTTCAATTTATAACACTCTGCCGCAAAACAACAGACAGGACCTTTTACAAAAGGACCAAAAGAAGTAAAGAGGAAGATCCCGACTGGAGGAAATCGAAATATAATCCGCGACGCCTCGCGCAGCCTCCCAGTCGAGGGAAAAATAGAGATGTCAACAAGTACATCACACTCAAGGCCGAATACATCAGAAAGGCCAAAAAACTCCTAATACATGGAGTACATGAAATAGACGAAACCGAACCTACTATCAACGAGGTTCGACGGATGATACGACTTCGACCCACGACAAAAAAGCTAGTGAGCCAATGCGTAAAGTGTCGAATTAGAAAAGCGCAACCACCAGCGCCAGCCACCGGTGATCATCCTAGTACACGTCTCGCTCATTACAAGAGACCGATCAACTTCACCGGTTTGGGCTACTTTGGGTCACCGGAAATTCATAACCGGCGGGAGGCCCGTGGACGAGGCCCCAATCTCCAGGGTGGAAACCATCTACCCCGGTGCGGACGGACAGATCCGCACTGTGGAAGTACGCACCACAAACGGCCTAATCAAGAGGCCAACCAGGAAACTCGTGCCGCTGCCGAAGTAGAGGCAACGTCGCTCACCGAAATTTATGCAGCGCCGCTGCGACGAGTCTTCGCGACGCTGCACGGCGGGAGAGATGTTCGAGACGGCCTAATGACTTTAAGCAAAAAGTGATTAAAGAATATTAATTTGTATAAAAAGTGAAAATACGGACAAAATCAATCAAATAGTGTGTTAATATAGTTTTACCATGTATTTACAACTCTTAATATGTTTGTATAGAAGGTCTTTTTAATAATAGTTAATATAAACAACTTTATTTTGTTTAAGAAAAACCGACCAATCACAGCGCGCCGTGTCATAGAACTTTCTGGAAATTTAAATTAACTACGCAATAGTTTGTACCAAAAAATAATGAGAATATTTTTATGTCCAAAAAGAGTTGTAAAATGACATTTAGTTAGCATATGTTGTATAGATTATGATAGTAAAGAAATATTTCGTACAATTAAACGCATTTAATAATTATATGAAAATTAAAGAATTAATATGTCAATTTATTGTAAAAGTTTGGGACATTTAGCTTAATATCTTTTTTGAATGTAAATATATTAACTATCCTTTATCACATACTGATAAAGGACCAAAATGCCTATTTAATGATGTATAGCGTGTTAGAATTAAAATCAGTGTTATATAGAAAATATTGAAATTTGTGCCATTTACATAGAGAAAATGTTTAAAAATAAAGAGGCAAATGGAAAATGGCAAGCGGCTCACTATAGAGTATAGCCGAAGTCTACCTTATGGGGGCGAAACCCAGTAACGTTGTAGTAGGAAGAACTACCAGTGGAATCCAGCAGTAGTAGGAAGAACTACCAGTGCCCAGCAGTAGTAGGAAGAACTACCAGTGCCCAGTAGTAGTATCCGGTAGTGGTTGCAGTGACTAGCAGAATTATATAGTGAATAATAAAAACTATATTAACACACTATTTAATTGATTTTGTCCATATTTTCACTTTTTATACAAATTAATATTCTTTAATCACTTTTTGCTTAAAGTCATTAGGCCGTCGCGAACAAATACAGTATAGTTCTACAGTACCATCTTTCCTTTAAGCAGTCCCCTAGCGTAATATCAGTAAAGTAATCAATCAATACAGTCCACTAGCTCCAGTAATTAAATACAGTCCACTTCGATTCATTATAACAATATTTATCAAATGGGTGACGACATATTCGAGCACTTTGTTTTTGCACAAAATTGAGATTTTCAGTGAACTTACCTATTGAACATGTTTATCTATTAGTTAATTATAATAATAATAGTAAGTAATTATTATAAACCCATATAGTTAATATTACAATTATAATGGATGAACAGTGGACTGTATATTTATTTATGACTGGTTACTTATTGACTGATCTGAGGTTAGCTATACTAGGGGACTGCTTGAAGAAAAGATGGTACTTTTTACTATACTGTATTACGCTATTTACGATATTCGGCACTATAACTATCTAATATGTACAGAGAGAGGTCTTCAGTTGTGGAGTCTTGATCTGTCTTGAGTCTTCTTTGGAGTCTTCTCGAGTGCCGCTTCCGAAGTGAAATGAACAGCTCACAGACCGAGACGCCCTTCTTATATCTCGCAAGAAGGTGCCTCAGTCTGTGAGTAGTGCCGTGCGACGACAAATGAAGCCACACGCGCGCTGATTGGTGGCCGACATCACTGGATCGGCGCCGGTGTGCGGGGTGCGCGGGGGGTAGCGGGGTACGAAGGGGCGACGGGGCGGCGGGTCTCTAGCTGTCCTCAACATCCTCCCCCCGGCGTAGCTCGAGGGCCTCATCTTCTTTCGGGAGGACGGCGATCTTCCTGACCGGCCGCCGCAGCAATCCGCCCCTGGTCCGCACCTCCACGTTGCGCACCACGCCGTCTGGTCCGGGAAAGGTCTCGTTACAATGCCACGCGGCCACACGTTCCTTGGCAGGCTACCGTCTGCCACCACGACGAGGTCCCCTTCTTGTAGCTGTCGCTGCTGCACATCCCGTGAGTCCCCGCGCGCAACCAGCGTCGGCAGGTACTCCTTCATCCAGCGCTTCCAGTACTCGTCGGCAAGTCCTTGTGCTGCTCTCCACGCCCGACGATCACTAGGCGTGCACGGCGCGGTTACTGGAAGGCTCGATGGTCCCAGCAGCAGGAAGTGGTTGGGTGTCAGCGCCTCTTCCTCGTCGATGTCGACCGGTACGTGTGTCAACGGTCGAGAGTTCACCGTGTTCTCGGCTTCTGTGAGGAGCGTCACCAACGTCTCCTCCCGCGGGCTCTTCTGGTGTAGAGTGGCTTCGAGCGCGGTCTTCACTGAGCGCACGAGACGCTCCCATGCGCCTCTCTGGTTCCTTCTTCCAGTCTGTCCGCCGAGTCAACGCGTAGTCCTTCAGCAGGGGTGCCCACTCCTCCATTGCCCGTCGTAGTTCGGTGTCCGCCCCACGGAAATTTGTTCCGTTGTCAGAGTAGATGACCCGGGGCCACCCACGCCTAGCCGCCATGCGCCGCAATGCCGATATCGCCGAGTCCGTCGTTAGGGAATAAACTATCTCTAGATGTACCGCGCGCGTCGTCAAACAAGTGAATAACGCTATCCACCGCTTTTCATGCCTCCGTCCTATTGTTACCGTTATAGGCCCGAAATAGTCGATTCCGGTGTAGGTGAATGGTCACGCGAATGCCCCTAACCGTTCAGGTGGTAGATCTCCGATAACCGCTGGCCGTGGTGTCGCCTTGCGTACCCTGCACCGCAGACATCTCCGCTCCACTTCTCTTACGGTCGGTCGTAGTCGAAGTATGTGATATCTCATGCGTAGGTCGTTCACTACCCGTTCCCTGTTGGCGTGGCTTGCTTCCTTATGCGCCTTCTCCACAAGCAGCTTTACAAATTGGTGGCGTCCGTTCAGTATGATGGGCCTCTTCATTTGGCTGTCCACATCGGCTGCGTCGATCCGTCCTCTAGCTCGCAGTATGCCATCTTCGAAAATGGGGTCGAGCTTCTTTAACGCGCTGCCGGTTGCCAAGTTCTTTCCTCGCTGCAGTCGACTGATGTCTTCAGCAAAGCTCTCTTGTTGACTGCGCTCTATCCACATCCGCTCTGCTCTCTGGATGTGGTCCAATGTTAGTCCGTGCGCCTTTCCTCTCATGGCATCGACGAACTGTAATATCCGAGCGGTGGCCCTGACCAATCTCTCGTAAGAAGAGAACCTCTCGATGTCTGGCAGGTGTGGAGCGTCCCTGGTGTCGCTCTGGTGCGCCACGACTTCCTCCAACTCGTCATCTTCATCCCCTGCCTTCTCTTCCCGACGTCGAGGCCATCGATCTTCATCTTCGTACAGGAATGGCGGTCCCGTAAACCATTTGTCGCTCTCTTCCTTGTACGTATAATTTATGCGCGTTGCCTGATCCGCGATGTTGTCTGCGGTCGGTATCCACCTCCATTGCTCGGGTGACGTCTTCTCCGATATCTCCCCTAATCTATGAGCCACGTATGGAGTGTAACGCGCCGTATCGTTCTGTATCCAGTGGAACGCCGTAGTGGAGTCTGTCCAATACACTACCCTATCGGCTACCACTCTGTGCTCGCCTTGCACGAATTCCGCGAGTCGCGCGCCTATCAAGTTCGCCTGCAACTCTAAACGCGGTATACTTTGTGCCTTTATAGGGGCAACTTTCGCCTTGGCCGCCACTAACCGTACCCTAATTGTTCCGTCGCGGTATCGTATACGCCAATACGCCGCGGATGCGTACGCACGTTCGCTTGCGTCGTTGAATACGTGAAGCTGACGCTCTACCACTCCCCCCGTAGGAGCATAACACCTAGGCAGCCGCAGTCGTGATACTTCCTCGACGACTCGCAGCCACCTCTGAAATTCCTCAGCTGCCTCCTCGGGTAGTGCGTCGTCCCATCCGACCTTCTTCATCCGCCACAGGTCTTGCAGCAGGATCTTGGCGGTGATGGTGAGGTAGCTCAGCAGTCCAAGCGGGTCGAAGATCGACATGACTGCGCTTAACGCCTCTCTCTTGGTCGGTGGCCTCTGCAGCGTCTTCACTTCGTTCGGTACCCTGTTCATGGATGTGTTGAACGTTAAGGCATCTTCAATGGCCATCCATAATAGCCCTAGGGTTCTGCCTGGGCTGTCTTGTCTCAAGCCTACCTCCTTAGGCTTGCTCGCTAGTAATTCCTCCGGCTTGTCTTCTAGTAGGGCTGCGTGGTTCGAATTCCAGCCTGCTAAGGTGAAGCCGGCCTGCTGGTGTACTTCCATAACCTGCCTCGCAGTGTTTACCGCTTCCTCTGCCGTAGCATAACTGTCTAGGTAGTCATCCATGTAGTGACTACGTACGATAGCGTTAAGTGCCAACGGATGTGTCTCTGCGTGTGCGCGCGCGTTATGATCCCTAACACTATGTGCGAGAAACGGCGAGCTCCTCGCACCGAAAATCATTTAAGTCATAACGTATTCCCGCGGTGGGCTGGATCGCTCGTTACCTCGCCACAGAAACAATTGCGCGGGTTGGTCGCGACGGTCTATCTTTACGCGTAAAAACATTTCCGTAATATCCGCGGACACAGCTATTTCGTTCTCCCTAAATCTAAACAGTATGCCCGGTAGGTTCCGTAACAAGTCGGGGCCGTCAAGTAAATAATCGTTCAAACATTTACCGGACGCACGCGCTGCCGCGTCGAAAACCACTCTTGTCTTCCCAGGCTTGTTCGGATTCCGTACTGCGAAGTGGGGCAGGTACCAGCTCCTGGGGTCCTCTCTTTCTGTCCCCTCGGCTTCCCTTGCGTATCCTTTTGCCAGGAGGTTGTCTATTTGTGCTGTATAGGCGTCTCGAAACTCCGGCGATTTGTCCATCTTCTTCTCGATCGTCCGCAGTCTTCGAGCAGCCATCTCGTAGCTGGGAGGCATCCGCACGTCGTCGTCCTTCCATGGCAGTCCCACCTGGTATTGCTCGCCGACCTTCTTGACGGTGCGCTGGAATATCTCGACAGCGCGCTCCTCTTCCCGTCGCGGCCTACTCTTTAGCGAGATACCGATGGAATCGATCTCGTACTGCCGTTTAAGGAGTTCCGTTAACTCCTCGTCCTGACTGGCGAACGTTCGAATGTCCCTATCTAACCGTCCGCTACTGCTTACGACGTGTAATACGGTTTCACCGTCCTCCCTACACGTGAATCGCGGCACGGTTCCCTGTATCACCCATCCTAATAACGTACGTGCATCTATAGGCTGCCTTCGACGTCCTATCCTTAAATTACGGGTGATTATTAAATGCCAGTTGTCGGCGCCTAATAATAATCTCGGTTTGGCGTCCTCGTAGCAAACCGAGCTCGGTAGGTCGCGTAAGTGTTTCAACCGTAAACACTCTTTATTTACCGACTGCGAACCTATCTGTAAATTTGTTACTGTACGCGCATTTATTCTATACATTTCGCTGCGCGTCTTGCCACGTATGCCTATGTTAACTAGCCTGCTATCGGCCTCGCGCTGACTATTGTTTACTCCTCTAATATTCAGCGCTTTACCGGTCCTTCCGCTCCTAACTCGCGCGCTAAGTCGTCGTCGATCAACGAAATAGTCGAGCCTTCGTCAAGCAACGCATACGTATCTATTTCCCTACCGCGTGGTCCACGTAACGTAATGGGACACACTTTCAATAATACGGACGCATTACTACCAACGTTAGACGCGACGAGCACGGTCTCATCCGGTTTTGCCGATGTCTCAGGTGCGCGGGTCTTGCGGGTGTGAAGGAGGGCATGGTGGGGGGCGTTGCAGCCGTCGACGCCGCATTTCTTCGCTCTACATTTAAATCGTCGGTGTTTACTATTCAAACAGAGAAAACACACCCCCTCTTCCTTTACCCAATTCCACCGGTCGTCCACACCCATTTGCGCTAACTTTCTACACTTAGCGATCACGTGTTCACCCCCGCAACACATACAAGAGGCACTACCGGTGTCCTCCTGGGCGGTGGGCGTCGCGGGCCCTATTCTCTACGTGGCGTGTTAATACAACTCGTTTCCACGGCGGCGCCTCTCGTCCTACGGGCGATTCCTTAGTCGGCGCTACGGACGTATAGGCATGACTCAACGCACGGTCAGCCTCTCTCATCATGAACCTAGACAGTGTAACGATGTCCGGTTCGTCTGCACTTCCGTAGTGCTCCGCATAATCGCACCAACGCGACCGTAAGTGAGGGCTTAGTTTACTAGTTACTTCCCTAGTCAGCATTGGATTTTGTAAATACCCTTTGCCGTCGACGTTCTGTAAAATACATACTATATTTTGTAATTTAATCGCGAACGAATTCAATTCCTGAGCGGTTTGACCCGGGCGCGGAAGGCGTTTCAGTTCTTCTAACGCTCGATCGATAATTACTTCCGGGCGGCCGAAACACTGCTCTAATGTTCGTATAATATCTGCTGGATGCTTCGCGGTAAACATCAGTGCCGATACTACCTCCCTAGCTTCACCGCGTAGACAGTTTCTTAACCTTGCCATATTTTCCGTATTTGTGAATCCATATAAACGCGTGGATTCCTTCATCGCGGCTTTGAAGGCTAACCATTCCGCGGCCGAACCGTTAAAAATAGGCAAGTCCTGCTTCTGCTTCGCGGCAGCGGGCCTGACTCTAATCATATTCTCTAGAGCTTCCGCTAGTCGCTCTATACCCCTCTCTTTCCCTCGCGGAGTAAGCGACCTATTTCTATCCCTATCTCCCTCTAGCCTACGCTGTGGCGCTGGCGTCCTATGTACACCTACATCCCTATGACACGGCGACGATAATCTACGATCCGCGTGGCGATGTGGCAATGGCGATCTATGTACACCTACATCCCTATACGGCGACGGTGATCTACGATCCGCGTGGCGATGTGGCGATCTATGTGTAGGCGATAGAGTGCGGCGTTGGACGCGCGACGGAGACGTAACCCGTACACGACGATCAACCTGGTTCATTTCTACGGCGATTCCACTATCCCTCTGTATCGTTTCTACGCGACGTGGTTGAACCTCATTCGCTACCGTCCTCCCCTGGACATCTTCACTGTAGTCGTAACCGGTTACCTTTTCGGTAGGGTCTGCTCTAACTCGATGCGGGGCGCGGGCTGAGACGTGCGGCAAGGCGACTCCCCCCGCACAGTCTCTACGTTCTCTAACCACCTATCAACGCGTACCCTATTTTCAACTAACTCGTCTTCGTTAATACTTTCCCTATCTGTTTCTTCTTGCAGTTGCGCGACGTCCCTAGCGTACTTCTTCTTAATAAGATCTTCTTCCAGTTGCAATTGCTTCCTCCTAATTGCAGCTAGTTCCTCCGCGGCGTTATATTCAATTTGTTTTAACCTAGCTATCGCGCTAGCTGTCGACCGGGCTGAACGAACGGAGCGGACCGACGGAGCTCGAGGTGCGGGCCTATGTACGACGTCTGTTACAGGCGCGACGGTACGTACTATCGAACTAGTTTCTGTAGACGGAAGATCTTGAATAATCGCGGCGAGTGTCTCTGTGCGCGGCGCGGATGTGCTAACCTCTCCCAAGCGATCGGTCGTAGACACGGACATAGCGGGGCGCGGCGGCGGGGGCGCGGGCGCGGGCGTAGATGCGGGCGCGAGCGGGGCCTGGGGCGCGGGCGCGGCGGAGGGCGCTTGTGCCATCGCGAGATAATCGGACGGGGACGCGGGTGCTTCTTCGAATATACGCATTCCTACCGGCGTGTCGTCCCCGTTCCGTGCCTTCTGGCTTCGTGTCTTCCTCATTGTCCCACGTTGCGACCTCCGGTCGTCTTCAAAAAGACGTACGTATCGTCTTCAAAAAGACGCACGTATTGGATGTCGTTCCCGCCACAAGGGCGTTACCAGATGGTCACAGTTTGACACCGTTATGGAGCAACCACCTGGCCGCGTAAACGCGGTTAAAGAAACAAGAAATTGTCTGGAAACAGACAATAGACGTATGTGACGTAGTCGTAACAAGAAACAGGGAAGAAATTAGTACCGACGATCTTCTCTCTTCGTCGACGAACTTCTTTCTTCCTTGAAGATCTTCTATAATGATCTTCTCTCTTCTATAATTATGTTCTTTCTTCTATAATTATGTTCTTTCTTCTGTAATTGGCTTCTTTCTTGTTTCTTCTTACTTCTTGCTTCTTTCTTCTGGCTTGAATCCGGCGGCGATGGACCAATAATATAATGGATGAACAGTGGACTGTATATTTATTTATGACTGGTTGTATGATTGACTGATCTGAGGTTAGCTATACTAGGGGACTGCTTGAAGAAAAGATGGTACTTTTTACTATACTGTATTACGCTATTTACAATATTCGGCACTATAACTATCTAATATGTACAGAGAGAGGTCTTCAGTTGTGGAGTCTTGATCTGTTGTCTTGAGTCTTCTTTGGAGTCTTCTCGAGTGCCGCTTCCGAAGTGAAATGAACAGCTCACAGACCGAGACGCCCTTCTTATATCTCGCAAGAAGGTGCCTCAGTCTGTGAGTAGTGCCGTGCGACGACAAATGAAGCCACACGCGCGCTGATTGGTCGCCGACATCACTGGATCGGCGTCGGTGTGCGGGGTGCGCGGGGGGTAGCGGGGTACGAAGGGGCGACGGGGCGGCGGGTCTCTAGCTGTCCTCAACAACAATAATTACTTACTAGAATAAATTATTATGATATCTACCTATCTTTACCACTATCTAATTATAATATTCCTTGCGAGATCAGCATAATGTATTCGTGTACATTCTGAGCACCCGGAAGCTTATTTTATTCTTTTAAGCCATTTAAACATGTACACCGTGGCGGCAATCAAACAGAGTCAACAGTGTCAAATGTTGTACGTGCGGCAGGGCGGCGACGATTGTATGCGATATCAATAGAAGCCGCCAGTGCGTGTACCTTGACCTTGTACTTCCGAATAGCTGTATAATTTGTTTGACAGGTCAGTATCCGACCTTTGATGATGCCGACAAAAGACGCCGCGCACTATCAAAGTGCCGATGGTCAAAACTAGGGATGCTCATTTTTCTTTTAATGAATATTTTCATTCGCTATGTATATTTATGGTATTGTTTGTTATGCGCACAAGTCCAATTTTGCAAAAATTTTTATAGAATAGAATAGAATAGAATAATTTTTTATTCAATATTGATTATTACATAATACTATTCCCAGGGGTTATTTTCATTCATGTATTCCTTGATGTTATAATAACCCTTCCTGTACAGTTTTTCTTTAATAAAACTTTTAAACTTGTTTATTGACAAACTTTGAATATGTTCTGGGATTTTGTTTAAAAGCGTATATATTGCCCCATAAATGAATTACTGATTCTGTGGAGTCTAGTAACTGGCATTACAAGCTTATGTTTGTTCCTAGTATTTAAAGTATGCACATCCTTATTCTTATTAAAGCTATTTATGTTTTTATGCACATACATTACATTCTCATAAATATATTGCGATGCAAAAGTTAATATGTTTATTTCTTTAAATTTTTCTCTGAGGGACTCTTTACAATTTAGGTTATAAATCGCCCGTACGGCTCTCTTTTGTAAAACAAATATAGCTTCAATATCAGTCGCATTACCCCATAGCAAATTTCCATAAGACATTACGCTATGAAAGTAACTAAAATACACTAATCTAGCTGTCTCAACATCTGTGAGACTTCTAATCTTTCTTACAGCATATGCTGCAGAACTAAGTCTGCTTGCTAATTTAGATATATGGGGGCCCCATTGAAGTTTCGCGTCAATAGTAATACCAAGAAAAACAGTGGTATCCACAAGACTCAACTCCTCCCCATTTAACAGCACATTGGTATTCGAATGTTTTACATTAGGTATTGTAAATTTAATACACTTTGTCTTATTGCCGTTTAAGAGCATATTGTTGGTGTTAAACCAATGTACCAATTTCGATAGAGCATTATTTACATCGTAATAACTAATTAACTGTCGTTTGAGTTTGAAAATCAAAGAGGTATCGTCAGCAAATAATACTATATCGTGATTGTCCCCTACAAGATAAGGTAAGTCATTAATATAGATTAAAAACAGGAATGGGCCAAGAATCGAGCCCTGAGGAACGCCCATTGATACTACCGATCCGGAGGAACCTTTACCATTAATCACTAGTTTTTGAATTCTGTTACTTAAATATGAAGTAATAAGTCTAAGCGCTAAATTTTTTACACCGTAATGTTGTAGTTTCCTGATTAATGTCTCATGATGAACACAATCGAAAGCCTTGGAAAGATCACAGAAAATACCTAAGGCATCTTGTGAATTCTCCCAGGCATTAAAATATATTTCATAAGCTCAACACCGGCGTCCGACGTCGAGCGACCCCTTGTAAAACCAAATTGGTTTTTATGAAGTAATTTATTTGTATTAAAAAAAGTTAACAATTGATCCAAAATTATTTTTTCAAAAATTTTACTGAGCGTTGGTAGTACAGAAATAGGTCTAAAATTAGCGGGGTCCAATGTACTACCAGATTTAAATAAAGGTATTACTTTACTATACTTCATTACTTATACTTACTATACTTACTTACTTATACTTATCTTCCCGCACAATCCCTGACGGGGTAGCCAGAGAGAACAGATCGCCAAGTGTCACGATCCTTACATAACTCTTTCGCTTCTTTCAGATTCATTATCTTCTTCATACATGCACGTCTAGGTATCCGAGTACTCTTGACCCTCCCCTCTTCGAGCAATTTGCTCACCTGGTCTACGAAAGTTACTCTCGGTCTACCTCGACACCTTTTAATATTAACTTTCACGCTATATATTTTCTTCACCATTCGGTCTTCACTCATTCGCTCAACGTGCCCAAACCATCGCAGTACGCCCTTATCAATTTTTGTGATAAGGTCATCTTTCAAACCTGCCATATTGCGAATCTCTTCGTTTCGCTTTCGGTCGGCCATGGTAACGCCGCACATTTTACGAAGAAATCGCATCTCCACTGCATTCAACTTGCTTTTATGCTTCTTCTGGCATACCCAGGTTTCGCTGCCATATAACAAAGTCGGTACCAACACTGCGTTATGTATTGCAAGGCGTGCACTCTTCATTACGCCTTGCCTTTTGACTAACGTAGTCAGGGCACCATTGACTTTGTTCCCGGCAGCGACACGCCTGTCCACATCTAAATCGCATCTTCCATCCCGGCTAAAAGCACTCCCCAAGTATACAATTTCATTTACCTGTTCTAGACATTCCTGATTTATCCATATTTCACACTTCGTTCTCTCTTCGTCCCTTTCAAATACCAGAATCTTAGTTTTATCAGCATTCAAACGGAGACCTTTAATTTCACATTCCTCTTTCATACACGTGACTAATGCCTGCAGTTCTGCCTCTGATGGTGCAATAAGCACTGCATCATCAGCATACAGCACACAATTTACTTTTATGTCACCCAATTTCACACCCAAACAGCTATCTTTCAGCTTCTGTAAACAGCTGTCGAGATACAGTATGAACAGCCAGGAAGACGTGACACAACCCTGTTTTACGCCCGTTTGGACGCTAAACATGGGTGACAGTTCATGCCCTACCCGCACACAGGCTTTACAGTCATAGTAAAGTGACTGCACAGCCCTTAGCAATCGACCATCTACATCGTACCCCGGCAACAGTTACCACATTTTCTTCCTTACAACCTTATCAAATGCTTTCTCAAGATCCACAAAAATACAGAAAATCTTCTGGTTAGCAGCCAGAAGCTTTTCCGTGATCATGCGGAGAGAAAACATTTGATCCGTGCATCCTCTTCCAGGTCTAAATCCGCATTGTGCCTCCCATAGAAATCTTACCGATTTCTCTTGCATCCTACATGTCAAAACCTTCGAGTAAATTTTACTTGCTAAACTGGTCAAGCTGATCGCCCGATAGCATCCGCAGTCAAAATGTGAACCTTTACCTTTATATAAAGGCACAATTACTGCGGATCGCCAATCATCCGGGAAATCCCCCGTCCGCTAGCACAAATTGCACAGCAGATGAAAGCTGTCCCAGTCGCGAGGCCCACCATACTTGACCATTTCAGCAGTAACTCTGTCTAGTCCCGCAGCCTTACCACATTTCAAACTTCGGATCGCACGTTCAATCTCTTTCATACTGATGACCTCAGTGTCATCGAGGTCCGGGTCTGGCGTACCAGTCACGGCGTCATCCCCGGATCCCTCACTAAGATCATCACACGCATACATTTCTCTATAAAATTCGCTCCACCGCTGCATGACGTCCGATTTTTCTGTGAGGACGTCATTACTTCTCGAAAGCACTTTGTTCATTCTTAAGGCCGTCGCACCACTTCGGGTCCTTCCAACCTCTTTCCAGAAGAGTTTGGAGTTCTCCTTAAAGTTGTGCGACAACCTTTCGTCGACACCTTTCACGCACTTCCTCAATCAATGCTTTCGTGTGAACTTTCTGCAGCTTATATCTTTCTTTCATCTTCTCTCTCATATCCTTATCGTTACTAGAGGCCAAGTAGTCTAACCATGCTTTCTTCTTCTTCTTTACAGCTTCTTTCACTTCATCATTCCACCATGCATCTCTTCTCTTACTACTGCTTCTTTTCATTGTTCCACACACTTCTTCCGCTGCACTTACCATTTCATACCTAAGGTTCTGTCATGTTCTCCCCACACATTATTTTCTGCCATCTATGGTGCCAAGCTTTTCGACTACCCTTGCATGATATTTGTCCCTAGTATCCGTTTCCTGAAGCTTCCAGCTTCGGATGCGACAGACCGACTGCGGTTCTGTCACTGCCGTCCGGTAGCTCCAACCCGCGAACAGACCCTTAAATCTAGTAATCACTAGATAGTGATCCGTTCCCAGGTCAGCACCCCTGAACACTCGCGTATCTATCACCTGTTTTCGCAGTCGGTCATCCACCAAGAACGAATCGATCATACTTCTCTCATTCTTTCGTTCTCTAGTATATATATGGATTTTCTTGTGATTAAACATAGTGTTTGTCACAAGAAGACCCTTTTCCTTGCATACCGCCAGTATAAGCTTGCTAGCATCATTAACCCTTTTATCGCCAAACTTTCCAAACACCGACTCTTACCCTGGTCGAACGGTACCAACCCATCCATTCAAATCACCACATACAACAATTCTTTTGTTTCCCCTAGCCAAATCTAGAACTTCTCTTACATTCTCCCAAAACTCCTCCAGCTCAGCCCTGGACGACGAAGCTACCGGCGCATAAACAGCCAAAAGGAATAACTTCGTCAGTCCCAATTTAAAGCGAACCCAGAGAAGTCTTGAGTTCACAATCTTATATTCAGTCATAACATCGACCAACCGAGACGACAGCAGCACCCCCACTCCCTGGCAGGCGTTCTCGCTCTCCGGGACTCCGGACCATAGAGCTAACGCCCCGCCAGGGAGCTCTTCAGTACCATTGCCCTTCCGTTTGGTCTCCGACATGCACATGACATCTAATTCTCTTTCTTTCATTATTTCGATCAACTCATTCGTCGTATCTCTCATGCCTCCTCTAACATTCCACGTGCCAAGCACTCTGTCCTGCACATTCCGCCGTGTCGGGCTGTGCGTGACAGGTGGCGGTCCCCATCGCCGCTTTGCGCGCTGCATTCCACACCAACGGGGACGAGCTGGTGTGCGTCGCCTTGGGAGGACGCCCTAACCCTCGTTAGCATGGGTGCGCAGCTGAGTAGAATTGCAGCCCTGCAAAGGGCTGGCAGGGGTCGCGACGAGCACGCTTCTACAATGACCCCTTAAAATTTTTAATATATTACCAAAAAATTTTTAATATAGACCAAGACCAAGACTCATTTTGGGCAACATTACGCACAGCCATTGAGTGGAATGCCCTGCCGGCGTATGTTTTTCCGAGTGCATATAGGTATATAACGTTAACCTCTTCAAAGTGCGTGTGAACAGGCTTCTCCTAGGTAAACTCCCTCCATCGTAGACCTCATCTTTGCCCTCGGGTCAGATGGAGGCCAAGAGTGAGTATAGTTTAATAATAAAAAAATGACACAAAATTTTATTGAGTAGGTGTGCGGTACTGTCTCTATGTAGTGTTTCCTCGCCCCACCCCGCACCAAAAGTGCCTTTTTTGTTCGTAGCATTAGGCGAATTACTCGTCCTTTGCTTGATTGGTATAAGAGAACACATGACAAGCAGCAGCTTTCAAATAAAAAAAAGAATCACCAAAATCGGTTCACCTAGAAAAAAGTTCTGAGGAAATACACATTAAAACAATTATTAGGGACTATAGAATAGAATAGAATAGAATAATTTTTTATTCAATATAGATCACATGTGTAATTCTTATTGAAAGTCATTTTTTACTTTACCACTGGTTCGAAAAAAAACCTCTGTCCTGGGAAGAACCAGCAAGAAACCCAGCGGGACTTTTTTTTAAAGCAAATTTTACAATAATGGTTGTACAAACTATTTTATTTATTATATTAACAAATTTATTTTAGAAACAGCTTGAAAGCGATCACCTCATTCCCAGGGGTTATTATACACCATGTATTCATTTATACTATAATAACCCTTTTTATACAGTTTCAGCTTAATAAAACATTTAAACTTGGTAATAGAGAGAACCTGTACACTTTCCGGGACCTTGTTGTAATAGCGTATACATTGCCCCAAGAATGAATTACTGACTCTGTGGAGTCGAAAAACCGGCATCACTAGCTTGTGTTTATTCCTAGTGTTTACAGAATGTATATCACTTTTTTTACTAAAACTATCTTTGTTTTTGTTGAACATACATTAAATTTTCGTAAATATACTGAGAGGCCAAAGTTAATATATTAATTTCTTTAAATTTATCTCTAAGAGACTCTCTCTGTTTTAGATTGTAAATAGCTCTAATGGCCCTCTTCTGTAAAACAAAAATAGTTTCTGAATCAGCCGCATTTCCCCATAGCAAAATCCCATAAGACATTATGCTATAGAAATAACTAAAATAAACTAATCTAGCTGTCTCGACACTAGTGAGACCTGTAATCTTTTTTACAGCATAGGCTGCAGAACTTAGTCTGCTTGCTAATTTGGATATATGGGGGCCCCACTGAAGCTTTGCGTCAAGAGTAATGCCAAGAAAAACAGTGGATACAACAGGGCTCAATTCCTCCCCATTTAAAAACACATTGGTATTCAGATTTTTAACATTCGTTGTTGTAAATTTAACACAATTAGTTTTATTTCCGTTCAAATGCAGATTATTAACGTTAAACCAATGCACTAATTTTGATATAGCACTATTCACTTCGTCACATTTAAATGATTGACGTTTAAGTTTAAAAATCAAGGAAGTATCATCAGCAAATAATACTATATCATGACTATCCCCTACAAGGTGAGGTAAGTCATTAATATACACCAGAAACAGGAATGGGCCGAGAATCGAGCCCTGAGGAACACCCATTAGTACAGGTGACCCGGAAGAACTTTTACCATTGATAATAACTTTCTGCTTTCTATTACTTAAATATGAAATAATAAGTTTAAGCGCTGTGTTCTTGACACCATAGTACTGTAGCTTCCTGATTAATGTCTCATAGTGAACACAGTCGAAGGTCTTGGAAAGGTCACAAAATATACCCAAAGCATCCTCTGAATTCTCCCATGCACTAAAAATATGTTTAATAAGCTCAACTCCAACATCAGTTGTCGAGCGACCCCTTGTAAAACCGAATTGATTTTTATGTAGCAATTTATTAATATTAAAGAAACTTAACATCTGATCTAAAATAATTTTTTCAAAAATTTTACTTAATGTTGGTGAGATGGTAAGTGATTGCTGCGGCCCATGGACATCTACATCTATCCTCTTTTACAAATCAAAATGTAGATGTGTTGTCACCCGTGAGGACTAAAATGGAATGCCTCATTTCCAGTCAAAAGAGCCTCCGGCCACCTGCACTCACCAAGCGAAACGCAGAGGTAAACTGCTACTTCACGCTGGTTTTCTGTGAGGTCGTGGTACCACCCCGGTTCGAGCCGGCCCATCCGTGCGACAGCAAAAGCTGCCGCATGGCTCTACCACTGTTAAAAGATCCTGTTAATAATGAAGAAAACTCAGATAACAATGTTTATACAACATGCCACAAAACCCTTACTCACTCGTTTCCTGCGGATGATAATGACGCGAAAGAAACTTCGTTTAAATCACATCAATCAACACCAAGTATAGCAATAAGCAAATGATTCATTATCATGGACTATGTCATCTGAATTACTAAAAGATGTGCCTTATGGTGACAGAAATGAACGTGGGAAACTAATGCTCGGCCCATTTCGTGTCTATGTTAATGATCACATCTTAAAAATTAGAAATCATAGTTTGAAAAAAACTCCAGGCTTAAAAGAGTTATTGTTTAAAAAGCTACCAAATTTAGATATTGTGACAGAGGAAGACTTACAAAATTATAAATTGTTACTTTTGCATACTAATGCACACAAACGTAATTATGATCCATCCAAACTGATTAACAGTAACAAAGGATTTAAATATATGCAAGTGATCAAACCATTGTTTAAGCACTCGAGAAATCATAAAAGCAGTGCAGAAAGTCTTCCAAAGGGAGAAGGACTTGATATTTTAAAAGAAGTTAAAAAAGATACTGATTTGGTTTACTGGAACGATCCAAACGAGTTAGTGGAACGATTAAAGTTACTACTTGGATCATGGGCAGCTGGTAACACAGGGGTTTACAATGAAATTTATGCAATAGTGGAAGAATTGCATGAATTTGGCATCATAAAAGACATTAAATATATTAAACTGCCTACAGGAGGATTACGCAGTACCATTTCATTACAGAAGCCGATAAGACGGCTATGAATATAGACAAATTTGGTCATCATGTTCATAAGCGTTTACGACTATCTGAATGCTCTGATATTCTCAGTGACGCTTTAGTAAGAACAGACGCAGGTGATTTTGATTTGAAATCAACAAGATTAAAAGGACAGCAAACTCCTGAAAAAGAGGATGAGGCTGTGAATAAAGAATATGTGGATAAATGTGTTCAAGAACTTAAAAATGAAAAGAAAACAATTCACGATAATGTCAAAAAGTACCTTAACAATTTAGAAAAATTTACTACTATCAACTTCAAGACAATGTTTTACACTAAAAAGGAAATCGACCTCATGATTGCATCAAAATCTGCCCAAAATGAGTAAACAAGATATATAGTCAATGAGCTTCACAAAGCAGCAAGAAGAAATTTTTTTCGTCAACATACGATTATTAAAGGAATAGATGATTTATGGCAAGCTGACCTGATTGATTTTCAAAAATATTCCACATTTAATAAAGGATATAAATATGTTCTAGTAGTAATCGATGCTCTATCAAATGGGTTAGACCATTGAAAACGAAACATAAAAATTGTGTCAAAAATGCGATGCAAAGTTTATTATCTGAATCAAGACGAAAACCTAACAATTTACAAACAGATCTTGGTACAGAGTTTTATAATGATTCTTTTAAGAATTTGATTGGGGGTCATTGTAGAAGCGTGCTCGTCGCGACCCCTGCCAGCCCTTTTCAGGGCTGCAATTCTACACAGCTGCGCACCCATGCCAACGAGGGTTAGGGCGTCCCCCCAAGGCGACGCAACCAGCTCGTCCCCGTTGGTGTGGAATGCAGCGCGCAAAGCGGCGATGGGGACCGCCACCCGTCACGCACAGCCCGACACGGCGGAATGTGCAGGACAGAGTGCAGAGTTGGCACGTGGAATGTTAGAGGCATGAGAGATACGACGAATGAGTTGATCGAAATAATGAAAGAAAGAGAATTAGATGTCGTGTGTATGTCGGAGACCAAACGGAAGGGCAGTGGTACTGAAGAGCTCCCTGGCGGGGCGTTAGTTCTATGGTCCAGAGCCCCGGAGAGCGAGAGCGCTCGCCAGGGAGTGGGGGTGCTGCTGTCGTCTCGGTTAGTCGATGTTATGACTGAATATAAGGTTGTGAACTCAAGACTTCTCTGGGTTAGCTTTAAATTGGGACTGACGAAGTTATTCCTTTTGGCTGTTTACGCGCCAGTAGCTTCGTCGTTCAGGGCTAAGCTGGAGGAGTTTTGGGAGAATGTAAGAGAAGTTCTAGATTTGGCTAGGGGAAACGAAAGAATTGTTGTGTGTGGTGATTTGAATGGATGGGTTGGTACCGCTCGACCAGGTTACGAGTCGGTGCTTGGAAAGTTTGGCGATAAACCCCATCCCACCCCATCTTCCCTTACCCACTTCCACCAGTCGTCCAAACCCATTTTTGGCGATTGGGTGTTCACCCCCAATACACATACACGAGGCACTACCGGTGTCCTCCTGGGCGGTGAACGTCTTTACGTCGCGGGCCCTATCCTCTAAGCGGCGTGTCAACTCTATCCTTTTCGATGGCAGCGCTTCTCGTCTTACGGGCGATTCCTTAGTCGGCGTTACGGACGTATAGGCGTGACTTAACGCACGGTCAGCCTCTCTCATCCTAAACCGGGATAGTGTTACAATGTCCGGTTCGTCCGCACTTCCGTAGTGCTCCGCATAATCGCACCAACGCGACCGTAAGTGAGGGCTAAGCTTACTCGTAACCTCCCTAGTTAGCATCGGATTTCGTAAATATCCTTTGCCGTCGACGTTCTGCATAATACACACTATATTTTGCAACTTAATAGCGAACTAATTTAACACCTGGGCGGTTTGACCCGGTCGCGGCAGGCGTTTCAAGTCATCTAACGCACGATCAATAATCACTTCCGGGCGGCCGAAACACTGCTCCAGTGTCCGCATAATGTCTGCTGGATCCTTTGCGGTAAACAGCAGCGCCGATACTACCTCTCTAGCCTCACGACGTAAACAGTTTCTCAACCTTGCCATATTTTCCGTATTGGTGAATCCATACAGACGCGTGGACTCCCTCATCGCGGCTTTAAACGATAACCATTCTGCGGCCGAGCCGTTGAAAATAGGCAACTCCTGTGTCTGCTTCGCGGCGGCTGGTCTAAGTCTTATCATGCCTTCTAAGGCTTCCGCTAATCGTTCTATACCCCTATCTTTCCCTCGCGGGGTGAGCGACCTATCTCTATCCCTAATTCCCTCTAGCCTAGCGTGGCGCTGGCGACCTATGTACACCTACATCCTTATAACACGGCGACGATAATCTACGATTCGCGTGGCGATGTGGCGATGGCGATCTATGTATACCTACATCCTTACACGGCGACAGTGATCTACGATCCGCGTGGCGAAATGGCGATCTATGTATAGGCGATAGAGTGCGGCGTTGGACCCGCGACGGCGACGTAACCCGTACACGGCGATCCACCTGGTTCATTTCTACGGCGACTCCATTGTCCCTCTGTATTGTTTCTACGCGACGCGGTTGAACATCATTCGTTACCGTCCTCCCCTCGGCATCTTCAGCGTGATCGTAACCGGTTCCCCTATTCGGTGGGGCTTGCTCTATCTCGATGAGGGGCGCGGGCTGAGACGGGCGGTAGGGCGGCTCCCCCCGCACAGTCTTTACGTTCTCAAACCACCTATCAACGCGTACCCTATTTTCCACTAAATCGTCTTCGTTTAAACTTTCCCTATACGTTTCCTCTTGCAGTTGAGCGACGTCCCTAGCGTATTTCTTCTTGATAAAATCTTCTTGGATTTGCAATTGCTTCCTTCTAATTGCAGCTAGTTCCTCCGCGGTATTATACTCGATTTGTTTTAACTTTGCTATCGCGCTAGCTGTCGACCGGGCTGAACGGACTGAACGGATCGACAGGGCGCGGGGCGCGGGCCTATGTACAACGTCTGCTACAGGTGCGACGGTACGCACTATCGAACTAGTCTCTATTACCGGAAGAACTTCTATAATGGCGGCGAGCGTCTCTGTACGCGGCGCGGATGTGCTAACCTCTCCCAAGCGATCGGTTGTAGACACAGACATAGCGGGGCACGTTGGCGCGGGCGCGGGCGCGGTCATAGATGCGGGCGCGAGCGGGGGCTGGTGTGTGGCGGAGGGCGCTTGTGCCAACGCTAGATAATCGGACGGGGACGCGGGTGCTCCCTCGAATAATCGCATTCCTACCGGCGTTTCGTCGTCATTCCGTGTCTTCTGGCTTCTTGTCTTCCTCATGACGTCCCACGTTGCGGCCTCCGATCGTCTTCAAAAAGACGCACGTATTGGACGCCGTCCCCGCCGCAAGGGCGTTACCAGCGTATTGAACTATTTACAAATGCGGCTTTCACTAATTAACTATATACACAGAGGGGAGTGTTCAATGGAGTATAAATTCTTCTCTCTTGATTTGTTCTTGAGGTATCTTCTCTTGCTGTTGTCTTAGAGTGTCGCTTCCGAAATGAACAGCTCACAGACCAAAACGTCCTTCTTATATCTCGCAAGAGAGCGTCTTAGCATGTGAGTAGCGTCGTGAGGCGATGCCGCGCGCTAACGGTCGGCGACATCGCGTGATCTGTGGTGGTGTGTGGGGTGCGCGGGGCGCGCGGTGCGCAACGGAGTGTGAAGGGGCGACGGGGCGGCGGCTCCCCTCGCCGTCCGCAATAACAGTCGAATTGCGAACCTCTTCCTTTTTTGGAAATCGATTTAAGAGCCCTCTTACATTTCGGCGTTTCGCAAATTTAGGTAGTTTACGCACCGAGCGGGTGGCAAGCTACGCGACCGATACTTTCTTTCATATCTATTCACTCGTTCGTACTATAATACTGTGAGTATGGCGATTAAACGATCTTGATCTTCCATAATACAAAGTTTTCTTAGGATGGACTTCAGTGGATGGAACATTTTTTGGTGTATCATTTTAATGTTATCTTATTAATTTATTATTATATAATTAAATAATTTATTATTTATTATTATATACCATTTTGATTTATTATTCATTATTTATGAAATTTAGTGTCATAATAAGTAGACATAAATATTTTAATTGTTACGCTGTAATCGAATGTTAATAATCGATTATGTCTACTACCGATAGAATAGTGGTATAAATAAATAAACGGTTGCAACCTGTTTTAATAAATATAACAACCAAATGTAACTAATATTTTTTTAATCGGCACTTACAGTCAATTACTATATTTTTTATTAGAAAAATATTTGCTGCGACGGCATTGACCGAACTTTTCTCGATTTGATAATTTCAGGCAGTACACACTTTTCATAAAAAGCTTGTAACTTGGGTAACATATTGAAAATCTAAAATTGGTCGTATTTATAAATTTTTAGTACTTTTACTGCATTAATCTGGGCCAATACATATTATGGAAAGTATTCAGACATTTTTATTTGCTAAATGAAGCTGGCCTTGGATTTGGTAAAACCAGTCATTATTTCATACACTTGAATCACTGAATTTATAACCTTTAACTTTTTTTTTGTCGAAAGGCCGTATCAAAATCTATTCCGAAAGCTAAAATGCACATTTAACTTCAATAAGACCGTTGCTGTATAAACCATTAGGTGAAGTCCTCAAATAACAATCTATGTCAATGAATAGACCACATTTTTCTATAATAATATTTTTTTGTTTGCTCAATTGTGCCAATGCTGCAGATTCGTTTTCCCTACCATGTTTAATGGAAGAGATGTGATCTAAATTATAACTATATAGAATAGTTTTAAACCGATCGATCAAAAATTGCGGTCGTAGTTGATGATGCTCTAGCATGCAGGCAATCGACGTACACTACGATAGCAATCAACGCACACTACGGTAGTAACGAAACGATGCAGCGCCCGAAATCAACTGACGTAGGTCCACCCTCGGCAAGCGCTCGCGCGTTAATGATCACAGATGGCCGGCACAGTGAAATATATAGTACTTTTATTTAATTAATTAAAATATAATAGTATCGATTTAAAAAGTAGAAATAATAGCATAGTTTAAGCAAATGTTGATGATTATTTTGGTATAAATTTTACGTCTAAATGATGTAGAACTTCGGAAATATAGAGGCTCGTATCGAAGCTTTTTGGTCGTTTTTTGAATTATGCCGTTTTTTTTTTCTAGCGTGAAAAGCATAAAACGAAAATGTATTCTACTGTTATTAAAGTGTAGGATATTTGGGAGATAAAAATATTTTTTGATGGTCGATATTCAATAGAATCTACAAATCAGAGCTCCCAAATCATGTCTTCGAGAGTTTTTGCCTAAACATGCATCGGGAGAATGATTATTACTGATTAAATAAATAAGTTATCTAAAATCCGCTGCGAGCTTATTTGAGGAGAGAAAACGAACTATTTTTACCAAGTAATTGTTATTTCAAGCAATGAACGATAAATATAAAATTTCAACGAGGAGACCTTGTAATTTCGAGTTTTTTTGTAACACGCCTCTTAAAATGGCGTGGAAAATTTAGAGAATTTGTGAGTACGGTCGCTCTTTGTTAGTGATTTTCTAATGGTTGGTGATTTCGGAAGTTGATTAAACGTAGTGATTATATGGAATATAAACACTACGAATTGAACGTTGCTGCTGGTGATAAGTGGGCTGGTTCTTTTCTCGCTCAAAGGCTAAGTATAGCCATTCAGGGGCGAAACGCAGCCAACGTTCTTGGCACGATACTGCGGGGAGTAGGAGTGTATGATAATTAAGTTACTAGTTTTAGTTTTTTTAATATATTTTTAATAATGTGTATAATAAAATATTGTGTATTGTATTATATAAATATAATCACTATGTTTAATAGGTAATCAAAGAGAATATAATATATTCTCTTTGATTACCGGTCAAGGAGGTTAAATTTGACAACCTCCTTGTTACCGGTATATGAATATGAGAATGAGACATTACAAAATAAAAGAGAAATAATTAAGTCATCAATCCAAAAACCGAACACTACGATGATATTGTTTTGTTGATGTTCACCAAATGTGCACAACGTAAATTCTTACAAAGAGTACATTAGTTAATTATTTAATTTAAAATGGACGGCGATCAATCATTAAGCGATGTAGTTTTGTTAGAAGAAGACGAGGCCGCGAAAGTACCAGGTATTAGACACGAAATTTGAATGAGTACGTAAATTAGTGGTTAGAGGGATTTCGACAATGTAGAAATGTCTAGAGAAAGAGATCATCATCATTAAGATCCACCAAAAAGTGATATTTTACCAACTCCCCTCTCCTTCACCCGACCACACCTCAAAAAAGCTTTGAATCGCTCTCGCTTTGCTTAGAAACCGGTAAAATAAAGGTTCTTAAAGGTTCTAATTTAGGTTCTGGTTCCTGTTCCGGTATAGGTACCGAAACCCCTAAATACCGGTTCTATACCGGTATTTTGGAACCGTTTTCAATCTCTGATTTAAGCTGATAATAAAACACTTTAATGTTGTGAGTCTTGTTGTAGTTTATCGAATACTAATGCTTCAAACGAGTAAAAACATGCAAATTCATTGTATTTTATAAAAAAGTTCTCTGTTTCTATATACCGGGAATCCGGGGTTAATAGATACGACATAGGGATCAATAGAAAAAAATGCTAGGGTTGTCAAATTTGCTTGTGTTGTAGTATGTAGTATATGTAAAACATAACTTCATAAAAATTGACTTTATAAAAAATAATTAGTTAATAAATCTATACAATTACATATTATGTGACTTAAGATATCAGAGTAATGTAATTTTACTGGTATGCAGCGTAAACATTTCCGACATAAAGCCATTAAATAAATAAGCCACTGTTTGCATAAAAATGAATACTTATATATATTTTTTTAAATAATGAAAATTATAAAATGTTCCAAAGTTTGTTAAAATATATAACACTAATTTTTTTATAGGATAGGGTGACAAACGAGCACACAATCCACCTGATGGTAAATGGTTGCTGTGGCCCATAGACATCTACATCTACCCTGGATTGCGAGTCAAAATGCAGATACGTTGTCACCCGTGAGGACCAAGATTGAATGCCTCTTTTCCATTAAAAAGGATCTTCGATTCTCTACACTCACCATACGAAACACAGCAGTGTTAAGCTGCTATTTTACGCTGGTATTCGGTGAGAGCGTGGTCCTTCCACGGTCGAGCTGACTCATTCATGCTACAGCTATAGTACTAATATAGCTGCAGCGTGGCTCTATCACGTATAAAGAACAAAAATACTAGGTGCGTTGGGGTAAGATCGGTGATGGGGCAAGACCGTAGGATTCAAATTCCCGGCGAATTATGCTATATTTTATAATACTAACAATATGCTACACGATTCCATTTCATCCTGCCCCGACCTTCAGTTCGCGCAAGTCACTCCGGCAAGTGGGACCTGTGCTGCGATGCATTTTATAAAACAATGTAATTTTTGTATTATTTTTGGCCATCCGATCTTTCCCTATCACTTTTATTTACGATTTTTAGCGAGAATATGGCTTCTTTTGTTATTATTTTGTGTGAATACTAAGTTTTATGAAGTTATAGCTTGATAAAGCTGGTCCATGCAGGGCTAAGATCGCTGTAGACCAAGATCCGATATTTACCTGCGTGAGTGAAGATCGGATTAATATTATCTGATCTTTGCCCATTACAAATATGGCAGTGGTTGTTAAACTTTCATTGGTCGAGTATATTTTTTCGGAGATTACTCAAGTGACTATGGGACTCGGGTCTCGTTAGCAAGTCTGTATTTTTAAAAGTCATAAAACAATACGATGGTTTTATTACTTTTAAGTACACATTAAACTACATTTTTTTATAGGATAAGGGTGACAAAAGGCACACAGTTCACCTGATGTTAAGTGGTTGCTACGGCCCATAGACGTCTACATCTATCCTCTATTACAAATCTATATGTAATTTATAATAATTATTTATAAAATAATTTATAATAATAAATTACATATTTATTTCATGAGATAAAGTTTAGAACTAATTCAGTTTCACGGGAAACTTTCAACCCACGTTCCTTTTCCTGGTCTAGTCAACTTTACTTTACTTTTTCCGACTTAATGCCCTTATTCTGATTCTAATTAACTCTATAAATAAGCTCACGCCTGCTTATTGATACACATACAAATACGCACACAAAATAATCTATCAATTAACTAAGTACTTACCTAACTACCTGCTTTGTCATATGCTGCTTTGCTAAAATATTTACATCTTCCTCAACTCTTGTACTATCCTAGGGCATTTGCCAGTCCTTACTGTTAATTTTTTTCCCATAAAAAATCAAATGCATCCGATCTTTCCATTATATTGAGTAATTCCATCTTATGTCATAACAAAGTTTGAGAAACAAAAATTACAATTTCTTTATATCAGGGATAAGATCGGATGCCAAGAAACAAAAAAAGAGAAAATCCTTTGGAACATTTATGTTTCTAGTAATTTATAGATCATATTGAAATATGTTTTTGAGCGTTAAAGATAGGACAAATCTCTTTTATAAACTTTGTTCTCTAAGCAGTAGAAGTGGTTTTAAATTTTAGTCCGGTCTTACCCCTTAATGGCCAATTTTTCATTATGCATATAAAAAGTATGTCTAGTGTTGAGGACAGCTAGAGACCCGCCGCCCCGTCGCCCTTCGTACCCCGTTGCGCCCCTCACACCCCGCACACCGGAGCCGAGCGACGACCAATGGGCGTGCAGCATCGTCGCACGGCACTACTCACAGACTGAGACGCCTTCTTGCGAGATATAAGAAGGGCGTTTCGGTCTGTGAGTCGATTCCGCCTGTGGCACCGCTCTCGTGCGGTCGTCTCAGGTAGTCCGCGCAGCCGTCCCCGTACGGTAGTGCTCTCTCGCTCTCGCGCTCCGCTGTCCTGCTCGCGCTGTACAGCGTCGACGCCTTGGTGAGTCATTTCTGCTATCAGTTCTTGCCCCCCTGTCTTCGGGCGGGGAGGTTTGACTGACCTCCGCTTGTTACCTGTTATATTTATTGTTATTTTTTGTTAACTATTTCTATTTTTGTTTTCGTTATTTATTTGTATAACGTGTACGTGTATACTGTTTCTAGGGAGTTACTTGCTCTTTTCAGAGCAAGGCCCTGCTCTTTTAAGAGTAAGGGCATTACTCCTGGGATAAAGAACGTCCCGTTCTTCTGAGAACGGTGATCCCGCCCTTACTGTATAGGTTCAGAACGTCTCTGTTCTTTTCAGAACAGCATCCCCCCAGCTCCATTCGTTTTCAAAGCATCATGTCTAAACAAGACCTTATAGGGTCTATCGTGTCAGGCCTTAATAGGCTAGATAATTCGGCTCTCGCCGCAATAGTGGCAGCTATTGCCTCATATGCCCCTCAGGCAACTCAACCGCCGTCCGTTATAGCGGCCTACCTAGAGTCCAAGAACACTTTCGCCCCTCTAGAAATGGAGTACGCATGCTCCGAGTCTGAATCCATTGCGTCGGCCCCCCGGAAGAGGCCCGCCACCTATTCTGGCACTGATTCATCGGAGTCCTGTGACTCCGACGGAACCGGTGAGTCGTCCTTCACGACTGTCTCCTCAAAACGCGGCGGTAAATGCACCGCGGAAAACCGCACACCTCCCGTCTCAGCGGCCCCTGCCGCTCCTTCAACCTCCTCAGCCCCCGTTGCTGCCTCAAACCCCGCAGCTCCCGCTGCCGTCCCTGCCCCCGCAGCCCTCGCTGCTGCTACGGCTCCCCTAATATCAATGGACATCGCCCCACCATCCAAGCCAGCTTCCCGCTATGCCCCAGTCCTTGCAAAGAAGCAAGTCCCGCCCCCTGTCTTCCTAAGAGACAAGGCAAGATTTACCAAGTTGGCAAAATCCTTATACGACGCAGGCATTAAATATGACCATGCGATTCACCTCGGGGAGACTATTAAAATCATTCCCAACTCTATCGATGCCTTCCGTAGTATCACCAAGCTATTCACAGCCGAACAAGTCTCCTACCATACATACGCTCTTCCGGAAGAGCGTAAAGTCAGGGCCGTCATCCGCGGCATTCCATTCGAATTTTCCAACGAGGAAATCCTTGAGGACCTTAAGTCCCAAGGTTTCCCTGTAGAAGCCGTGCACAAAATGCACAATAGAACGGGCCAGAGGTTCAATCTTGCCCTAGTCATTCTAACTAACGTGCCGGAGGCAAAAGCCATCTTCCGGCAGGTACGCACAGTGTGTGGCCTGTCGAGAGTGAGAGTTGAGCCCCCACATAGGCGCGGGTTCCCGGCGCAGTGCCACCGCTGCCAGCTATATGGTCATGCGGCGGCCAACTGCTCCGCCCCACCCAGGTGCGTTAAGTGCCTTGAACCCCACAACACTAAAGAGTGTCCTCGGCCCAAAGACGCCGAATCCCCACCCGCATGTGTCCTGTGTAAACAAACAGGCCACCCGGCAAACTACAGAGGCTGCCCCTGCGCACCTCATCCTCGCCCCAGTAGGCAAGCTCCACCGCCGGTCAATGACCGCTCATTCCCGGCTCTTTACCAACGGCCCTGTCAGGGCCTTTCTCAGCCCATCCCGGGTTTCTCTCGACCCTCTCAGGGTCCCCTTAGGCCCCCTCAGGGCATTATTCGGCCCCCTCCGGGCTTCTCTAAGCCTATGCAGCCTCCAGTCTTTCCCTGGAGCTCCAAAAAGGCAGACCCACCGCGGACAACAACCTCCGCCCCACAACAATCACAGCCCTCAATGGCTGATGACCTAAAAACGGTGTATTCCGCTATTAGGAACATCGACGTTGAGGAAATCGCTGTGTTAGCACGCAAATTGCGCGCTGCAAGGTCCCCTCAAGACCGTCTCCTCGCTCTTGCAGAGCATCATAATCTTTTGTGCTCGTTGTAAGTTAAGTTAACTTAATTAACTTAACTTACAATGACAGAGCAGGTTGCTCTACCAAAGTCTCACGGTCGTATCAAACCTAAGGGTTTATCGCTTGTATCCTTTAATATTCGCGGTTTGCGAAATAACCTCCCAGAACTTAAGCTCTTTCTTCAAAATCGTGAAGCCGATTTCCTCCTCCTACAGGAAACTAATCTCAAAACTAAGGACACTAAAGGCTTTTCTATTAAAAACTTTTCTCTTCTTCGTAATGACAGGCACGACCGCCGAGGTGGCGGTACGGCCATTTATTACAAGAAGTCACTCCACTGCTCTCCTATTTCTACTCCGCAGCTTACCAATATGGAAGCCACGGTATGCAGGCTAGATATGACTGGACATCAGTCCATCCTCATAGCCTCCTGTTACATCCCTTCAGGAACCCATCCCCTCAAAAAAGATTTTGAGTCTATTTTATCTTTAGGCAATTCAGTCATTATGTTTGGAGATTTTAACTCCAAGCATACTGAATGGACATGCCGTACTACCTCCCCTAGTGGCAAGATACTGCTCGATATCACGCAGTCTCTTGACCTCACCGTTCACAGTCCCCTCGGTGCTACTCACTATCCCGATGTCACCGACCACGCTCCCGACGTGCTAGATTTTGCACTACTCAAAAGTGTTTCCCTCAACCTCAGGGCAATCGAGACACTAGACGATCTAGTATCCGACCACCGACCGGTCTCCCTCATTCTCGGCCATCAGCCACCCCCCTCAACACCCTCGACTAAAACCTTCACAAATTGGAAGGGCTTCAAGGAGTCCCTAGCGAATGCTCTGAACTCACAGGACTCTCCCATCTCCCTATCGTCGGACTTAGACAGTCCCGAAAAAATCGACACCGCGGTCGATTCACTCTCCACCCTTATTAAAACCTCCCTTAAGGAGAATGAAAGAGTAGTCCCGGTTGCTAATAATAGTGGGCTTCCCCTACATATTAGCAACCTATTAAAGCCAAGAAAGCTGCTTTCCGGAGAGCAGCAAAATACCCCACGCCCGAATATAGGCACACGGCTAATCGTCTTCAACGAGAACTCCGTTTCCGCCTCTCTGAATTTCGAGACCTCGAAAAGAGTAAACTCATGGAGAATATCTCTCCCTCTCATACAGCGTACTATCGGATGGCAAGAGCCCTCCGCATAGACGCTATCACCGACACTCCCCCTCTCTCCCGTCCCGACGGTACGGTAGCCTTCGAGGACGAGGAAAAGGCTGAGTGCTTTGCAGACAGCATTGCCGCTCAATGCTCTCCTAGCTCTCAACCCGTTGACCCTTCACACGTCCAGGCAGTGGAAGATGAGGTCCGCCGCCGGAACTCACCCCCTACAGCCTCCGAACCTATCTCTGTATCCAATGATGAGATTTCATCCCTCATCAAAGGACTTAAGCCCAAAAAGGCTCCGGGCGCGGATGGCATCTCCAACCAAGCCCTTAAACACTTTCCTGAGCAGGTGTTAACCTTTTTGTCTATTATCTTCAACGCCTGCTTCAACCTTAGTTACTTTCCCACTACGTGGAAAGAGGCAACTGTGATTGGTATTCCCAAGCCAGGCAAGCCTCTCAACCTCCCCTCCAGTCATCGCCCCATTTGCCTCCTCAAGGCCATGGGCAAGCTCTTTGAAAGAGTCATCCAAAATCGCATGAGGCGCCATCTGTTTCCCACAGACGGTGCTCCTCTTATCATTCCCCATCAATTCGGTTTCCGAGCGAAACACTCCTGCCCCCAACAAGTTCACCGTATTTTGGAATATATCCTCAGCGGTTTTTATCCCCGTCGTCATAAGACTATCGCGGTCTTTTTCGACATCGCCAAAGCCTTTGATAGAGTCTGGCATACAGGCCTTATCTACAAACTATACAAAATAGGTCTCCCCGATCGTCTAGTACGTCTCGTGGCCTCTTATCTAAATCATCGTACCTTTCGTTTTAGACACGAAGGCACGCTATCTTCACAGCGCCCCATCAAAGCTGGTGTCCCTCAGGGCTCAGTACTTGCTCCTCTGCTGTACATCCTGTTCACCAACGATATTCCCATTCCGCCGAAAGGTGTTCAGCTCTCCCTCTTCGCAGACGACACTGCTCTCTACTGTAAAGGTATCTCGCTACCTTTCATACGGAACAAGGTCCAAAAGTCAGTTGATGACCTAGGAGCTTGGTTCAAAAAATGGCGCATCGATGTGAACCCGGAGAAGAGCTCCGCCGTTCACTTCGATTATAAACGACGCCGTATCAAAAACACTCCACCAATACGTATGCTAGGGACCCCTGTCCCCTGACATACGTCTGCCAAATATTTAGGTGTCACTCTAGACACAGGGCTAACTTTCAGGCCCCACGTCAAAAGAGTAACCCGTCACGCACGTTTTTACCTGAATAGGCTCAACAGTATGTTGGGCCGACACAGTAAAATGTCCCTCAGAAACAAGCGTACCCTTTATAAGGTCTGTATACGACCAGTCATATCCTACGCGGGCCCCATTTTTGCCCACGCTAATCCTAAAATTATTAATGAACTCCAAGTAGTTCAAAACCTTTTCTGTCGTCGAGCTGCGAACGCACCTTGGTACGTCCGTAATGCCGACCTTCATCGGGACCTAGAGCTCCCTATAATTCAACAATTTCTTAAAAAACTCTCTGAGAACTTCTTCAAAGCCTCAGAGTCGCACTCCAAACATCTTATTCGTGAGGCAGCTACTTATGCAGCCCCACTCACCTCTCGCTATCGAGTCCGCAGGCCGACAAACTCTCTCGCGGACCCGCCTAATAAACTGTCAAACGACCTGAACTGCCTCATGGCGGCTCAGGCCAACTCTAATTAAATTATTCATAATTAATTTGCCTTCGTAGGCACTCCCTCAGGGGCTCGTAGCCGCCTGCGCCCTCTTTTCCCAAAAGAGGGTCGCTTCCGATACGGCATAAGAAGCTTTAAACAGCTAGTTGCCACTCTCCAAAGGCAGTTTTTAGCGGGTATCACTTAGGTCCCCCGGTAGGCAGTGAGTCCCGCATAACCAGGACAGACCGGCTGTCGTGGTATGCATAATGCATTTTCCGCCTCCCTCTGTGGTAGCCCATTTCCAATTGCTTCGGGCGCAAAAAAAAAAGTCTGTGAGTCGTTCATTTAATTTCGGAAGCGGCACTCGAGAAGACTACAAAGAAGACTCAAGACAGCAAAATCAAGACCTCCCTCTGTACATAGTGTTATAGTTTTAATAGTGCCGAACCTTTGTAAATACTTAATACACTATAGTAAAAAGTACCATCTTTTCTTCGAGCAGTCCCCTAGTATAGCTAACCTCAGATCAGTCAGTCATTAATTAATCAGTCATAAATAAATACAGTCCACTTACATCCATTATATTCTTGGTCCATCGTCGCCGTATTCAAGCCAGAAGAAAGAAGTAAGAAGAAACAAAAAAGAAGGCAATTATAGAAGAAAGAACATAATTATAGAAGAGAGAAGATCATTATAGAAGATCTTCAAGGAAGAAAGAAGTTCGTCGACGAAGAGAGAAGATCGTCGGTACTAATTTCTTCCCTGTTTCTTGTTACGCCTACGTCATATACGTCATATTGTCTGTTTCCAGGCAATTTCTTGTTTCTTTAACCGCGTTTACGCGGCCGGGTGGTTGCTCCCTAACGGTGCCAAACTGTGACCATCTGGTAACGCCCTTGTGGCGGGAACGACATCCAATACGTGCGTCTTTTTGAAGACGATACGTACGTCTTTTTGAAGACGACCGGAGGTCGCAACGTGGGACCATTAGGAAGACACGAAGCAAGAAGACACGGAACGATGACGAAACGCCGGTAGGAATGCGTATATTCGAAGAAGCACCCGCGTCCCCGTCCCATTATCTCGCGATGGCACAAGCGCCCGCCGCCGCGCCCCAGGTCCCGCTCGCGCCCGCATCTACGCCCTCGCCCGCGCCCCCGCCGCCGCGCCCCGCTATGTACGTGTCTACGACCGATCGTTTAGGAGAGGTTAGCACATCCGCGCCGCGCACAGAGACACTCGCCGCGATTATTGAAGATCTTCCGTCTACAGAAACTAGTTCGATAATACGTACCGTCACACCTGTAACAGACGTTGTACATAGGCCCGCACCCCGCGCCCCGTCGGTCCGCTCCGTTCGTTCAGCCCGGTCGACAGCTAGCGCGATAGCTAAGTTAAAACAAATCGAATATAACGCCGCGGACGAACTAGCTGCAATTAGGAGGAAGCAATTGCAACTCGAAGAAAATCTTATTAGATAGAAGATGCCCAGGGGAGGACGGTAGCAAATGAGGTTCAACCACGTCGCGTAGAAACTATACAGAGGGATAGTGGAGTCGCCGTAGAAATGAACCAGGTGGATCGTCGTGTACGGGTTACGTCGCCGTCGCGCGTCCAACGCCGCACTCTATCGCCTACACATAGATCGCCACATCGCCACGCGGATCGTAGATCACCGTCGCCGTATAGGTATGTAGGTGTACATAGATCGCCATCGCCACATCGCCACGCGGATCGTAGATTATCGTCGCCGTGTCATAGGGATGTAGGTGTACATAGGACGCCAGCGCCACAGCGTAGGCTAGAGGGAGATAGGGATAGAGATAGGTCGCTTACTCCGCGAGGGAAAGAGAGGGGTATAGAACGACTAGCGGAAGCTCTAGAGAATATGATTAGAGTCAGGCCCGCTGCCGCGAAGCAGACGCAGGACTTGCCTATTTTTAACGGTTCGGCCGCGGAATGGTTAGCCTTCAAAGCCGCGATGAAAGAATCCACGCGTTTATATGGATTCACAAATACGGAAAATATGGCAAGGTTAAGAAACTGTCTACGCGATGAAGCTAGGGAGGTAGTATCGGCACTGCTGTTTACCGCGAAGGATCCAGCAGATATTATGCGAACATTGGAGCAGTATTTCGGCCGCCCGGAAGTAATTATCGATCGAGCGTTAGAGGAACTGAAACGCCTTCCGCGCCCGGGTCAAACCGCTCAGGAATTGAATTCGTTCGCGATTAAGTTACAAAATATAGTGTGTATTTTGCAGAACGTCGACGGCAAAGGATATTTGCAAAATCCAATGCTGACTAGGGAAGTAACTAGTAAACTAAGCCCTCACTTACGGTCGCGTTGGTGCGATTATGCGGAGCACTACGGAAGTGCAGACGAACCGGACATCGTTACACTGTCTAGGTTCATGGTGAGAGAGGCTGACCGCGCGTTAAGTCATACCTATACGTCCGTAGCGCCGACTAGGGAATCGCCCGTAAGACGAGAGGCGCCGCCGTCGAAACGAGTTGTATTAACACGCCGCGTAGAGGATAGGGCCCGCGACGTAAAGACGTTCACGGGTGAACACGTAATCGCCAAATGTAGGAAGTTAGCGCAAATGGGTGTGGACGAACGGTGGAATTAAAAAAAGGAAGAGGGGGTGTGTTTTCTGTGTTGAAATAGTAAACACCGACGGTTTAGATGTAAAGCCAAGAAATGCGGCGTCGACGGCTGCAACGCCCCCCACCATGCCCTCCTTCACACCCGCAAGACCCGCGCACCTGAGTCATAGGCAAAACCGGATGAGACCGTGCTCGTCGCGTCTAACGTTGGTAGTAATGCGTCCGTATTATTGAAAGTGTGTCCCATTACGTTACGTGGACCACGTGGTAGGGAAATAGATACGTATGCGTTGCTTGACGAAGGCTCGACTATTTCGTTAATCGACGACGACTTAGCGTGCGAGTTAGGAGCGGAAGGACCGGTAAAGCCGCTGAATATTAGAGGCGTAAATAATAGTCAGCGCGAGGCCGATAGCAGGCTAGTTAACATAGGCATACGTGGCAAAACGCGCAGTGAGATGTATAGAATAAATGCGCGGACAATAGCAAATTTAAAGATAGGTTCGCAATCCGTAAGTAAGGAGTGTTTACGTTTAAAACACTTACGCGACCTACCGAGTTCGGTTTGTTATGACGACGCAAAACCGAGATTATTATTAGGCGCCGACAACTGGCATTTAATAATCACCCGTAATTTAAGGATAGGACGTCGAAGGCAGCCTATAGCTGCACGTACGTTATTAGGGTGGGTAATAAAGGGAACCGTGCAGCGATTCACGTGTAGGGAAGACGGTGAATCCGTATTACACGTCGTAAGCGTTAGCGGACGGTCAGATAGGGACATCCGAACGTTTGCCAGTCAGGACGAGGATCTAACGGAACTCCTCAAACGGCAGTACGAGATAGATTCCATAGGTATCTCGCTAAAGAGTAGGCCGCGACGAGAAGAGGAACGCGCTGTCGAGATATTCCAGCGCACCGTCAAGAAGGTCGGCGAGCAATACTAAGTTGGGCTGCCATGGAAGGACGACAACGTGCGGATGCCACCCAGCTACGAGATGGCCGCTCGAAGACTGCGGACGATCGAGAGAAAAATGGACAAGTCGCCGGAGTTTCGAGACGCCTACACAGCCCAGATAGACAACCTCCTGGCAAAAGGATACGCAAGGGAAGCCGAGGGGACAGAGAGAGTGGACCCCAAGAGCTGGTACCTGCCTCACTTCGCCGTACGGAATCCGAACAAGCCGGGGAAGACAAGGGTGGTTTTCGACGCGGCAGCGCGTGCGTCCGGTAGATGTCTTAACGATTATTTACTCGACGGCCCCGACTTGTTACGAAACCTACCGGGCATACTGTTTAGATTTAGGGAGAACGAAATAGCCGTGTCCGCGGATATTAGGGAGATGTTTTTACGTGTGAAGATCGACCGTCGCGACCAACCCGCGCAATTGTTTCTGTGGCGAGGTAACGAGCGATCCAGCCCACCGCGGGAGTACGTTATGACATCGATGATTTTCGGTGCGAGGAGCTCGCCGTTTCTCGCACATAGTGTTAGGGAACATAACGCGCGCGCACACGCAGAAACACATCCGTTGGCGCTTAACGCTATCGTACGTAGTCATTATATGGACGACTACTTAGACAGTTATGCTACGGTAGAGGAGGCGGTAAATACGGCAAGGTAGGTTACGGAAGTGCACCAGAAGGCCGGTTTCACCTTGGCAGGCTGGAATTCTAACCACGCAGCCCTATTGGAAGACAAGCCGGAGGAACTACTAGCGAGCAAGCCTAAAGAAGTAGGCTTAAGGCATGACAGCCCAGGCAGGACACTAGGGTTGTTATGGATGGCCGACGAAGACGCCCTGACGTTCAACACCTCTATGAATAGGGTGCCACAGGAAGTAAAGACGCTACAGCGACCACCGACTAAGAGGGAAGCATTAAGCGCAGTCATGTCGGTGTTTGACCCGCTCGGACTGCTTAGCTACCTCACCATCACCGCCAAGATCCTACTACAAAACCTATGGCGAATGAAGAAGGTCGGATGGGATGATGAACTACCCGAGGAGGCAGCGGATGAATTCCAGAGGTGGCTGCGAGTCGTCGAGGAGGTGTCACAACTGCGACTGCCTAGGTGCTATGCTCCTACGGGGGGAGTGGTAGAGCGTCAACTTCACGTTTTCAACGACGCAAGCGAACGTGCGTACGCATCCGCGGCATATTGGCGTATACGATACCGCGACGGAACGATTAGGGTACGGTTAGTGGCGGCCAAGGCGAAAGTCGCCCCGATAAAGGCGCAAAGCATACCGCGTTTAGAGTTGCAGGCGAACTTGATAGGCGCGCGACTCGCTGAATTCGTGCAAGGCGAGCACAGAGTGGTAGCCGATAAGGTAGTGTATTGGACAGACTCCACTACGGCGCTCCACTGGATACAGAACGATACGGCGCGTTATACTCCATACGTGGCTCATAGGTTAGGGGAGATAGCAGAGAAGACGTCACCCGAGCAATGGAGGTGGGTACCGACCGCAGACAATATCGCGGATCAAGCGACGCGTGTGAATTATATGAATAAAGAAGAGAACGACAGATGGTTCACGGGAACACCATTCCTATACGAGGACGAAGACAGATGGCCTCGCCGTCAGGAAGAGAAGGCAGGCGATGATGATGAGGAACTGGAGGAAGTCGTAGCGCACCAGAGCGACACCAAGAACGCTCCACACCTGCCGGACATAGAGAGATTCTCTTCCTACGAGAGATTAATAGGGGCCACTGCACGGATACTACAGTTCGTCGATGCCATAAGAGGAAGGGCGCACGGACTGACATTGCAGCACATCCAGAGAGCAGAGCGGATGTGGATAGAACGCAGTCAACAAGAAAGCTTCGCTGAAGACATCAGTCGACTGCAGCGAGGAAAGAACCTGGCAACCGGCAGCGCGTTGAGGAAGCTCGACCCCATATTGGAAGATGGCATATTACGAGCTAGAGGACGAATCGACGCAGCCGATGTGAACAGCCAAATGAAGAGGCCCATCATACTGAACGGACGCCACCAATTTGTAAAGCTGCTTGTGGAAAAGGCGCATCAGGAGGCAAGCCACGCCAACAGGGAGAGGGTAGTAAACGACCTACGCACGAGATATCATATCCTTCGATTACGACCAACCGTAAGAGAAGTGGAGCGGAGATGTCTGCGGTGCAGGGTACGCAAGGCGACACCACGGCCAGCGGTTATCGGAGATCTACCACCTGAACGGTTTGGGGCATTCGCGCGACCATTCACCTACACCGGAATCGACTATTTCGGGCCTATAACGGTTACGATAGGACGTAGGCATGAAAAACGGTGGGTAGCGTTATTCACCTGTTTGACGACGCGCGCGGTGCATTTAGAGATAGTTTATTCCCTAACGACGGATTCGGCGATATCGGCATTGCGGCGCATGGCGGCTAGGCTTGGGTGGCCACGGGTCATCTACTCTGACAACGGAACAAATTTCCATGGGGCGGACACCGAACTACGACGGGCAATGGAAGAGTGGGTACCCCAGCTGAAGGACTACGCGTTGACTCGGCGGACGGATTGGAAGTTCATCGCGCCGAGCGCGCCGAACCAGGGAGGCGCATGGGAGCGTCTCGTGCGCTTAGTGAAGACCGCGCTCGAAGCCACTCTAAACCAGAAGAGCCCACGGGAGGAGACATTAGCGACGCTCCTCACAGAAGCAGAGAACACCGTGAACTCTCGACCGTTGACGCACGTACCGGTCGACATCGACGAGGAAGAGGCGCTGACACCCAACCACTTCTTGCTGCTGGGACCATCGAGCCTTCCAGTAACCGTGCCGTGCACGCCTAGTGATCGTCGGGCGTGGAGAGCGGCGCAAGGACTTGCCGACGAGTACTGGAAGCGCTGGATGAAGGAGTACCTGCCGACGCTGGTTGCGCGCGGGGACTCGCGGGATGTGCAGCAGCGACAGATACAAGAAGGGGACCTCGTCGTGGTGGCAGACAGTAGCATGCCAAGGAACGTGTGGCCGCGGGGAGTTGTAACACGGACCTTTCCCGGACCAGACGGCGTGGTGCGCAATGTGGAGGTGCGGACCAGGGGCGGATTGCTGCGGCGGCCGGTCAGGACGATCGCCGTCCTCCCGAGAGAAGATTGGGCTCGCGAGCTACGCCGGGGGGAGGATGTTGAGGACAGAAAGAGACCCGCCGCCCCGTCGCCCCTTCGTACCCCGTTGCGCCCCTCACACCCCGCACACCAGAGCCGAGCGACGACCAATGGGCGTGCAGCATCGTCGCACGGCACTACTCACAGACTGAGACGCCTTCTTGCGAGATATAAGAAGGGCGATTCGGACTGTGAGTCGTTCATTTCATTTCGGAAGCGGCACTCGAGAAGACTACAAAGAAGACTCAAGACAGCAAAATTAAGACCTCCCTCTGTACATAGTGTTATAGTTTTAATAGTGCCGAACCTTTGTAAATAGTTTAATACAGTATAGTAAAAAGTACCATCTTTTCTTCGAGCAGTCCCCTAGTATAGCTAACCTCAGATCAGTCAGTCATTACTTAATCAGTCATAAATAAATACAGTCCACTTACATCCATTATATCTAGTTTTCGCACACTTTTAAAGCAGAAACCGTTGAGTTTACACAGCAAAAGATTCTCAGAGCTAAACTTTTAACGATTAACGGTTTGCTCCATGTTCCAGAAATCTGACGTATATGAATGACGAGAAAATAAGTTTTTGGTAGACTCCAACTTTTCTAAAATCCGTCCGGTATTACCCCAACGCACCCTATGTGATTTGATTGAATTATAAACTTTGCTTATTTTAAGTTGTTACCTAATACTGGTGGAGGGTCGAGAGGCAAGGTCAAAAACTATTACTTACTTATAAAATTATGTAAGCACTTAACATAAAAGTCAATTGACATCATTGCGGAACTTGAGGCTGATAACTCGCGTCACATTTATTCCGCACCGCGATATATTTATCTACTAGATAGAACTAGTAGATTTACTGCAATAACTTCTATCTGGTGTAATGGTAAAAACCTCAAGTATTTGGAATTTTAATGTATAACTAAATCAAAAATTAACATTTATTATAGAAATGGACTTTAAATACATTTAAAAACTTTATTTTTACTTTAGTTTCAACTAGCTACTTCAATTAATTTATGTAGTAAGTAAAATGGTGCAAATAGTTTTTGACAACCGTAAAAATCATGTTTCTATGAACCTCTTCTATGTTTCTAATAACCCCTCATTCGTATCTATTTACCCCTTTCTTCGTTTATATTAACCCCAAAGGCGTTTTTGTTCACCCTTCAGTCGTATCTATTTACCTCGAATTCGAGAAAAAATACAAGTATCCTTATTTTACTATTTAAAAGATTAAAAACGTTGAATATCGGTATTCATCTTTGTATTAATAATAGATGAGAAACTCGACTCTATAAAAATAAATTTTCAACAAGGAAACACTGAAGAACTTGATGTTTTTACACAGCATAAAACCACTTGTACTTCACGTTTATAATAACAGCCCTTTTCTTTACTCTCATCAAAATTGACAATAATTTAATTACCAAAATAAAGGAAAAATCTTGGCAAATAATAAACAGTACCTAGTAATAAACAGACGTTCCAGAGCTGTACACAAAGCTCGAGACACCTTTATCAAATAACCAGCCTGAAGTTTTTAATATTTTCAATGTAACGAATGTATGCAATGTATAATGTATCATCTATAATGTGTAAAATACATTCACGACTTTATCTGCCACCAGACCGGTGCCACATAAAAATGAGGTGTAAAATTTCAGAGATTTTATAACCAGGAAGTTAATTTGTTCGAAAAATGTAAAGTTTGATGTTTCTTTCTGCCCTATTCGTTATATTTTATATTAATTAGATTAAAAACAAATAAACCAAACCACAGATATTCATAAAAGTAGAAAAATTAAAACAGAGATAAAATGTGCAAAAAACTAAATAGCAAACTATTGAGGCATTGTTTTGTGTAATGATAGAAACTGATAAACTTATACTCAAACTTTCATGATTTTCTGTACTAAAAACCAGTTAATAAAAGCGCTCTTGTTTGATATACTTTCATAAAGCTGCACGGAACAAGTGTTTGTATCGCCTACAAATTATTGTTTGAGGGATTTTTGAAGCGAGGCTACTGAAATTAAAAAACATCCTTATTTCAATAGAGAAGATGGATAGGTCTGCAATCTGCTGGGAATCCTTAATAAAATTAAATCTAAACCTAAGCATACCACTGCAAGACTTCGAGATACCGTAAGCTCATTCTGAGTAGATCGAACCAAAGATTAATATTCTAAAACTGAAGGTAGCCGGGCTAAACTATGATGCAATGTATGATTGTGGGTGTGCTGTAAATCACCCGAAACGTCATTTAATGATTAATGCTTAATATGTAAATACTCAATAAAATGAAAGATGGTCTATGCTCAGCAGATAAGAAAGATATTATGTGGCCTGTTACTTTATTTTATTAAATAATTTTATATCATTTTCATTTCAGACAGACCTATCATTGACCTTATCAGAAGTCTCATCATAAACGATACAAAGCAAACCACTGTGGTGACTAACGCCCAACTTATTGAAATATTAGAGAAAGAGTTTTTTATGGATACTAATATGCTACACAAATTCGAAGTAGAAGTTTACTTAAATGTTTTAAAGGAATTTATCAAGAGTTGGCCTGACTGGGATCAATTTCAACAAGCAGTTTTAAAATTAAAAGAAACAAATGACAGCACCGGAATATCAAAGATACTAAAAGAGAAATATATTAATTTAAAAGAATATTTACGTGGAATGTTAAATGCAGCTCAAGAATTAGCAAGTAGTAAAGTTAATCAGATAAAAATGGAAGAAAAACGTTATGATAATCATAGTGTAGTAATGGAAGTGGAAGCAACAAGGCAACAGCTGAACTGTCTATTTTACCGCCAACCGTTGGATAAAAATATATTTAATGTAACTAGAGATTTTAAGTTAGGGCTGCACAATTCTAAAATGCTCACCCTCGAGTCTATTGTGAACTGGTGGGGGGTGGAGATCGAAATAAGGATTAAGGCTGATCATAAATTTATAATTTACAAACATCGAAATTTGCACAAACTGAAACACACGCTAGTTAATAAAAAACTCGCTTCGGAAACGCTCAAAGTTGCCGACCTGAATGAACAGATACTGGTGAAATCTAGAAGAAAAAACCGCACACAAATTTTAAGAGAACAAATTTTAGAATATTTTGAGAAAGTACTGAAAACCGATCAAAATTCAAAATGGCGGTTGGTTTTAGATATTTTAAAGAATATATTACTAAATGATTTAAATAGTGTGCCAAAAACCTTAAGCATGCCATGTAATTTTAAAAGATATAAAAGCAAGAGTAAATATATTAGATATTTGTACCAGGATATTCCGAATAAGAAGAAGGATGAGGGGGCTGAAAAATTTGATTTGCAACTGGAAGAAATGATTTCACCAATGTGTGAATTTCAGATGAGAACTAGTGGTAAAAACGTTAACACGGATATATCGTTTGAGAACGCTATAAAAATAATTTGCACGAACTGTCGTTTGACATTTACAGGGGCGAATTTCGTATGGAATGTTTTAAAACATTTTAGTTACGACCATAAGGAAGAACCCGACTTGAATTGTCTAAAATGCAATAGGGTGTTTACTATGCTCTCTTTAACTCATATGGGTTGGATTCATACATGTGATGTTTCATAATTTGATTCGGAATCGACAATTTAATTCGGAAATATTTGTACTAGGTGGTAGGACTTCTCTTCTTTCTCTTACCTATTTCTGCCGCCAAATAATATTGCTTGCTCTGCTGTTTCGGTCTGAAGGATATAGAGAGCCAGCAGATTTACACGTTGAGAGGCATTCATTTTATTCAGAGGTGACAACGCACCTGTATAGCCTTCGTTGTTTGAAATTAACTGCAAGTGGCACTTAGGTAGAATTTCAAAATTACATCTGTGTAAAATGTGGTTACTATATTTCTATTTTAGGTTAAGTTAGGTAATAACAATATTTCATTAATATGATATTTATATGCTAAGTTTTTTTTCTTGTATAAAGAATTTAAAGCGACACTGAAATGTTTGCGTTTTCTGAATTTAAATAAAAATTATATGAAAATGTATTTTATTAAAATTATATGTCTGTAAAGTTTTTCAATTTTAAAATCGAGAACTGCCAACTTAACACCTGATCAGTCTACAGTCAACTGTTGGACATGAGCCTTTCTCCAAATAGGATTGAATGCATCCAATACTTTTTCTGCTACCGGGGCGGCGCCGCTTGGAATGAGTGAAGCGAATATTTGCAAATTTCATAGAGAGTAACGTTTTTATCTGCAATGTTATATTTTATGTTAATTTGATTGATATGTTATCTCAGTGATAATATATCAATCCCTATAGATTAACAAATTAAAATAATAAATTAACATTGGTTATTTGCCGTAGTTGCCAAATGCACCTCAATAAGAGTACATGTCAACAGTGGTAGACCAAGGCGGCAGCTTTTGCTGTCGCACGGATGGGCCGGCTCGAACCGGGGTGGTACCACGACCTCACAGAATACCAGCGTGAAGTAGAGGTTTACCTCTGCGTTTCGCTTGGTGAGTGCAGGTGGCCGGAGGCCCTTTTTACTGGAAATGAGGCATTCCATCTTAGTCCTCACGGGTGACAACGCATCTGCATTTTGATTCGCAAACGAGGATAGATGTAGATGTCTATGGGCCGCAGCAACCACTTACCATCAGGTGGACTATGTGCTCGTTTGTCACCCTCATCCTATAAAAAAAACAGCTGTATAAAAAAAACAACCAATGAGTACCTACATGGGTTATTCCGTTTATCTACCCTAAGAAATCCCTCTAGGGTCGATACTCGGTAATGTATGTTCCTTCATCCACCCTAGACGGAGTAGATAGTCGTAATTCACTTTTTGTTTTTTCGCCTTTCCACCCCAGTAAGGGCGCGTACCGACGACACGCACCCGCTACGCACACGCTACGCGCGTCAGCACCCGCGTCTAACTCGCTTTGAAATTTTTTGCATATAATTTGAGTCTTATGACAAATCAATAAATCTGAAAAAAACACATTATGCTATGGAAATAACTGAAATAAACTAATCTAGCTGCCTCGACACTAGTGAGACTTCTAATCTTTTTTACAGCATAGGCTGCAGAACTTAGTCTGCTTGCTAATTTGGATATATGGGGGCCCCATTGAAGCTTTGCGTCGAGAGTGATGCCAAGAAAAATATTGGATTCAACAGGGCTTAGTTTTTCCCCATTTTAAAACTCATTGGTACTCAGATTTTTAACATTCGATGTTGTAAATTTAATACATTTAGTTTTATTGCCGTTTAAATGTGGATTATGTATTAATGTTAAACCAATGCACTCATTTTGATATAGCATTATTCACTTCGTCACAATTAAATGATTGACGTTTAAGTTTAAAAATTGAGGTAAGTCAATGTATTTTTAAATTTTTCTTACCAGTGCCACTAGGTGATGCGTTTACCATTTTTAAATGGGTTTTTATTATTAATAAGGTTTTTTTAATTAAAAAACGCGCTTAATTACGACCTTTCTATTATAATCCACAAAAATATTAACTGGCACCCAGGTGATGTTCAAAAAGTGTGTCAGACGAATGTTACTTGTAAGTTACAACGTTCAAATAACGTTCTTTCTGCTATTCTGACTTGTACTCATAAGTGTTCTCCGCGCGAAATTCGCAACGAACTGATTGAAATTGCCCCAATTGCGCTACACACGCGACAGCGGCAGGGCCAATCTAGGGAGCAAGGAAGGACTCCTGCGACAGGCATGTTAAGGCGCCTACTGACATGCCTGCCGCAGGGGCAATCTAGGGTGTAGGAGTGGGGATGACCCTCAATTGCCTCCTTAATTGTGATGTGTAGGCAAGCAGGGGCAATTTTTTAAGTCGGCCCTGCGGCAGAGCGGCAGGAGCGCAGTGTTGCAAAAGTTCTCGATTTATCGGGAGATCTACTGATTTTAATTAGTATCTCCCGATATCCCGATTTAGCAAACGTATTTCCCGATTTTTTTACATTTTCAATTAATGTAAAATAATAATCATAAATAAAATTGAAAAGTAATAATCAAAATACTAAAATGAACTTTAAACACAAAATCTATGTACGGGGACTTCCCGAAATTGCTTGCACCACGTCCTATGGGACCTATACCTATAACCTTATTAGGTTTTTAACTTCGCGGTATGGTTAAAGCATATTGCACTGATATATCTTAAAATAGAGTTCATTATTGTCTGGTAAGTGTACGGGGGAGATCCCTAAAGATTACTTTGTTCGGGTTGTTTTACGAATTAGGTAGCTTAGGCCATGTATATATAGTGTTGTTCGTTCATAGAATTACATTCACTAATTACTAGCCTTCTTCTGTTTTGTTTAGAACTGTTGTGCTTTATGTCCAAATTTGTTAGGTAGCATTAGTTATCAAAAAATTAATTTAGAATGGTGTTTGATTCTAAATACGAAAGAAATTAAATCACTCAGTGAAGAAACAGAAGAATTTTGGAGAAGCGTTAGTAGCAAAAATCATAAAATTTTAGTTTAAATTATAAAGACATTATTTTGATCGCAAAAAAAAAAATTAAACGAAAAAGAACGACATCTAAAAGAACGTTTTATGATACATTTCTAAACCCATGGATGTAAATAAAAATCTTCCGATTTCTCCAGATTTTTAGCTGGCAAATCTACCGATTTTTTATTTTTCACTTTTGCAACACTGCAGGAGCGCAAGACCTTCCTTGCTCCCTAGATCGGCCCTGCCGCTGTTGCGTGTTTAGCGCAATTGGGCCAATTTCGTTCAGTTGGTTGCGAGTTGCGACTTTCGCGAGGAGCACACGTATGAGTACAAGTCAGAACCGCAGAAAAAACGTTATTTGAACGTTGTAACTTACAAGTAACATTACTGGGATTTGTTACCTAACTTATCATAAGGGCTAGTATGGGAAAGAAAATATTCCAATGGTATTAAAATTGCTGGAATATGAATAAAATTTCATTAACTAAATAATTAAACAAAAATACAAATTTTATTAATTAAATTTATTAAAACTCATCATTGGAAAACTATCCTGGCTATTTGTAACACTAGTTAAATTATAATTACTAAGCACTAGTTAGTTAAGTTATATCACAGAATAAATTGGTTATATTAAATTATGACGAGTAAAGTTAGTCATATTTAATTGTCTTTGATAGCCTAAAAATAGCGTGGCAGAGCTATGCTGCAGCTTATAGGCACTATGTTATGGTTGTAATTGTTAATTAGTTGTTTCATTGATAAATGTCGGTGTCAATGGGCCACAGTGTCCACTTACGATCAGGTGGACTGTGCTTATTTGTCACCCTTATTCTATATAAAAAAGTGCCAAGGATATATATACCGATTCATTGATATTTCGATAAAACTAGCGCCATTCTCAACGCGAGCGTCAGACGACGCTCCGATATTGCTCCGATCACTGTGCTCCCTAGATTGCACCTGCGGCAGGCAGGTCAGTAGCCACCTTTAACTAATTTTTTCTAATTATATAATCCAGAGACAATCAGTTTGACAAACGGCAAAATAAAATTACATTTATAGAACGCAAACCGAGGATTTATTTTCTTGTTTTGTGGGCAAGTCTATCGATTCAATATAAACAATCAAGATAAATATCGATATTAATTTTTATATAGTTGAGTCAATCCCTAGCGTATATGTAAAATATTTTGTATAAAAATGTTTTTACCAAATTCATTCAAATTATCAATAACGTGACTTTTTTCTTTGCCAAATATCAAAATTAACAAAATATTTATTGAAAACATTCTCTATTTTAAACAGATACAACATAAAAATAAATGCGTCATAACATTGACGACGTCTTGAGAATTTACCTGTGAAATGTGCAATTATCAGGATTATTTCTATTATTAACACCACAGTCACTTATAGAACAAGTAACCAGTTTAGAAAAAACTTACTTTCTAATAATAAAAAATAGCTTGCAACATATTTATTTATTTATGCAACAACCTTGTAAAAGAAAGAAGGTGAGATAATATAGCTATCTTATTTCATACCATGTTAAATATGTATAAAGAATTGAGCTATAAGTATTTTGTTCTTATTTTAGGACTCTCTCTATGCTAGTAATAATTCTGAGGGTGATAGGTGGATAAAGGATACTTTATCTAAAATAAGGGTACTCCACCACAGAGTATTTTTAGGTTCCGTACCTCAAAAGGAAAAACCGCAACCCTTATAGGATCACTTTGTCGTCCGTCTGTCTGTCTGTCAAGATCCTTTTTCTCAGGAACGCGTGGAGGTATCAAGCTGAAATTCATATCAAATAATCAAGTCTACTGTCCCTTGGAGCTGTGAAAAAATCAAACTTCTAAGCCAACGCAATCAAAAGATACAGCATTTTATGCATCAAATTTTCGACATTCGCAAGGGAATCAAAACCTACAGGGTACTTCCCGTGAACTCAGTATTTTGGTACGAAGCAACGTATTATAGCACAGATAAAGGAAAAACTGCGAAAAGCATAAATTTTTAGTTACATCATATAATAAAAATATTTTTAATAATTTTAAACTTATATACCTACGGATTTGTTCGGAACCCTCGGTGCGCGAGTCTGACTCGCACTTGGCCGGGTTTTTTTATTGGTACTCCACAGAGTACCTGGGTACTCTGGCTGGCAAGTAGCAACACTGATCAGCTGATCAGCTGACGCGTGGGGAGTTTTGGTGGGAACTTGATCGGCGGCGGATTGCTGCTCCTGAATTATAGTTTAAATAATAGTCTGAAGTGGATTTTGATATGTAAAAGTGGTGTGATTTTATGTATTAACTGTCTACGCATGTGAACAATTAGTGGAAACGGTGAAACAAGTGCTCTGATGGTGATGGATTCTCAAGATAAGCTGTTTGCATAGGCGCCTTTAGATACCATCGCCAACTGTCAGCTGCCTGCTGGCTCAAGTTGCCGTCAAAATCTCCCAAGGGCTGCACAATGTGACGCATCAACATATTGTGAAACAGTGAACTATGAAGGATAATTATACATTTGAAGAAATTATAATAAACCGAATAAAAATACTCAAGACTTGGCCTAAAGGTCTAGATACCAGGCCATAAACTCCAAAAAAAATTTGTAATCAGCTGTGAGCACTGAGCATGAGCAGTTAGCACAAACGTCGTTGTGAGTGAATGCTTTTTTTATAGTGTTCTGTGCTTTTTTTTCAATTTCATGATGATTATTATTCAGTTTTAAATTCTAAATAATTAATATAAAATGTAAGTGAAATAAAATATCTAATTGATGATTTTAGTGAGACTAAAAAATACTTATTCAACCAAATACTCAATCTCCTTCAAACACATATTTGTTATTATGAATGGCATGTTTTCATATTTATTTTTGTTTTTAGTAAAATTTAAACATACGTACTGTGAAATATTTGGTTAAAATATGCAGTTATCAAATTACATACATAATAACTTTTTTGTAGTGATCACTTGTTTACAAATGACATCTTCTTTGCAATAAATTTGATACCCTAATACCGGCGGCCAACTTCATGAAAAGGCAATGCGGGGACATCCTTACATAACTTACTGAAGTTACTATTTATTCTTTTTAATCTTATTTCTCACATGAGTAGCATTACCTAATTAAAGCTGCTGCTCTCTTTTTAATTTTTCTTTCTTACAATCACTGGTATATGTGGTAGAGCGACGCTGCAGCTATATTAGTGGTATAGTTGTAGCACCAATGGGTCAGCTCGACCAGGGAAGGACCATGCTTTCACAGAATATCAGCATAAAATAGCAGCTTAATGCTGCTATTGTGTTTTCTATGGTGAGTGTAGAGAACCGAAGACCCATTTTACTGGAAAAGAGGCATTCCATCTTAGTCCGCATGGGAGACAATGCATCTGTATTTTGATTCTTTATTGAGGATGGATGTAGATGTCTATGGGTCACAGTTACCACTTACTATCAGGTGGACTGTGCGCTCATTTGTCTCCCATTCCTATTAAAAAACAAACACCTGCATGTTGCTTACTTACTGGATATTTCACTGAAAGTTCACTTTGAAATCTATCAATCAATTAATGTTAAAAAAGGTAGTAATGGGGGACATGCTGGACACATTAGACATAGTGCAAGAACATTTTTTTATGTTCAGCAGCGTCTTCCTAATAACGAATAAAAATAAAACTGCGGTTGCCAAGCGTAGCAACTTTGACAAATAACCCCCCCCCCCCTCCTCCGAGGCAATCTATGGGGGAGGCCTATGTTCAGCAGTGAACTTTAACAGACTGTAACGGTAACAGTAACTACTTATATCACATTTTACAATTGGTATTTTTCAAATAAATATAAGAATAATATTAAATCCATAGTCATGACTCAAAACAGACGTAGGTTGTTTTTAAAGACTTATATTGTTGCAAATGCTCCCACATATTTAACAATTTGCAATGTATTTTAATTTTATTACCGATACATTCAAGAACGTAATTAAGACTACTCAAATTCTTAATCCAGAAACATAAAGCTAAACCCATTATCATTTATGCAGACAAGAGACCACCCACCTTCCAGATGCAAGTCAGCAATCTAGTAGTCTGTGCTGGATTTCGGATTGTCTTCGTTGTAATATCTCAAAGTCCTGGATGTATAAGTCTATATTTATTGTTTTTGTATTTGTGGCTCTTATAATAGAACCTCAAAAAGCTTGTAGCCTAATAAATTTTAAATTCAACTAATTGTTTTTTACAGATGGCTCTATTTATGAAGCAAGACTTCACTCCACCGGTGCTCTCAAGAAGATGGATTGCCATTAAGTTGAGACCAAATATGGTAATTTTCATTTTAGTTTTCACTTTGATGAACAGAGTAGAAAGAGAGAAGAATAGAACCACATAAATTACTGAATAATAATTGTTAATAGTCAATTTGTAGGGTTCCATACCCAAAGCGTAACCAACAGGACCCTATTACTAAGCCTCCGCTATCCATTGTCCAATTATTTCCTTATTTATTTAAAAAATTACTTCTGTCTGTCTGTTTGTAATGTCGAAATAACAGCTTTATACTAAATGCATATGAAATTATATACGGTACTTAAAACAAAAAAAAAATAATTTTTGTCTGTTTGTTCCGGCTAATCTCCGAAATGGCTTGACCGATTTTGACGTGACTTTCACTGGCAGATAGTTGATGTTATAAGAAGTAAAACTTAGACTACTTTTAAAAAATTTGTAAAAATTAAAACTCATGAAATCCAATCGTAATAAATTACGCGCAGGCGAAGTCGCGGGGAACAGCTAGTATAATATATAAAAAAAAATTAATATTGATGATATGAAATAGGTTCTTTGATAAAAAATTGAAATTGGTGATATATTGACTTAAAATTATTTCAGGTACTATTGCAGAAGTGCATAGGCTACTAAGCCAATAATATATTTTTTCATATTAAAGTCCAGTCATTCAAGTAGTCGTTGATACAGTACTAACATTTCTGTATCAGCAGTTTTTTTAATTATTCTTAAAATTAGTATTCTTTTTTTTTTCAATTTTAAACACAATGGGGCTCATTGAACAATTTAACCGACTGGTGTATTGTGCTTTGCAACATTAAGTATTAGTCTCAATGTAAATAGGCTGTTTAGGTCTGTGCGTCTGGTATTTATTTTTACTATCAAGCACACAGTCCAATCACTGTTAACGGGTGGAAGAGGAGCAGAATAAGAATAATTGCTCCATTTTCAGTTGATCTACAGCCGTGACCACATCATATCCATTCTAGAGAGTGGTTTATTGTTTCGGGAAGACTGTGTAGAGGTGGAGCAAGAAGCCCCGTCAGAACAGGAAGTATGGCGCGCTGCCGGCGGTAGTCGCAGTGGCTGGATGACGCGAGGAGAGCAAGTCGGTGCTGGGGCGTTAGTCATTGCTTGTATCGTCGCATGCCCACCTAAGAAGTGAGTATTTAAGGCGATGTTATAGTATTTTTAACTTTTTTTCAACCGCTTAAATCTGATGTAATTTAATTATTGCGCAAAAATAAAATAGTTTTATAAAAATTTTACGAATGGACAAGTGCTGTGAATAGTGTAAAAGTTTGAACAAATGAAAAGGCTTGTTATGCAAATACGTTTTATAAAATCGTTTTCATTTTTTTTCTTATGAAAAAATAAACTTAATCAAGCAGTTCTAGCGCTCGCGCCATCTTCAAGACATCAGCGTACATCCAAACTTTGAGATGGGATGTATGTTGTTTGTTCTAAAAATATCCCCACTTTAGTACTTACTATTTGTTCGACAATCGCAGGGTGTGAGGTAGTTTTTATACTCTCACACCATACTACAAGACGGCCTTAAATAACACACATAAAAATGTTAACTCGTTCAACATATTCAAGAAACAAATGTATTAATAAGGTGGTGACTGAGGTGTTTGACACCGGTGAAGCACCGACGCTCCGTGAAATCTCAAGTCTATAGTTCTTGTTAATTTGGTACGTAGTAGTTTTTGAAGTAGTTTTTTTTTACTTTTTTTAGAACTTTAATTATTAAGTTAATAATTAAAGTGCTTTGCAACACCCATAGTCGTATTTCACATGTGCATTTTTTAGTTTACAGCGTTCGACTCTACTCCGAACCGCGGCGTACATGTTACTGCCGCTGGGTTTGCGCTTAGCGCATCGACGACGATGTCGCGGTTTTTTGCACGCTCTGTTGGCGTGCATGCGCGATTATTTGACGCTCGCTCGTCGGGCCGCCGCGATGTGTCGGGAGTATGCTGCGTTGCATGCTAAATTGTGAGTACCCTCAATTACCATTTATCACTGCGGTTGCGGACTATCACAAGTCCATCGCTGAACGTAGGCCTCCCCACAGGTTTTATGTGTTTGAGCCATGCTGCAGTTATATTATGGTTGTAGCACGAATAGGTTGGCTCGACCGGGGAAGACCACGCCCTCACAGAATACCAGCTCAAAATATAGTTATATACTGATGTCTTTAGAGATCCAGAGGCATTCCATCTTACTCCTCCAGGGTTGCTATGCATTTGAATTTTGTTGGTAATCGAGGATACATGTAGATATCTATGAGCCACAACATACACTTAACACCAGGTGGACTGTGTGCTCGATTTTCATCCTATTTCTATAAAAAAGAGATTGCCACAAAGTACGGTGCTGAGTCACCTGCATCCATCAACTTTCTGGTTTCATCTAGTCGCCCAGCACTGTGCTTGCCAGTACGAGGCTTCCAAAAGAAGCTTTCTACCTCATCGGTTGTGGATTCTCCGTGCTGAATGGCCGGACCATTGCCACTTCAGCTAACTGATCCGCTGGACTGTGTTAGTTACTATTGTTTTCTTGGATATCCTCGTAACGGATTTTATCCGTTTAGTGGTGGTGTAAGAATATCCACTACGCCATATTGTCCCGTAGGTGTCGTAAGAGGCGACAGAGGGAAATTAAAAACAGGATAAGCAACAGCATCTTGCTGATAACAACTCAAAAATATAAAAAAATGCTGTTGCCAACCCGCCTACCAAGCGTTGCTTTGTGGCAAAATGAGACAAAAAGTGGCTGCCTGCCAAAAAAGCCCCTGTGTGGCAATCTGTAAAGGATAAAAGGATTGTTAGTTGTGGTGGGGCGAGAAAAGTGGAGGCAAACCACAGTCATGCTGTGATGTTTTACTTTCTCAGAGGTGCCCCCTGTTATCGTTTCGCGAAGCAAACTCTGTGTCGATTAGACAAAATATTTTGAATAGCACTTAGTTATGCAACCACACGACCATAGGATTGTTAGGGTTTGTACCTAGACGGGGTGGCATGAACATTAGGCAGTGTCTAGCATGTAGTCCGTGCTTTTGGTTGTATGAGTTATTGACAGTGCTCATGGCAGTGGTCAGATCGTTTGACATTGGACTCTGTCAAGACGTGTTAATTAAATAATTATAATTGTAATGTAATATAATAATTAATATTTGTTTGTTTGTATTTTATGCGCAGCCATACCATTCATCAGATTGAGGTTAAACTTTGTCAACCTCTTCTTGCACTAGCGCGAAGGTTATAGGCATAGTACAATTAACTTACACTAGCTGGCGCGCGCATCGTACCGACAATTCCTAATTAAACAATATTTAAAAAAAACATGTGTGAGTGTCGTGGGACTCTGTTGGAACGAAGTTCCTTTCGTAGTATATTATTGTTGATAAACGTATTATATTATTGATTAACAAATACAAATGAATGAATTACTAGCGTCTATTAAAATGAAGCGTCATTTAAAATAATATTTCTTTCATGGCAAGATAAGAAAAGTGCGAGCGAGATGGATATATTTCCATCTCACTTCTTTATAGCCGTTACGTAAAGGCCATCTACATTACCTCACAAGGGGTCGTGACGGAAAAATATTACACTTTTCGTCGCCTAGCCCCTATCCGCCAAATCCGTACAATCCGAAATTCGTTTTAATAATTTTACGTTCCCGTAATATTGATTACCTAGTTCCATAGTTACAGTTTATTTTTGCTGTGAAAGCCATAATAAGGCTAGAGGTAATTTGGCAGGAATATACTGTGGACTTTTATAGGCTGTAATGATATTGGAGGGATAATGGTAGGGCCATAAGGCTAATGTCTCTTAAAATGCCATGAGAAATACCTAAATTGTAGCACACTGCATGACATAAGAGACGTTTAGGAAGGACTAGGAAGACTTTCGGAAGCCATGAGACATTCTTGCTTTACTCATAGTTACGTACATACTGTACACGCAGTTTTTATATGTGGTAAAGCCATGTTGCAGCTATATTAATAGTATAGTTGTACCAACCTAAAATAGATGCTTAATGCTGCTGTGTTTCGTATGGTGATTGTAGAGAAGCGGGGATCCTTTTTACTGGAAAAGAGGCATTCTATCTTAGTCTTCACGGCTGACAACGCATCTGCAAACATTAATTCGCAAACGAAGATATATGGGCCACAGCAACCACTTACCATCAGGTAGACTATGTGCTCGTTTGTCACCCTTATTCTATAAAAAAAACACTCATTGGACGTGTTGGTATTATGGGCTCTTAAACTGTGCCCAGACGGACACCGGTAACACTAGACCAGGGTTCGATTTACCACAATAGAGTTTTATTTTCAGGGGCTCATTATCGTCGGTGTTGGAGTCGATGCACACAATGTTGTGTCGACAACAAAGCGAATTGGCTGTTCTGATGTCCCGAGCGTCGTCCGCCATTTTGGGCAACGCGCCATGGTTGAGGGATGACGTTGCATGGGACGCCGTGTCGAGAGATAACTCGGAAAACTTGATGGTGAGTAGAGGTCCGACCGAGACTTGTAAAACATTCAAATCAAATTAGTCGCGTTAAGGCGAAACGTAGATGTAATACTGTCACCTTGGGTCAACCAATTGGGGAATCCACGAATTTATCTGCCACCAGGACGGTGCCACTTAAAATTGAGGTGAAATATTTGACATATTTCATATAAACAAAAAAACAAAAAAGTTTAATAAAAACGCAACTTGTTAATGATGAAGGCAACTGTGTGACCAGCTGCGTAACAAATGCGTTCACTTTAGTCCCAACTAGCGACATCTGGTGAGCGTAAGATGATAAGTCTTCCTTTGTTTGATAAAATTACCTATAGCAAGAAGTAGATGTGGGATTACGTGGGTCGGACGGCACCATAGATATAATAAAAAAGGAGATATGCCCGGTAGTTGAAAATGTATCGGAACCCGGTGTCTCCAGTTGGCCCCTACCACCCGCCTACTACTACACTTGCAGATCAGTAAAAGCGATAGATACGCAGTCGCGCACACACCCGCATTTTATAAATCAGAACGTACTACACAATCAATTATAAATCGTATCCCTACAAACACAGCGTCCATTTCCCATGCACCGTACTACATACTCACACAAAAATATCGGACGCCATCGTTGTGCTGTGCAAAAGCCATTTATTTTACATATACATTAGTGAGTGACTAAATTGGAAAGTTATCGATTCTCTTCCATTTATACTAAAATTGGACTAAAATTGAAAATAAAATAAAGAAAAAAAACTACATGCACATTAAATATTATAATAAAAATAAACAATATGTAGCTAAACGTAAATTATTAAGTGCCTAATCTACCTAAAAAATAAAAACATCTGGTTATGTTGCTTTAGATTGTCATAGCGTATTGAAAAAGTTGGTATTTTGGAACCCTGCTATGGTGTTTACTCACTGGCCTGTAAAGTGGAGGAATTTGTGCAGAACTTGACGCTTTGATATTTTTGAGGTGGCATTTATTGTCAAATAGTGTAATCTTAAATTAATGTATTTTTCCATGACTGCTTTAATAAGAAATATGTGATTATTCATCGGGGACTGCCCAAATTGGTGAAACTTAACATTATCAAAAATATTTAATCCCATGAAATGTGGCAAAGCCTTGCCATGAGTTTCTGTCTGACATTTTTAGTTTTAACTGTTAATTTATCATCGATGGGACACACTGTTTTTATAATTATTTCCATTCTCTTAAAAATCACGACGACATCAGGAGATGGGTACAAAAGCCCACCTTTGTCCTTATACTATATAAAATGATGTGCTTCTCCATATTTGTCTAAATTAGAGGAATTATTTTCACTTATTTTAGCAAAAGTCGCTCTTATAATATTATTTGAATTCTGAATCATGCCAATTAGGTATAGTAAGGTATTTGAAGCTTTTGAAAACATAAAAGAATGGAATTATCACGAAGAATAGCATAATAGAATAAAAGAAAAACATAAAAGAATAGAGAATTAGCATAATATACTATAATTCAACCCAAAACACTTCACCGATGATTAACCTAATTATTTAACCAACTTACTTTACGATCGCTGGTTACGCATTCAGAGTAGTAAACGGTGAAAATAATCAAAATAATTAAATGCTATTATATCATATCAGTCTTCCCACCGGGTTGAAACGGTTGACAAATTAAAAAATTAACGATAACAGCAATGGTTACCCATTAGCAAGGCAATTGTCCGGAGTTTAGTCAGTAACTCACTGTTCAGTGTCATGGCTGCTGGTTTGTCAAGTGCAATATAAAAAAAATGTATCAAGAAAATATGCTGTCTTGTGTCTTGAATTTTTGTACCGAATAAGGTCGTCACCGACACCCATTAAAAATTTAGATAAATAATCTATACTTTACTAATAATAAAAATTAAATTCATTATCATCATTAAAGCCTTCTCCAAGGAACGCCACAAAGCACGTTTCTGAGACACCTACATCCATCGACTTCCTGCATGTCTTACCAGGTCGTCACTCCATCTTGTTGGAGGGCGGCTAACACTTCGCCTGCCGGTACGTGGCTGCCACTCGACAACCTTTTTTCCTCATCGGTTGTCGGTTCTTCGAGCTATATGGCCGGCCCATTGCCACTTCAGCATACTAATCCGAAAAATTGAATTGCCTGTCTATAATTTAAAAATAAATGGCGTCTGTTAAGCTCAGTGGGTTAATTTCATGCTGTTCAGGCGTAAATAACAATTTTTTAAATTTTTGTCCGTTTATCTGTTCGGGCAAATCTTCGATATGCTTTATAAATATATAATAAATAATCAAAATAAACGCAAAATTAATAAATCCTATCCACGCAAAGCCGGGGCAGGTCGCTAGTGTTTACGTTTAGTCGTTGATGCGTCTGTTACTGACAGTGTAACTTCTGATCAACTTGACGGATTATCGAAACGGCGGTCCATAGCTGCAGTAAGAACTGATATGTGTTGTGGTCAATTTATTAGAGAATTCTGTATTTATATATATATATATATATATATATATATATAAACAGGCCATATTAACAATATATTACGTTATTTTAGCGCCAAAAACATTACGAAATCTGGAGCCGCTAGGTGGCGTTATAGTCGAGTTATTAATAAACGATATACTTACACTGAAAGTGGCAAATAAAGCGCATGGCGCCATTTAGACGAAAGGGTAAAACTACGTCTGTTCGATCAACTAGTCAATATATACAAGTAATTAAATTTATTACAAGTAATTACTTTTTTTCCAGAAAATTCATCACGCTTTTCTCGTTGTGCAATCCACTCTCCTGAAACACATTGCTATGGCTCACTATTTACCGTCAGCGCACGCTCAAAAGATTTACAAAAACCACAATGAACGCATTTACTGGATCCATACGGTTGTGATAAAACATCTGACGGAGGAATTCAAAGGGAACTACGCAGCTTTAGAAAGGATGTACAGACTTCTAAAGAACTACGGCACGAAAGATAATGAGCCCAAAAAACCTGGACACATCGTAAAAGATAATTGGTTGTATTCTGACGTACACACCGATATTGCAAGAGCTAACTTAGAGCTAAAATTAGCCTTGACCAAATGCAGTAGTATAGATATGTTTTTAGATGCTTGTGCGTTGAACAAACAAGAATTAAATGTCGATATATTAAACAAAGATATCGAAGATCTATTAGACAGCCTCACGAAATGTCTTTCAACGGCACAACATTCACAAATAAGACTTAAAAAGTTGCATAGAAAATTTGAAGATGGTGATACCAAAATTAATGATAAAGATGTAGTCACAGATAACGAAGAAAAAACTAACATTTTGAAAATAGAAGACAAAGAACCAGAGGCAAGGGATGAAGTTTTTTACTTTGTTAAAACTGAAGAGGATGCTCACTCGCAATCAGCGGAAGATGTTACCACGGGGCCTGGAAAGAAGGAAAAGGAGGCCACTAAAGTTGTTTTGAATGAATTAAAAAGGAAATTGGTAAAAAGAGAGGATGTAATGAGAGAAAGAGAAAGGCAAGCGTTAGCAAAAACAATGCCCGAGCTTAAAGTAGTGCCAGAATTCCCAAGGCAAATTAACGTAGAAGTTTTAGATCGAAAAGGTTTTATATCGAAAGTAAGAATAGATAATACTAAAAATAAAAGCTTAAAGGCACAACTTAAAAAAGGGATACAGAAGCGAAAATGTTTTTTATGGATGCGGAATAAAATGTTACACAGTGTATTTGATAGGGTAAAAAAGTATAGATTAAAAAATAGTTATTATTCAAATGAAAAAGATATACTTGGTTATGTTTGCGAAGTCAACTCTAAGTTAAAGTATAAATCCCCCTTTATAACTGTAAATAAATCGGATGACGTAGTAATTGTTACAAAATGGTGGCTAAAACAAACTAATAAATTAGAATCAAACGAAGTTATACATGCAAATCCCGCTGAATCTCCAAAGAACGTAAGCTATTGCAACAGTGAATTAAATGACCGTTTGGACATTGGACATCTTAAGGTTTCGCGGAAAGATCTAGAATTATCTTCATCAGAAAGTGACTCAGAATTTGATCAAATAAAGCGCAGGGAAATTTTAAAGGATTTACGTCGTCATAGAGTTAATAGAAAAAGGAACGAAAGATCCATAGATACGGAGGTCGACGAGAGTTTAAAGCCTATAGAGTATAGTTTGGGTACCGGATTAGCTATGGCTTCAGTCCTACAAATAAATAGTATCGCAAATAGACCCAATATGGCTGAAGAGCAATTTATAGGCGACGGTGAAGTTTCGGACGACAGTGGAAATGAAATTTCTAATTAACAATCTGTGACTTCATTCGATTATAAAAATTTATAATTTTTTGATGAAAAATAGATCAAAATGATCTTTACGTTTATAATCTAATTTTAACATTAATAATTTTTAAGCATAAATATTCGATAAAACAGACAATCCGACTGTAATAATAATATAACGCTATCTTTGCATCATAGATTAAAAATATAAATAATTAAAAAAATTACACTCGAAATTTAGAAGTGGGTCGATAAGGTTACAGCCTGTAAATGTCCCACTGCTGGGCACACATCTCGTCTCATTTCTGAGAACGTTTTTAGAGCAAGGAAACCGCTGCGCTGACACAACGTGTTGGCGAACTTCACATGTCTTTGAAATATTTTCTCTTCTCAGACATGCAGGTTTCCTCACGATGTTTTCCTTCACCGCCGAACACGTGGTATATCAGCACTTAAAATTGCAATTAACAATTTAATTGGTGTCGGCGGGAATCGCACCGGGGTTGCTCGCGTACTGTGAAATTTACAGCGAATGTTAGCTCCTGAGTTACCACGGCTCACGGTTGATGAATCTACGACGAACCTATAATGAAGATATATTTGGGCAGTAAAACATTAGTGGAATAGGTTGTTAGGGGGAAAAGATCTATTCGTGCCGCGCTGTGCCCTGCGTGTGAGCGCTGTGTGTGTGTAATTAGTATAACTTCTGAAAAATGATGGTATCATCATCTTGTATTCCTTTGTTTCCTTTGTCCTTCCAAAATTGGATATATAAGGGGGGTTGTGCCTCTGCATTTTTTTACATTGTTTGCTAGATTTTACATTGTCTGATAGTGGCGATATAACTGAGCAATTTTGTAGGTAATTATTATAAAAGGTTCATAGTTTTTATAATAATTAATTTACGAAAAAAAAAACAAAATAGAGAAACTACAGTGGTAGATATTGAGTCGTAAAAACTATTTGTTCTAGTGTCATTATCCAGGAGGATAACGGAGGAATACGTTTGTGTGTATTTAACGTCGACCGAATATCCTCTTATGCGTTTTGTTTTTTCAAAATGCTGCTGGTAATATTACAAGTATAGCATATATTATTATAATTTAAGATACATTCGTTTATATCATCTTTGAATTTGTTTCGGATTAATCAAACCTTTCGAAGCATTTAAAAATTATTAAATTAAGAAAATATTAATTATATTTTTAATTTATTTTTAATAGAAACTAGTCATTCATAAAATTATTTATATTATAAAAAAGTTGATTTTTAAATGTTACTTCAATTATGTAAGCTTTGAACATTTTATGATTAAAATAGTATGTTTGCATTTATTTTATACGGCAACCCTTTTGTTTTATTTTTTACCTTCCCTGTATAATTATTATGGAGAGAAGAACTGAACGAAGATGGTAGAGCCGTAGTAGTTCAAGTGCTTGTCGTAAATTTAGCAATACGCAAGCAAATCAGGCTAGATCCTCGCCGATACCAATGAAATTGTTAATTGCAACTTCCATGTACTGATTTACCTTGTGCACGGCGGTAAAGAAAAACATCTCGAGGAAAAATGCATGTTTGAGAAATGTAAATACATTTCGAAGCATGGGCACCGCCAGGCTTACTTTCAGTGAGGTGCATCTCCATCTACACATTCTATTAACTAAATAAAATATAGAATTATACATGTATATTATGTGGATAAATGTAACATCAAATTCAAACCGCATGGGTATTTGATTAAATATATTTCGCTGATCGAAAACATTGTTAATGTTAGTTGTAGATACTTGGCATTATTGCTCGGAGAATCCCAACTGCCGCGGACTCATTGTTCACAGGGAAAGAGTAGAAGAGGATACTTATTGATAGGTGATGAAGAAATTTAGACAGCAACCTAGACGTCTTCAGTTTTTCTTTGTATTTTCTTTCCTGACAGGGGGTGCAAGTGCACCCTACTGCCGGCGCCCATGTTTCAAAGGCATGTGAAGTGGGTAAACATACATTGGGATATCACGCCTAATTATTCTTTGCTTTAAAGTTCTCTTAAAAATGAGAGGCCTGTGCCTAGCGGTGGGACGTATAGAGGCTGACTTAATAAAGTGTGTGTTGTGTAACTAGGCGTACAAAGTTGTCGCTCGAATTATTGTAAATTAAAATGGTGCTACCCTAATAATAATATATTCATCATCATTATTTATTTTTTGTAGAATAAGGTAACAAGCGAGCACAGAGTCCACCAGATAGTAATTGGATACTGCGGCTCATAAACGTCTAAATCTTTCCTAAATTAACAATAAACATGCAGATGCCTTGTCACCCCTAGGGAATGCCTCGATACCAAAAAAAAGGGTCTTCGGATGGATCTTTACACTCACATAGCATTATTCCGCTGTTTCACAAGCTGTTGAGCCGACGCAAAAAAAATAGGGATTTTTTCCACATTTTTCACGCTTGACAAATGTGTTGGCAACTCCAGTTTTATTTTTATTTTTAAGTGGTTTTTAGGAGACGCCTAGACGACGTCCATGGAACGATAGGTGGTTGTGGATATTACACGGCCACACTACACGTCATCTGTAATATGTTGGGGAACCATATTTTTATGTAACTGACATACCAGCTGATAGCCACTTAAGCTGTCATATGGACCTATAGACACAAGACAACTTTTATGTCGATGTTCTATCCCGATAAAGAATCAAGATCCCAGCGAAGTGAAATTCTAAAAAATATTTTATTTATTTATACTGTCTTATATAATTAGGGTGATAAACAAACATACAGACCACGTGATGGTAAGTGGATGCTGTGGCCCATAGACATTTACATCTTTTCTCGGTTAAGAATACGTTGTTACCCTGAGTACTAAGATGGAATGCCTTACATAAACACGCCTGTCACCCAGAGGGGTAGGCAGAGACTATGGACTTCCATTTGGCACGATCCTGACACACCTCTCTCGATTCCTCCACATCCATATACCTACGCATACACGCTCGTCGGTTAAGGGTACTCTTAATTTGGCCTATTCTCAATATATGAATATGAATGCCTTATTTTCAGTTAAAAGGGTTTCAGGTCCTCTACACTCACAATACGAAACACTAACCATTATTTTACGCAAAAGACATAATATGCAACGCATTTCAAAAGAATTACATAGGGTGAATTTAATGTCTTTAGGCTTTCTCTTCCAATCAACCATAGGCGTGTGTAAATGTGGAATTATAGGAGCATTTTTTTATTATTAGACTAGCCGTCTTTCGCGACTTCGCCCGCGTGGAATTTACTACGATTTCATGGGTTTTAATTGTTTGCGTGGAACCCTAATTCTTTTTCTAAAATAAAAGTATCCTAAGTTACTCCTTATAACATCAGCTATCTGCCACTTCAATTTTATTTATTTGTATAGATGTATATATTAGTTTAGTAATTTTTATAACATAATACAAATACTCAAACAGGTGTCAAACGATATGGTAGGTTGTAGGCCTTAGACACCAACATCTATGCCTGCGCTATCATCATCATCATTACAGCGCATAAAAAGTGCACTACTGAACATTCCCCCCCCCCCCCCCTCTCTTTAAAGATAGGATATTTAACATTGTTGCAACGCTTGGCAGGCGGGTTTTTATTTCCTTGATGTTATTAGGAAGTAAGTTTTTTTTTATAGGATCGGGTCACAAACGAGCACATAGTCCACTTGATGGTAAGTGGTTGCTGTGGCCCATAGACATCTACATTTATCCTCGTTTGCGAATCAAAATGCAGAATCGTTGTCACCCGTGAAGACTAAGATGGAATGCCTCTTTTCCAGTAAAAAGGGTCTCCGGTTCTCTACACTTACCATACGAAACAGCAGTGGCTGCTATTTTACGCTGGTATTCTGTGAGAGCGTGGTCCTTCCCCGGTCGAGCCGACCCATTCGTGCTACAACTATACTACATAATATAGCTGCAGCATGGCTCTACCACGTATAACGCAGTGGTGTTTCTTTTCCTTTGTCGCCTCTTACGACACCCTCGTGAGACGATATGGGATGTAATAGATATTCTTACACCGCAACCACACGTTTCTTTTATAGGATAGGCTGACAAACGAGCACACAGTCCACCTGATGGTAAGTGGTTGCTGTGGCCCATAGACATCTACATCTATCTTATATTGTCAATGTCATCCGTGAGAACTAAGATGGAATGCCTTGTTTCCAGTAAAAAGGGTCTCCTATTCTCTGCACTCACCATACGAAACACAGCAGCGTTGAGCTGCTATTTTACGCTGGTATTCTGTGAGAGCGTGGCCCTTCCCCGGTCGAGCCGATTCGTTAGTGCTACAACTAAATATATATATACTATATTAGTATATATTATATAATATATAAAAATTACGTGTCACGTTGTTTGTCCGCGATGGACTAAACTACTGAACTGATTTCAATGAAATTTTTGGTCAATGTGCAGTAGTTTGGTCCAACTTAAAAGATAGGCTAGCTTACATCTCAATTTATAGTCGCAATACAATATTATTTTATTGAAAATTATTTGTCTATTATTTGACAGTCACAATTATCTGTTAGCTCCAAACGATTCTGTCAGATGACGATATCTGTTGACTGGATTGAGTAAATATTTAATAGATGGCGCTATGTTAAAAATACAAACGTTTAATATAAGCTACAACTTAATAGTATAACCACCACGTGTTGCTGTAAGTATTCAACAAGCAAAAAAGCAAATGGTCGTTCGGAAAGGGCAGAACAACGTCTGCCTGGTCAGCTAGTCAGGTCATAAGTATTGTCACACAGTAAAAACTTTTCTTTTAGAATGCTGGCCACAAAAAAGTTTATTGAATTCGAATTTCGAATTGTTCATGAAAATAAAACTGTATACTTTTTAGAATTTTACTCATTTTTAAATATGAAGTAGACGCTTAAAGAAGACTGTGTAGCAGTTATTGCGTTGCATCGTTGCGGTTACGCGCCAATTCAAATTTTTGACATACTGATAAATTTGAATATAACCAAAAGATTCATTTATCGTACCATCAAACGATACAATGAAGACTCTAGTGTAGATGACAGGTCAAGAAGTGGTCGCCCTCGGTCTGTTAGGACTCCAGCAGTGATAAAATCTGTGAAGGCGCGAATTCAAAGAAATCCCAAACGTAAGCAGAAACTGTTGGCCCTTCAGATGGGGTTTAGCAGAACCACGGTGAAAAGGGTGTTAAATGAAGACTTAGGGCTTCGGGCATATCGAAGAAAAACAGGACATCGTTTGAATGCTCGTCTAATGGACCTGAGACTGAAGAGATGCCGCGCTTTGTTGAAGCGGTACGCGGGAAAAAAATATCGGGAAATTCTTTTTTCGGATGAAAAAATTTTTACCGTAGAAGAGAGCTACAACAAACAAAATGATAAGGTGTACGCACACAGTAGTGAAGAAGTGAGCAACCGTATTCCGCGTGTCCAACGAGGTCATTTTCCATCCTCGCTCATGGTATGGTTGGGAGTTTCTTATTGGGGCTTAACAGAGGTACATTTTTGTGAGAAAGGTGTAAAAACGAATGCAGTTGTGTATCAAAATACAGTCCTGACGAACCTTGTGGAACCTGTTTCTCATACCATGTTCAATAACAGGCACTGGGTATTCCAATAAGATTCGGCGCCTGCTCATAGAGCGAAGAGCACACAAGACTGGCTGGCGGCGCGTGAAATCAACTTCATCCGGCACGAAGACTGGCCCTCCTCCAGTCCAGATTTGAATCCGTTAGATTACAAGATATGGCAACACTTGGAGGAAAGGGCGTGCTCAAAGCCTCATCCCAATTTGGAGTCACTCAAGACATCCTTGATTAGGGCAGCCGTCGATATTGACATGGACCTCGTTCGTGCTGCGATAGACGACTGGCCGCGCAGAGTGAAGGCCTGTATTCAAAATCACGGAGGTCATTTTGAACAAACTTTAGTGTCATAAGAATCTATGTTTTGTTAAGTTCATTTTGGTATATAAATGGTTACATAATGAATAAACTTGTTTCAATTATTTTATATTTAACATGTGACAGAATTTATGACCTGACTAGGTATATTATGTATATATACTACTAATATAGTTGTAGCATGGCTCTAGTAACTACATTAATTAATTAGAGCCTATTAAATGTCTACTACTGGATATTTGGCCGCGCCATATTTTGGCTCATGGAGAAGGAGCTCATGGGAGGGAAATTATTTTTTTAATAGCATTTGCATAGTTGCACTTTTAGTAGTTGGCAACCCGCTTTTTTATAATTTTCAGTTGTTATTAGGGAGATGCTGGTACGTGTTTCAGTTCCCCTCTGTCACCACTTAAGACACCCGCGTCCGCGACGGTGTAGAAAAAAAATCAATAATTCCAAAAAAATCAAACGCTTTTTGGAATTTTTGAAAATACAACTTTGATGTAGTTTGCCTATATGTGCCCCTTCAGAAATGTCTGTCATTTTTTTTCTTAATTCTTTATCAACTTAGCCGACGGATAGTTATTAAAATTGCGTCATGAGCTCTCGGACCATAACACTATTTATACAAATTTTGGCATTGTGAAGTTTGAGTTTCAACTCGAGATTGTCTGGGAATGCCGGAAGGAGAGTGGCTCAAGGGCTTAGCGGTATTACACAGTACGCGGGGATCTCCGCAGGCACAAATGAAATAGTTGATTGCAATATTAAGTGCTGATTTACCACGTGCTCGGCGGTGAAGGTGAACTCGTGAGAAAACATCCAGGTCTGAGCAATAAAAAGAAAATATTACGAAGATATGTGAAGAACGCCAACACGCATTGGAGCTGCGCGGTACTAACACACACTTTCTTGTTCAAAAAACCCCTCTCAGAAATGAGAGGCCTGTGCCCAGGAGTGGAACGTATCATATATAGGCTAACGGTATAGGTTAACGGTACGAGAGCCACGCGGAGGTTTTGTTGTTGCACGTATGGGCCGGCTCGAGCCGGGTTGGTACCACGACCTCACAGAATACCGGCGTGAAGTAAAAGCTCTGCTTCTGCGTTTCGTCTGGTGAGTGCAGGTGGCCGGAGGCCCAATCCCCCCCCCCCCCTTCCTTGCTACAAGGTACAAGGTGATTTTAACGCCCACTACGCCGAATGGCTCGGCTCACGTTTAACCGATCATGCGGGGAGATCTGTTTATGTCTTTGCCTTGGCATATGGTTTGACACAACTGGTTACTTCGCCTACGCGGATTCCAGATGTGGAGGATCATACACCTTCCCTGTTGGACCTTCTTCTGACCTCTCATCCGGACGGATATCAGGTTTCCGTCGATGCCCCTCTCGGCTCCTCGGACCATTGTCTGATCCGGAGTGTGGTGCCACTCACGCTCCCCTCGCGGTTGCGTTCTGCAGGTTGCCGCCGTGTTTGGCATTACAGGTCGGCGGATTGGGACGGAATGCGGTCTTTCTTTGCATCCTACCCATGGGGGCGGGTTTGTTTCTCGCCGGATGATCCCAGCGCTGTTGCTGACTCTGTCACTGATTTGGTGCTACAGGGAATGGAACTATATATACCATCATCTGTGGTACCCATCGGAGGCAGATCTCAGCCTCGGTTCGGTCGCTCCTGTAAGACTGCATTACGCAGTAAGCAGGAGTGTTATCAAGCCTGGGCTGCGGCTTCGGCGACTCGGGATGTAAACACCAGCACACTTAAAAAGAAGTATAACTTTGCCTCCAGGTCCTTCTAAAGAGTTATTGCCAAGGCAAAGTCAGAGCACATAGGCAGAATTGGCGAGAAACTAGTGCGCCTTCCTTCGGGAACCCGTGCATTCTGGTTTCTTGCCAAGGCTGTTCAAGGGAATTTTTGTAAGCCATCACTACCATCTCTGCACAGGGAGGACGACTCACTGGTCCAAGCCGCAAAAGACAAAGCCGTCCTTTTAGGTTCCCTTCTTGCGTCCAACTCGACTCTTGATGACGCGGGGAAAACACCGCCGTGAGTGCTCCATTACGGATGTGCTGTTCTCATAGCGCTCGGTTCGCAAAGCACTCCTCTCCCTGGATATCCAGAAGTCGAGAGGGCCTGACGGAATCCCCCCAATTGTGCTGAGGACGTGTGCTCCGGAGTTGGCACCGGTCCTAACGCGTCTTTTCCGGTACTTCTACCCCCAAGGCGTAGTCCCGAATTCATGGAAGACAGCTTTTGTCCACCCGATCCCTAAAAAAGGCGACCGCTCAGACCCTTCCAACTACAGGCCAATCGCCATCATCTCCTTGTTCCCTAAAATAATAAAATAAATGATACCATCAGCTGAGCCGCACGCTCGTTTGCCCTCTCTCCTATAAAAAAATAGGCAGTAATTTTTACTTGAATAGGTGTAGAGTAATAACATACATTTGGGAAATAGGTCACCACTGACAATATGCACCGGTTTAAAAATAAACTATTAAAGAAAATACGTTTGTTAATGACTAAAACAGTTAAACGGTTTCCATTAAAACATAATTAAATTATTAGGCATATTAATTATTACGAATATAAGTTGTTATTCAAGCTAATTACCACCATGTCAAGAACTTCCTAACGTCACAAAAGCTAATATCTTTAAATTGTTTGCACGAAATATAGTGCTACGTCGTATCTCGAGAACCGGATTGTATTAAGAATGAAAATGCAGATGCGTTGTTAGTTGTTACCTCTGAAGACTTAGATGAATGCCTCGTTTCCAGTAAAAATGGTCTCCGTTTCCCCACACTCACCATACGATACGCAGCAGTATAATGGTGTTATTTTACGCTGGTATTCTGTGCGAGCATGGTCTTTATTTTTTTTATTTTCCACATCGATCACTAATAACATAGTAATGTAGGTACATAAAATAGCTTAAACTATATTGTATTTGTTAATCTCTAAGACAAGATAACGCTACATCAATGCGATTTGATACATTAATGCATGGTCCTTAGTAGGTCGAAGATACCCATTCGTGCTACAAACATAATATAGTTACAGCATGGCTCTACCTCGTATAAAAATCGTTCGCCGCAATCTAGAGTGGAGTTATTACGGCGATTCAAACTTGAGGCCAAATAAAGAGTCATAAAACTACTATGCGTGTCACGTTGTACTGAACACTATTTTCGTCACGTAAGTGTATACTGTATGACGACACTAGATTTTTGGCAATACCATATTGGCACAATAATATAGTTATGTCAAATTTTTCCTTGGTCGAAATCGTAGTGTTGTCGGTACGAGATTTTCAAAATACAATCTATTCTATTCCTAAAATATAAAATTGAAGTGTCTGTTTCTAATGTCAAAATACAGCTTTTTACTAAATACAAATATGAAAGTATATACGGAACTTATAACCAAAACACACATATAAAAAGTCTGTCTGTTTGTTCCGGCTAATCTCCAAAACGGCTGGACCGATTTTGACGTGACTTTCACTGGCAGATAGCTAATGTTATAAGAAGTAATTTAGCTTACTTTTATTTTAGAAAAATAATTGGGGTTTGCGAAAAAAAATTAAAACCAAAATCCAATCGTAAAAAATTCCACGCGGGTGAAGTCGCAGGGACCAGCTAGTAATTAAATATATTTCAGAATTGAATTACTTTAAAAATATTGGATGGTTAATGTCTGATATTTTGGAATTTTATATAAGGTACGTGAGAGTAATATGGTCACCTTAAGGCTTGCCGCCATATAAAACCAAAATTATGAGGAGGACATACACAAAAACACAAAGTCGCATACTATCTACACAAACAAATAAAATTGAAGTGTCTGTTTAAGTAAAATAAAGTTGCAGCCTATTTACGTCCCACTGCTGGGCACAGGCCTCCTCTCATTTCTGAGAGGGTTTTAGGGCAAGGAAATGTCCGCCGTGCTGCCCCAATGCGTGTTGGCGAACTTCACATGTCTTCGAAATAATTTTTTCCTTATTTTTCAGACATGCAGGTTTCCTCACGATGTTTTCCTTCAGCGCCGAGCACGTGGTAAATCAGCACTTAAAGTTGCAATTAACAATTTCATTGGTGCCGGCGGGGATCGAACCCGGGTTGCTCGCGTACTGTGAAGCTTACAGCGAGCGCTAACCATCTGAGCTAACACGGCAAGTGTCTGTTTGTAATGTGAAAATTACAGTTTTTTAATAAATGCATATGAAAGTAAATACGATACCTATAACTAAAATAAAATTTTTGTCTGTCTGTCTGTTTGTTCCGGGTAATCTCCAAAACGGCTGGACCGACTTTGACGGGACTTTCACTGGCAGATAGATGATTTCACAAGGAGTAACTTAGGCTACTTTCATTTTAGAAAAAGAATTAGTGTTCCGCGCAAAAACATAAAAACCCTAACACGCGAGCGAAGTCGCGGGGAACAGCTAGTAATTAATATATTAAGAAAAAAATAGGAAACAAGCTTTGGGAATAAATAGGAAGACTTCGAAAATTCAACTTAAAGAAAACTAACTGCATTACACTATACTAAAATCGACTAAAATCTATACAAATAAATAAAATTGAAGTGTCTGTTTGTAATTTCAAAATAACAGCTTTTTACTTATTGCATATAAAAGTATATACGGTACCTATAACAAAAACACAATTTTTGAGATTATGATTATACTTAATAATGATGTAGCATTATTGTATTATAAACCAAATACTTGTGTTAGTATACCTTGTATTATAATTATAAAGCTACAATTCGTTTCACCGACCATCATCTCCAAAAATTTTAGACTTTTTTTATTTTATATGAGAAAATTGTATGATGCCTTCGAGACCCACTTGAGATGCCTTCAGGGACCAACAGTGGTCCACGGACCACCGAACCGTTTAGGAAACACTGCTTAAAGGCAAGAGTGAATATAAGTCATTTTGGTCCATAAATGTAAAATTTGTTGTAAAGACTTGACTACACCGCTATCTATGAGATCCTAACATAGCTATGAATCATCGTCTTGTAGTATATGTAAATATGACCTCAAACGACCAAGTGGTTGTGAAGTTACACGTTCACTAACAGACGTATCAACGATTATATATAAATACATAAACAAATGCAATTAATTTAATGATTATTACTACCGACTAAGTACGATATAATAAGTCATAACGGCCAATAAAATGACGCGTTAATTTATTAATTATTGTAAGTGTAATCAAACAGTCTAGTTTGTTTATCAAGCAAGATGCACGCGCTGACTATTTTGTGAGTTTTCCATATTTTGCTAAAGCAAAATAAAATTATTAATTTCCCTTGAAAAATATGTCCTTATTGCATTAAGGCTACATTTAGGTGATAAAAAAACATATTATTATTTGAAGTTAATTAAGTAATTAGTGTTTTGTGTTCGATATTACCTATAATGTGTGAACTGGAAAAGTGTCACCATATTATGAAATTTCATTTCGATAAACTTATATACAGGCTTATTTTTCAAAGAGCAGCCTAATTTTAAACTTGAGTTCAAATATATAAATAATGATATACCGTTATTGCAGTTTTTGAAAGTTAGAGTAAAGAAGGCTTTTATTTTTATTTCAAACTAACTGTTCCCCGCGACTTCGTCCCCGCGTAATTTAGGGTTTTAATTATATTGCTTAGAACCTAATTATTTTTCTCAAATATAAGTAGCCTAAGTAATTCCTTATAACATCAGCTATCTGTCAGTGAAAGTCCCGTCGAAATCGGTCCAACCGTTTCGGAGATTAGCCGGAACAAACAGACAGACAGGCAGACCGACAGACAGGCACAAAAATTTTAAAAATTGTGTTTTTGTTATAAGTACCGTATATATTCATATGCATTTAGTAAAAAGCTGTTATTTTACCATTACAAACAGACACTTTAATTTTATTTATTTGTATAGATGTATAGATTATCTCAAATTGAATGTGATTCATGGGCAACACCGTTTTCGCCTAGCGATCCATCCTTACGATTGTGTAAAATCACTTTATACATTACCACGCATTTTAAATTTAAAAGATAAAAAGGACAGAATGTTTGAGATTTTTTTTTTAATTAAATTTGCTTCAACATTTGCCTATATTATTTATTCTGAACCTTATGTGCAAATTTGGCCGGTTATTGCAAAATAAACCTGTATAATATTTAATTTATCATAATCTCTCTTCAGATGTATAATAGAAGTCATGCTGATTGGTGTGAAAGTGTTTGCCCAAAACGAAACATTAAATGCCATAGATCCATCGACAACGCTAAAAAATGGTAAGGTTCGTTATTTTGTAATCTGCCGGCTCAGTAGCATAGCGACTGAGCATTTGGTTGAAGCGCTGCCAGTCGCGGGTTCGAATCCCGCACGGAAGAAGTGTTTGTATGACCTACAAATAATTATTACGGGTCTGGATGTTGGCCCTCGTGCAATTCGGGTATTCCGTTTATGCACCCTAAATCAGCCACCCCAGGGTGCGGAAACGTGCCGGGATGGATAATCGGATTTCGTATATTATTTTTCTTCAGACTTTCTCCCTCAACTGACGACCAAGATACTTAGTAGATTAGCTTAGATAATTAGCATACCTATAAAAATATAATTATACATACATCTTGTTGGAAAGGTCAACGCTTAAATAAAAAGAGTACCTCACAGGACTACAAATTAATTTGAATTTTAGTACAAAATAATCCTTGTTCTCCAAAATAATGGAATTCGTTATAAACTGCCAGCTCATACGGTACCTTGAGGATCACCAGCTGATTAGTTACCGCCAATAGGGTTTTCGGCGGCGTCTATTAGGTGGTGATCTCCTGGTCTACCTGACTCATAGATAGGCGGAGGCAGTACAGTCCAAGCGGGAGGCATTGGCCGTTCGTTTGGACATTGCGAAGGCCTTCGATCGGGTTTGGCACAAAGCGCTTCTTTCGAAGCTCCCTTCCTATGAGCTTCCCGAGAAATTGTGCAATTGGATCACCAGCATTCTTGCAGATTGGAGCATCAAGGTCGTTGTAAACGGTGTATGCTCCGACTACAAGCCTATTAATGCTTGTGTTCCACAAGGCTGCGTGCTATCACCAATGCTGTTTCTTCTGCATATCAATGATATGTTGCGCAGCGGTAACATTCATTGCTATAATGATAACAGCACTGGTGATGCTCTATACACCGGCCGTGCCAATATTACGTCGCCGAGTACCGGAACAAACTTGTGTCTGAAGTCGAGTCTTTGCTGAACAAACTCTCGGACTTGGGGCGATTAAATCTAGTCCAGTTTAATCCTCAGAAGACACAAGTTTGCGCATTTACCGCTAAAAAGAACCTCTTTATCGTATCCTCAGTTTCAAGGCACTCCCCTTGTTGCCTCAGTCAGTATCGGAATCCTCGGCGTCGACATATCGAGTGACGTGCAGTTTCGTGATCACTTGGAAGAGAAGGCCAAATTGGCCTCTAAAAAGCTTGGCCTGCTCAACAGAGCGGGACAGTATTTCATGCCGGCACACCACCTGCAACTTTACAAAGCGCAGGTTCGGCCTCACATGGAATACTGTGCCCATCTCTGCGCTGGGGCTTCCCAGTGCCAGCTCCTTCCACTTGCCTGCATACAGCGGCGAGCGGCTCGAATCGTCGACGACCAAGTCCTTACCGATCGGCTCAATTCACTGGCGCTACGAAGAGATGTTGCATCCCTTTGCATTTTCTTTCGCCTTTACCACGGGGAGTGCTCCGAAGAAAAAAAAACATACAATTGTAAAGGTGATGAATTTTTTATTACTGAAACTACGTATTTTAACTAAAAGTGACAGAACGCTGTACTGCAATACACTTTTAATTATTCACAAGATTTTATTATATTTTTTTAACAACGGACCAGTTAATGTGACTAATATATTATACATAGATACAATGAATATTGGACGTTTTTTTTTAAATATTTTGGTAAGAAATCCAATTCGTTTTTTTATTTCAATTATATGTAGAGCTCTATTATTTGAACAGATAGTGTCACCTACAGGGAAAAAAAATTATGTTTACCAAAATAAATCGATTACACAACATATAAAATCGATATAGGCTGTATGGTATCATTTAACAGTGGTAGAGCCACGCGGTAGCTTTTGCTGTCGCACGGATGGGCCGGCTCGAACCGGGGTGGTACCACGACCTCACAGAATACCAGCGTGAAGTAGAGGTTTACCTCTGCATTTCGCTTGGTGAGTACAGGTGGCCGGAGGCCCTTTTTACTGGAAATGAGGCATTCCAACTTAGTCCTCACGGGTGACAACGCATCTGCATTTTGATTCGCAAACGAGGATAGATGTAGATGTCTATGGGCCGCAGCAACCACTTACCATCAGGTGGACTGTGTGCTCGTTTGTCACCCTTATCCTATAAAAAAAAATGGTACATTTGTCCTTTGTCTTTCAAGGGCAAAAAAATGTGAATGAGCCTTTAAATTTTTAATAGCAATAAAACTTTAAAAATCGTTTTATTAACAAACTACGCGTACTAGGCTATTGATATGAAATAGGAAACCAGTTGATGTAATTCTGAAGCTAATGAAAACAGCCCGGTCTCGGTACGTCAAATTTTTCGGGAGTTATCGTGACCACATACAAAATCAACATCCGGATGCCGAACCTCCACGTAAAAATTTTTTCAATTGTTTTTTTTTTTTTAAGTAACAACTAACAATCTTAAATGGTTTTTTAGAAAATATAAAATGGATTAAAAATATAAAGAGTGCTATATAAGGCTAATCATATTATTGTATAAGTGCAATATGGTTACGATAGAAGCATTTTAGAACACAAATTGCTTGACCTTGACATGTCGAGAGTAATACACTACCTAAATAACGCTTCGCGTTGTGAGGCGTGCACAAGGCGTGCAATAGTGTGAACTGTAAATATAGCCTATGTCATATTTTGGTTTGTAATCTGTAATATCGCCGAGTTTCATCAAATTCAACTCTTTAGTATATACGTGATTAAGTAACAAATATCCATACTATATTATAAATTTTCACATTTATAATTTTAAGTAGGATAGGACTAATAAGTTAGTCGGTAATTAATATACAGAGTATTGTTCTATTGCAGATACTTCCACGGTGACTTCATGCATCACGAGCAGAGGCGATGCCGGCATCTGTTTAAGGAGAGAGCGATGTGACTATGGTACACCGTCCATAGATTTCACGCTCTACGTACCACATGCCCATATTAAGTGAGAACACAATACATAACGCGCACATTTGTGCACAAGCACATCCCGCATGCATTTTTTTTCATTCATTCATTACAGCCCTTCACAAGTCCACTGCTGAACATAGGCCTCCCCCAAAGAATGCCACAAAGCACGGTCCTGAGCCACCTGCATCCATCGACTTCCTGCATGTCTTACCAGGTCGTCACTCCATCTTGTGGGGGGACGCCCTACACTTCGCCTACCGGTACGAGGCTGCCACTCGAGAACCTTTCTTCCCCATCGGTTGTCGGTTCTTCGAGCTATATGGCCGGCCCACTGCCACTTCAGCTTACTAATCCGTTGGGCTATGTCGGTTACTCTGGTTCTACTGCGGATATCCTCATTCCTAAGTTTATCACGCAGTGAAACTCCGAGCATAGCCCTCTCCATAGCTCGCTGAGCGACCTTGAGCTTCCTCATACGGCCAGCAGTGAAGGACCACGTCTCAGTTCCGTAAGTCATCACTGGCAACACGCACTGGTTGTACAATTTTGTTTTAAGGTTTTGAGGTATTTCTGACGAGAAGATGTGTCGTAGCTTCCCGAACGCTGCCCAGCCGAGTTGAATCCGTCGATTGACCTCTCGGTCGAAGTTGGACTTACCTAGTCGGACTATTTGTCCCAGGTAAACATACTCGTCAACAACTTCGAGCTTAGTGCTCCCAACAACTACCGGCATAGGTGTGACATGGACATTAAACATAATCTTTGTTTTGTCCATGTTCATCTTAAGACCTATCCGTTGGGAGACACTATTGAGGTCATTGAGCATAGTGCTTAGTTCCTCCAGCGATTCTGCCATGAGGACTATATCGTCGGCAAATCGAAGGTGAGTGATGTACTCGCCATTGATGTTAATTCCGTTATTAATTATTATACAATATTAGTAATTGTTAATTAACCGCATGCATTCACAACATAAATTCATAAAATAAATGCATTATCGCAATGTATATAAGTTTACTATATGCTAATTTTGCGCCGCATTTAATATTCCACGTAAATATTCTTTTATTTATACTTATATCTATACTTACAATAAATCTGTAGAGAGGTCAATTCTGTACATGAAATATATTTCCAAAATAACTATCAGGGGGTGATTAGTGATCGATACTGATGCCAAAAATGCAAACAGTAAAATTTTTGTCTGTCTGTCTGTCAGTATGTTCGTTATAGAAACAAAAACTACCCGACGGATTTTACGAAACTTGGTACAATAATTCTTCATACTTCTGGGCAGGTTATAGTATTCTTTTCACCACGCTACAATCAAAAGGAGCAGAGCAGTGAAGGTAAATGTTGGGGAAACGGGAGAAATTACTCCATTTTTTAAGCTTCCGTCGCGTGTGCAGCCTTAATGGTTAAAGCTACACAGAAATCATGTATAACGGAAATGTTCTCCTTAAAATTATATAAAAAATATCCCACGACAGCATATGTCTATCTTTTATGGTTGACTCACAATAACACGTGTAACTCCCGATAGCTTAGCAGTTCGGAGCTTTCTGATTATATTTGTCTACTCTTACGTTTATAACACTATCACTCATCCCTAATTAAAAAAGTTAACATTATTATCTATTCAATAAAAAAGAATCATAGAAATCGGTATAGAAACACCAAAGTTATACATGAAATACGCTACTAAGCCATCGCGCGTGAGTACTGAATCATGCTATAATGATTATTTTTGTGTAACGGTCGCCGCGCTCGACGCGGCTCGCGGCTGGAGGTATAAAAAGGCGGGAGGTCCGAGTGCGAACTTCATATTGACTGTTGATGCGAATAGACGTTCAGAGTGTTCGACCTTATTGACAGACAGTAATTGATTTTAACAAACCGTGCTTATCAGCGCGACTCTCTACTCTTACGTTTAATAATTTATTTTTAGATTTCTTTGGTTGTTATTTTATAAAATAGGTATTAGTTATTTTGGTAGAGTTTAAATATTTCTTAGTATTAGCTTAATTATAAATTAAACTTTATTTTTTATTTAGCTGTAGTTTTAAATAGGTACCTAGGTAAGCTCTCCAGAAAGGGAGATGCGATTAGCAGCTGACAGAGCGAGACGAGCTACATCACGGGCGTCTCAAAGTTCTTCTCAACGAGAGCTAAGGCTTACCATTGACCGAGAATAACTTGTGTTATCCCGAGAAGCTGAAACTGCTTCACAACGAGAATTGCGGCTTACAGCTGACCGCGAACGGCATACATTATCTCGCGAGCCCGAAACCTACACTGAGAGGGAATTACGTCTCACAGCTGATCGCGAACGGCATGTACTATTCCGTAAGTCCGAAACCTTCACTGAGAGGGAATTACGTCTCACAGCTGATCGCGAGCGGCATGTACTATCCCGTGAGTCCGAAACCTACACTGAGAGGGAATTACGTCTCACAGCTGACCGCGAACGGCATACATTATCTCGCGAGTCCGAAACCTACACTGAGAGGGAATTACGTCTCACAGCTGATCGCGAACATCATATTTTATCTCGAGAATCTGAAACTTTTACTCAATATGAAGACCGTTTGCTAAATGATAATATTATTCGATCTCTTGAAGATAAACATGAGCATGAACAACGAGTAGAGCCAGGACGCGAATATTACAATTCTTTGAGACAAGAACGATTAATAAGTTTGTCTAATGAAAGATTAAGAATTGAAAATATTCGGTCTCTTGAAACGGACGAACAGCGAGAGGCCCGTCTTATTGCAGACAGATTTCGACATAGTCTTAATGACTTAGATGTACACATAGAAGATCAATCTACAAACTCGGTGGCGTGGTCCGACAAATATAAAAGTGGGTTTTCTTATAACCTCACAATTGATTATAGATCATCTTCTGTAATAGGCGATATGAACCTAGTATGTTCTTTTTGTAATGCTTCAAAGTGGAGTAAGGAGTCTGCTGGTTTCTGTTGTTCTGGAGGTAAAATAAATTTGCCTTCGTTCGAGATCCACCGGAACCTTTGAAGTCACTACTTTTAGAGGAACATGTGCAATCTAAACAGTTCTTAGACAATATTCGCACTTATAATAGTGCGTTTCAAATGACATCCTTTGGTGCTCAACAAATCTCAGAAGGTCCTTTCATGCCTACTTTTAAGATACAAGGTTAGGTTTACCATTTGATAGGATCCCTTTTGCCTGAAGACCAACCTAAGTTTCTTCAAATATATTTTGTATCCGACTACAACGAACAGTCGAATATAAGAAATTAATATTTCCCGAATTTAAATACTGAACTTATTTCACAACTTCAGAACATGTTGCAGTTTTAAATTAGAAGCCCTTCCTCAAGAAGGTGATAACAATTATAAAATTGTTATAAATGCCGATAGGCGTCCAACTCAGGAACACCCTGGGCGTTATAACGTTCCATCCACGAATGAAGTTGCTGTAGTATTGCTCGACCAGGAATGTGGTAGGCGTGATATCGTTATCCGTTCCAGAGACAATCGTTTGCAACGTATTTACGAAACCCACAGGGCTTACGACAGTTTGCAATATCCTTTGATATACTCTCGAGGGGAAGATGGTTATAATTTCGCTTTATACCAAACTGATCCGCGTACAGCGCACCTAATTATAATAAAAAGATGTCATGCCTTCAATTTTATTGTTATCACTTGCAAGTGAGACGGAATAGATTTGTATACTTTCAACGTTTTCGTGGCTTATTTAATTAGTTTATTGTTGACATGTACGCAAAAATTGGAACCGAAAGATTAGTTTATATACGATCTAATCAAAGGCAGCTACGCGCTGAAGAATACGTGCACCTTCGCGACGCCATGCAGCAAGATAATGGCCGTATAGTATATATATACGGTGAATATGGGCCGTTTAGTTATTTTACCCTCTTCTTTTACTGGTGGTCCACGGTACATGCACGAACGTACTCAAGATGCTTTTTGTTACGTAAGAAAATATGGACGTCCCGACTTATTTATTACTGTAACTACCAATCCCAACTGGGATGAAATCACTCGGGAGCTTATTGAGGGTCAAGCACTGCATGACGGCCATGATATTATCGCAAGGGTTTTTCATTTAATATTAAAATCAATGATATATCTACTTACCAAAAATTACATTTTTGGAGATGTATTGTGTTATATGTATAGTGTTGAGTGGCAAACGCGGCTTACCTCACGCACATATCCTGCTTTGGTTAAAAGATAAGGTTCGACCTAATGATGTAGACAGTTCAATCAGTGCTGAAATTCCAGATCCGATTGCAGATCCCGTGTTATACGACATTGTTAAAACTCATATGATACATGGTCCATGTGGTGCATATAACGGAAATGCTCCTTGCATGCAAGACGGTCGTTGCACTAAAAGATATCCAATAGCATTAGTGGATGAAACTGTAACAGGACATGATGGATACCCATTATATCGTCGCCGTTCAAGAGACAATGGTGGTTTTACTGTTGAAAAGCGAGTGTCTGGACAACAGGTTCCTTTAGATAATAGGTGGGTCGTTCCGTATTCGCCTGTGATATCTAGAGAGCATTTCAAGCTCACATAAATGTTGAAATGTGTAATAGTGTAGAGTTAATAAAATATATTTGTAAGTATATTAACAAGGGCAGTGATCAAGCTACATTTGCGTTGAGAAATGAACATGATGAAGTTACTAGATTTCAGTCAGGCATATATATCGGCTCTTCAGAAGCTGTGTGGCGGATCTTAAGTTTCAACATTCACGAAAGATATCCTGTGACTCATATGGATGTTCATCTTGAAGGCGGTCAACGTATATATATAACGCCGAAAATGTTACAGAACGATTAGAGAACCCTAGACAAACAACTTTATTAGCATTCTTTCGACTTTGCCAAACTGATGATTTTGCAAAATCTCTTTTGTATGAGGAAGTTCCATCGTATTATACCTACGATAAGCAACGAGGTGTCTTTAATCGTAGACGCCGTGGCAGGCCTGTAGATGGCGAGTCAGGTATTTTCAAAGAACATGTTCTTGGTAGAGTGTATACCGTTCACCCTAACAACGCTGAGTGTTTCTATTTGCGATTATTTTTACATACAGTGCGAGAACCAACATCATTTATAGATTTGAGAAAAGTAGACGATGTTGTTTATCCAACTTATCATGCAGCTTGCCAAGCGCGTCGTTTGCTTGAAAATTATCAGCATTGGGATGACGCTTTAGCAGAATCCTTTGTTAGTGATAATCCACGACGGTTACGCCATTTATTTGTAACATTACTCACATTTTGTAATTTGTCAGATGCTGTACAATTATGGGAAAAATATAAAGAAAAATTTGCAGAAGACTTTCTTTGGAATATATCTCACAATGATGAAGGCGCAACTAATGATAATTTCCGTGATCTTGCCATAAATCTGTGCTTATTAGCTCTTCAGGAAGACTTAACAGCAGTAGGCGGTAAATCTCTCTGTGAATATGGTTTGCCATCACCAACCTCAGTCGGAGAGGTTACCAATAGGGAATATTCTGCAGAGATTGGTTACAACTTAATGGAACTGCTGTCAACATTAGAAAACGGTGTCCCAATGATGACTGCAGAACAACGTTCAGTCTATGATCGCCTTTGCGAGAGTGTTCAGAATAATTTGGGAACAATATGGTTTTTAGATGCACCTGGAGGAACTGGGAAAACCTTTTTGATTAAATTAATATTAGCTTATGTTCGAAATCAGCGTAAAATTGCTCTTGCCGTGGCTTCATCAGGTATAGCTGCAACATTGCTACCAGGAGGTAAAACTGCTCACACTATGTTTAAAATACCAATTGATTTAGATCGCACGGAAAGTCCAACCTGTAGTATTCCAAGAAATAGCGACAAAGCTAAGGTATTACGTGAGTGTAATTTAATCATATGGGATGAACGTACGATGGCCCACCGAAAAGGAGTAGAAGCGGTAGACAGAACTTTAAGGGATATAAGACAAAATGATTGACCAATGGGCGGTATCACGGTTTTATTTTGTGGTGATTTCCGACAAACCTTACCGGCAATACCACGGGGAACCCGAGCTGATGAGGTTAGGGCTGGCCTAAAAAGCTCTTATTTGTGGCGTGATATACAATCGGTACATTTGACTATAAACATGCGAGTGAGAACTGGAGATAACCCGGATGATCGTCAATTTTCTGATAAATTATTAAAGATTGGGGAAGGTACCTATCCACAACTACACCAAGGAAAACTTATTCTGACGCCTGAGTTATGTTGTATAGTGCAATCCCAACCACATCTTATATCGTCGGTTTACGGTGACGTAACAATTATATTAAATAGGGACAATTTTTGACTATGCGAAAGATCCATTTTAACTCCTCGCAATGACCAGGCATCTGAAATTAATAACAAAATACTGTCGAATATACAGGGGGAAAGCAAAGTTTATAGTTCAATAAATAGAATGGTCGATGAACAAGAAGCCACTAATTACCCGATAGAATTTTTAAATTCTTTAAATATGCCCGGACTCCCTTTTCATGGAATTTGTTTAAAAATTGGCATTTCGATTATTCTGCTCCGAAATTTAAGACCACCACAACTTTGCAATGGAATTCAGCTAAAAGTAACCCAGTTGCAACAAAATATAATCGAGGCTCAAATTTTAACAGGTTGCGGTGCAGGAGAAACCGTCTTTATTCCCAGAATTCCCATAATACCAAATAATTTTCCATTCCAATTTAAAAGAACGCAATTCCCAGTATCATTGTGTTATGCAATGACAATTAATAAGGTTCAAGGGCAGACTTTTCGTGTTGCTGGAGTAGATCTCGGTGTCAGTTGTTTCTCGCGTGGTCAGTTGTACGTCGCTATTTCCCGGGTTAGCAGTTCTAGAAATCTTTATGTTCACGTGCCGGACGGGTCAACTTTCAACATAGTTTACCCGGAAGCTTAGCGCTGAAGTATTTTTGTTCTATAAGTACTTAATCCTCATGTGAACGTGATCTAAACAATATTACCAATATATTAACTTAATAACACACAAGGAGTTACACTCCATCCAAAGCCCAGCGACACTATAACATATATAGGAATGACGTCTTAGCAAAAGTTGTTTAGTCTGACGGGCATTTCCTGTTGACTTACAAAAATGAAAGATCTAGAACATCTCGAATCGTCTCGCGAAACACGTTGTTTTCCCGTCCCCGGGCTCTTAGAATTCAACATCAGACGTTTCAGATCTTTGATTTTGACGACGCCGTTTTCGCTGGCTTTTTATATTAATTATTATAAATATTGCAAAAACGTGATTTTGTTTTTTTAATAAGTACCTGGACGACCAAGCTTTACTCGGTATTTTTTTTTGGAAATCGTTTATAATATAATATAATCGTCGAAAATTATTATTTACTAATTCAATTTAAAAATAATAGTATTATTACTAGCCTAAAATCATCCTGTAACAAAAGCAGGGCGTCATTAACATCCTTAGCAGCCACAAGCATACACGTATTATCAGCGTATTGATAGTTAATACAATATCTAAAGATCTTATTCATGTCATTGACATAGGCTATAAAGTGCAATGGTCCAAGTACGGAACCTTGAGCTGTGCCTTCGGTTATTTTGACTGATGTGCTGTAGCTTTCACAAATTTTAACACGGTATCTTCTACTGGTCAGATAGTTTTTACACCAATTTAAAAGAGGTCCAAGAATACCTGTATTTTCTAACTTTCTAATTAGCTTATCTAATGTATCAAAGGCGCGAGAAAAATCAATAAATAGGGCTAGAACATGTAGTTTCTGATTCATCCATGAATTAACTTGATCTGTGAATTCCGATAATAGCATTGCAGTGTTCTTATCAGGCCTGAAGCCGAATTGGCTAGAGCTTAAAATATTACTTTTTTGATAAAACTCATGTATTTGATTACAGATATATTTTTCTGCTATTTTATCTATTGGTGATGTTAAAGTAATTGGTCTATAATTATGTGTGACATCAAACTTACCTTTTATATGGACTGGTCTAACATAATTATAAGCAATAAGCGAGCAATTCTTTTATATATATAAAAGAATTGCTCGTTTAAAGGTAGAAGTAAAAGAAGTAGTATTAGATAGCGCAAATTGAGAGCAATGCTTTGAACAAAAAGATAAAAAATTATAAATTAACTAATAATAATAGACGTGGACCAACTACGGAGTCTAAGAGAGCATTTAAAAGCAATATAAGTGGTACGTAGAATGATGGTTTAAACACAAAAAAAAATTAACATGGTTGTCCAATCCATTCATAAGAATCCATAATTTCAAAACTCACCGATTAATATTATATTTTGGGTTTATGCCATTTAGCATCTATTCTTAAGAGTCAATCAATTTTTGTTCGATAAAATGACTTTAACTATAGAATATTACTACATTCTATTGATGATGGCGCTATTACTCAAATGGGATCACTATTTCTCAAAATTAATTATAAACTAACTAATAGTAATAGACATTTCAAGAGCATTACAGGAGCAACTAATTGGCATACAGTTTTATTTTAAAAAGTAGATATTTTATGTTTTATAGCAAAATGAAATTTTCGATACTCAAACTTTTAAAAAATTAATTCTAATTAACTAATAGCAACAGAAGTGGAGCGATTTCGAATTCTACTGGAGCATATAAGGAAAAATTAATTGTCATACAGTTTAAATAGCAACAGAAGTGGAGCGATTTCGAATTCTACTGGAGCATATAAGGAAAAATTAATTGTCATACAGTTTAATTTTAAAAAGCAGATATTTTAAGTTTTATAGTAAAATTCAATTTTCAATTATTTTTTTTAATAAATTACAAATTAACTATTAGCAACAGAGGTAGAGCAATTTCAGATTCTACTGGAGCTTTTAAGGCCAATTAATTGGACTACAGTTTAATTTTAAAAGTAGATATTTTATGTTTTATAACAAAATTAAAATTTGGATACTTAATTTTAAATGAATTATAAATTAAGTAATAGCAATAGAGGTGGAGCAATTTCGGATTCTGCTGGAGCATTTAAGGAGCAATTAATTGGCATACAGTTTAATATTAAAATGTATATATTTTATAGAAAAATGAAATATTCGGTACTTAAATTTTTTTGAAATTAATTAAAAATAACTAATAGCAATTAAGGTGGAGCAATTTTGGATTCTGCTGGAACATTTAAGGAGCAATTAATTGGCAAACAGTTTAATTTAAAAGAGTAGATATTTTATGTTTTATAGCAAAATTAAATTTTCGATACTTAAATTTTTTAAAAATTAATTATAAATTAACTAATAGCAATGGGGGTGGAGCAATTTCGGATTCTGCTGGAGCATTTAAGGAGCAACTAATTGGCATACAGTTTAATTTTAAAAAGTACATATTTTATTTTTTTATAGCAAAATGAAATTTTCGGTGTTTAATTTGTTTTAGAAATTAAGTTTTAATTAACTAATAGCAATACAGGTGGAGCAATTTCAGATTCTGCTGGAACATTTAAAGAGCAACTAATTGGCATACAGTTTAATTTTAAAAAGTGAATATTTTATAACTTATAGCAAAATGAAATTTTCGATACATAATTTTTTTAGAAATTAAGTTATAATTAACTAATATCAATATAGGTGGAGCAGTTTCGGATTCTGCTGGAGCATTTAAGGTGCAATTAATTGGCATACAGTTTTATTTAAAAAAATAATGTTCTACGTTAACTTCCTTTTGGTATATTAATATCCATAAAAAAACTCTTTCTCTAATATTTCAATAACATGGGCGTCAGTCACCATAGTGTTTTGCTTTATATCGTTTGCGATGAGACTTCTGAAAAGGTCAACGATAGGTGGTCCTTCTGAAATTAAAATGATATACCTAAAATTATTTAACAAAATAAAGTAACAGGTCACTTAATATCTTTTAATGCTGAGCACAGGCCATCTTTGATTTAATAAAGTATTTATAGATTTGGCATTAATCATTAAATTAAACAAATTTTACGGATTTTATCGCGTTTAATTTTGACTTTTAATAAGCTACCTAATAATTATTAGTAAGGTAAATCACGCACGCATCTCCGTATGGCTTTGCATCTTTTTCCTTTCATGCGTCACGGACGATATTCTGCGGTTACCTAGGGGTTTCAACTAAGAGTAAAAAATTGCAGTACTTATAGTACCTTTCAATTATTTATTTAATTTACCACTGTTTTACTTAAATATAATGTCTTATATACGTAGTTTACCGTCTCTAAATAACGGTTATTTTTAAGAGTGGATAAAACTATAAATCTGACATATAATTTAAGTAAACACTGAGAGGTAAAACATGCACCGAGTGATAACTTTAATATTCGTTTATAATTTTAGTAATTTTTGCTGGTTTTTTATTATTATTATTTCAAAATTGTAATTGAATAATATAAAAATGATAATAAATATTTATTTCATTTCCAATTACACATGTTTACATACGGGAACAAATATGATTACAATTAAATAAAGTAACAATAAGTCTTAACAAAAATAACATGCTGTGATAAAATTAAAACCATGTGTAGCTTAATAATGAAGAATTTAAAAGAAAAATAGAAAAGTCAAGTTTATAATATTAGCTACCTGCCTGAACTAGGTTGAGTACCTGTGTTTCAGACAACAATGTATGAATGTATTTTCTATACTTAATATACACATAAATTACACTAAAACTTATACAACTGTTTTATTCTATAACTAAATATACAAAACAGATACAAGTATTTACAAAAATTAATTTACATTTAGAAATTCACTAGCGCTGGTCCTGACAGCATATTATGAAACCTGAGGTTCCGCATGATTGTAGGTAATTACGTCACGCAGGTAGAAAGAGTGACAGAGGACTAACGGAACACGGTAGGCAGAAGTAGGAAGGGATGATGATCTGCAATCCTTCTGAAATGAATTGTTTTATTTCCCAGGTATTGTACAGCCGATAGCGTGTGTTGTCCTCCTGATTACATCATTCAAGAGCCTGATCACAACTACAAAACGCAAACGGATGCCGACTTCGAGTTTGATGACGATGATTGATTTTTGTTTTATGAATATTATTTATAAACAATTAAAATTATTTATGATTGTTTTACATTAACTTTACTACCTATTTTTTTTTGTATATTTCTGAGATGAGGGCCACACATAGAATGCCTCATATGGATCTACCATATTATTTAACTTTTAAATTAGTGTGTACATAATAATATGTAATAATAATACTAACTATCCTTAAATTTAAAATGGATCTATAAATGTCATCTTGTTT